>JAMPIV010013125.1:0-162039 GCA_024509875.1 Oreohelix idahoensis
CTCGACATAGGGATTTAACAAAGTAGTGGGTTTACACAACTCTCTCCACGACAGGTACTACTTGGGGATGGAGGGAGACACAATCGTCTGCACCATCATGTACAGTACTACTTGGGAATGGGAGTGTGTCACGCGTAAGGGGGAGCAAGGTGGACCCTGGTCAAATGCTCCCAATACCAATAAAAATATAGATTTATTTTCTTGCTGTAGTGTAATAGTGATGTTATTTGTTATGAAACGAAGAGGTTAACTATCTGGAATTAAGGGTAATTAAATACCATGTAAGAATACCAGACACGTTGTTATCCCACGTGACTTTGTTCCACAACTAACATACATCACACTGTATGGACAATTCCACAATAAAGATGGCAGTAAGCAAGAACAGGAAGTAATCACACAAAAAAGAGCTCTGGACAGGCTTATTATCCCATCCCAACTATAACATAATTACCGATGTATGTTACGTCGGTCGGTCTCACTCAAAAATAGTAACTCGCGCCAGAACAAAAAGTGCGCAACGCACGGTGTGCAACTTGCGCGGCGTGGGTGTTATATAAAACAAACACTTTGGTTTTATTTTTTTATTTTTTTTTTTACTCTTTCACGAAATGTAGGGGTTTTTCTTCCTGAACCTGTTTTTGGACACGGCCAGCTCTATGTCGCCCTCACCCGATGTACAAATCATGAAAACTTGAAAGTTTTTGTTAAAACCACTTATTATCAGGGAACACTCTTTGAAAACAATCCACGCACTTTCACACGAAATGTTGTCATCAAAGAACTTTTAAATTGAATCTAAAATAACATAATTCTCGCCGTGTGTACGTTGGTCACAGCTGAGGAATGCAACCGTGTTGAAAAATTGTATTGTTTCCATTATATATACTCTCCCGAAAATAGTTACAATCAACAAAGAAAAGCGTTCAAATGACGGTGTTAATGAACAGTTTGATTACACTGTACAATGGAAAGAAACCAAAAACACTCTAAGAATGTACTTCTATCTGCTCATCTGGGAACGGGAACAACACACTATAATTAAAAACCCGTCAAGTTTGACGGGTTATTGCTAGTATTTAGTAATCAAATAGACTCAGACGTGTAGTAAGTAAATAAAACAATATGCTATTTATTAAGGAAATCACATTTACAGAGGATTAATTTACAACTGATGAAAAAATATGGAAATGAATCAAAGTTTAAATCTGAAAAATGTCTAGGTCCCAGTGGGGTACCTTATTTTCTTCACTAAGTCTGAGATTTGTTGTGTGTGTATGTGGTGATATTCCTTCTCGTTGGTTTACTTATCTTAATGTTCGTGTAGGACGTAGGCAGAGAGGACACTCTGCTGTGACTTCTTGATGAGGGCACGTTGTGGTGACTGGTTGACCTGTATGGCCCTAGTGTCTACAAGGCTCACTGGTTCACACTCAGGGGTGAAGATTCAGTCCCTGTCCCTCCTTGATTTTTTTTAACTCAGCTAAATTGAGGTGAGGTCGAAGCCACGTCATATGTCACTGACACTCTGCACTGAAGAACAAAGAAAGAGGACCATTAATCTCGTGTCTACAGAGATTTTACATATATTACGTTCCTCCCAGAAGACTTTTGGTCTCAGAGCATAGGCACACTTACCAATGAAGACTTTGACTGTCCAGTAAACTGTATATATGAAAGATGTCGTAGTGACTATTGTTTAACATGCTCTGTCCTCATTCTTGCAAGTCAGGTGTCTCTTCTCTACACTTAATATGTCTTACTATTTTCCAAAATCAACAGTCTGTCAGGTAGTCTGGTTTATCTTCAGTCTGCAAGAACTGGTGTGGATCTACTGTCCTGGTCATGCAGGGGTACGAGGCGATGAGAGAGCTGACAGACTGGCCTCGACAGCACACATAGTGGGGACACTGGATATGGATAAGGGAGAGATACTAAGGGCAATTAACGATCGTCTGCTAGAAAATGACACTGTAATGGATGAATCAACAAGGCTGAGACTGTTGGAGTTTGGCATCAAACGTGGGACTAGCAGAGATGGACGTGAGAGAGAATGCATCCGTCGTATGTACAACCAGCGTACTACAGGTACAGTTAGAATTCATACTCTTCGACATTTGCTGAGGGAGACTGAGCACCTATGGGTTTGTCCTGAGTGCAGTGAGGCCAATTCTGATTAACAATAACAATAACAATCTTCAGTTAAAAATTAAGTCCTAATTACCTTGCAGCAAGAAACGACAGCTTTCATAATGTATACTTATAACATAGTGATGTCCTAAATACGTCAAGCACATTAGCACAGTAATAAAATACTATATAAGCAAATCAAATAGCAATAATGACTATTAAATACATTATACATATTGGATATGCATTAAACTAAATCCAATAGCATAACATACGTTTCTTATCATGCTCAAAACATTCCACTTCTGCAATTCACACTAGTATATTTAAGCAATAATAAAACAGATAAATTTGGGAGATAACTCACCGCACAAGATCACTTCAGGATCACACAATTCAAACTTGAATATTGGAAAATATTCCTAAGTACGTCTTTGACTTTACTGTACACACAGTTGTGTACTATGTCTTTATATACTTATTTATATAAAGTATATACAGACATAGTACAAGGGTCTCTTCTGAGGACGTGGCCAACGCAACTCCAGCGTCTGCCAGGTATGATGATGTGCATGTCCTCTTGGTTACTCCGAATAAGTAGTTCTTGGTTAGTGATAGTATTCGGCCAAAAGATTCGGAGAATTTTCCTTAGGCACATTGTGTGGAAGGAGGACAGTTTCGACATTTCCTTCTCTGTTACTCTCCAGCATTCCGCACCATAGAGAAGCACAGAAAGTACACAGTCTCAAATAATTTTAATTTGGTGTTTGTGCTGTACTGGGAAGACTTCCAGATGTTGTTGAGACTAGCAAAGGCTGTTCTCGCTTTATTCATTCTGTTCTTGATGTCTTGAGGTAGTGGCTTTTTAATAATTGTTTATTAATTATTAACAATTATTAAAACTACTATCTGGCTTATTCTAAATTGCCTGCTTAACGAATTTAATACAAGAATTTTAGCTGAGATAGCGTTCTCGGAGAAAAAAAAGAGTGAGTTATATGGAAGACCAGAAAACAAGGACATGATGGAATGATTGGAGGAATGTGGAAGAAAAAGGATAGACAGCTCCGTGACAGGGTGGAGGAGACACAATCGTCTAAAACACAAATTGTCAGTTAGGTATAGACCAGGATAAAGAAAAGAGGGAGGGAGAGAAAGAGAGTCACAGAGATAGAAAGTGAGAGACAGAGAGACTGAAAGGCAGAGTGACACAGAGAGAGATGGAAAAGGTTGCAATATTGCTGAGTAAATTGCAAGTCAGAATTAGCTTCAAATAAAATGATAAACTAGAAGAAAACTTGAGACAGACAAATCTAGTTCTGGTTACAACAATGTCTGACGAGGTTGACGGTTTGTGTTTCAGCATGACGATTGTAAAGACTGTAAAAGTATATTGGTAATCTTTCAACGGTTGTTGATTTTACTTGACCCAACAGATGTTAGTAGTACTTGACCCCACTTCTGCTTGAGTTGTTTTACCCCAGACCACTTTTGTAAAAAGCCTGGGCCTCCGTTCCCAACTTGGAGCGGCCGTAATGAAATATTCCACCATGTTATGAACTTTGCAGGAAACATTTTCAGTGATTTTATCACGTGGAGATGGTCGTCTGCAAGTTACAGGAAGGAAAAGAGTGATAGTATATATAAAACAAACAAGCGAACAGTCAAGAGAAGTGGAATATTCGCACGATTTTTAATGATCACTTGAAGGCGTAGACGGTGAAGAGAAGACAGAGGCAGATGAACCAAGTTTAATTGTGTCGTCCTGGCAGACTACCAGTTCTTAGGAAGGGGAGACTAATTTGATACGAAATGTGAGCTGATTTGAGGACCATCAGTTCAAGTAGCGAGTCTGACTTAAGAGGGAGTCACAGGTCTCTCTCTCTCTCTCTCTCTCTCTCTCTCTCTCTCTCTCTCTCTCTCTCTCTCTCTCTCTCTCTCTATCTATCTATCTATCTCTCTCTCTTCTCTTCACTAACCCTCCCCCCCCCTTTTTTCCCCCATTTGTAACCTTGCTATAATTTGACCAGCCTTCCATCAGACCGTCAGAAATAAGCACCGCGAGATTTCTGCTACAGATAACCTCCGTGATGTCACGGCTTTGAGAGCGCTGCTTCTTTCATGTCTACCTTCCTACTTTCCTGTGATCCCCCGCCCCCCCCCCCCCCCGCCCCCATCCCAACCTAGGTGAGCACGTGTTTGGCGAATGTTATTAGGAGGAAGAAGATTGAGAGACATGATGGTAAGACACAAAATGTCGAAAACAAACAGAGAAAACAAGGGAGAGATGATTACTGAACATCGTTGTATGGGATTAGTCAGCTCTAGAGACAAGAGGTTATTGCAGGCACATGATCTTCTACGCCAGTTTATGTGCTTCAAAACGATGATGAAAAACCGTGAGCGCCTCGACATTTGTTTGTTGTCAGTTGTTGCAGGATATATCATCTTTTGTTTGTTGTCAGTTGTTGCAGGATATATCATCTTTTGTTTGTTGTCAGTTGTTGCAGGATAAATCATCTCTTGTTTGTTGTCAGTTGTTGCAGGATAAATCATCTCTTGTTTGTTGTCAGTTGTTGCAGGATATATCATCTTTTGTTTGTTGTCAGTTGTTGCAGGATATATCATCTTTTGTTTGTTGTCAGTTGTTGCAGGATATATCATCTTTTGTTTGTTGTCAGTTGTTGCAGGATAAATCATCTCTTGTTTGTTGTCAGTTGTTTCAGGATAAATCATCTCTTGTTTGTTGTCAGTTGTTGCAGGATAAATCATCTCTTGTTTGTTGTCAGTTGTTGCAGGATATATCATCTTTTGTTTGTTGTCAGCTATTGCAGGATATATCATCTTTTGTTTGTTGTCAGTTGTTGCAGGATATATCATCTCTTGTTTGTTGTCAGTTGTTGCAGGATATATCATCTTTTGTTTGTTGTCAGTTGTTGCAGAATATATCATCTCTTGTTTGTTGTCAGTTGTTGCAGGATATATCATCTTTTGTTTGTTGTCAGTTGTTGCAGGATATATCATCTTTTATTTGTTGTCAGCTATTGCAGGATATATCATCTTTTGTTTGTTGTCAGTTGTTGCAGGATATATCATCTCTTGTTTGTTGTCAGTTGTTGCAGGATATATCATCTTTTGTTTGTTGTCAGTTGTTGCAGGATAAATCATCTCTTGTTTGTTGTCAGTTGTTACAGGATAAATCATCTCTTGTTTGTTGTCAGTTGTTGCAGGATAAATCATCTCTTGTTTGTTGTCAGTTGTTGCATGATAAATCATCTCTTGTTTGTTGTCAGTTGTTGCAGGATATATCATCTTTTGTTTGTTGTCAGCTATTGCAGGATAAATCATCTCTTGTTTGTTGTCAGTTGTTGCAGGATATATCATCTTTTGTTTGTTGTCAGTTATTGTAGGATAAATCATCTCTTGTTTATTGTCAGTTGTTGCAGGATATATCATCTTTTGTTTATTGACAGCTATTGCAGGATAAATGATCTCTTGTTTGTTGTCAGTTGTTGCAGGATATATCATCTTTTGTTTATTGTCAGCTATTGCAGGATAAATCATCTCTTGTTTGTTGTCAGTTGTTGGAGGATATATCATTCTTTGTTTGTTGTCAGTTGTTGCAGGATATATCATCCTTTATTTGTTGTCATATGTTGCAGGATAAATCGTCTTTTGTTTGGTGTTAGTTGAGGCAGGATATATCATCTTTTGTTTGGTGCCAGTTGGTGAATGATATTTATCATCTTTTGTTTGGTGCCAGTTGGTGAATGATATTTATCATCTTTTGTTTGGTGCCAGTTGGTGAATGACATTTATCATCTAAGTGTTGGCCATAAATGTTCTTAGAAAACTGCAGTCAACACACACCAGAAGCTGGTCAACCTGTTTCTGAACACGGCCTTGAGAGAAAAGTCAGATTAACGAGACACAGTGAAGACTGCCTTTATATATATATATATATATATATATATATATATATATATATATATATATATATATATATATATATATATATATATATATATATATATATATATATATATATATATATATATATATATATATATATATATATATATATATATATATATATAGAGAGAGAGAGAGAGAGAGAGAGAGAGAGAGAGAGAGGGAGAGAGGGAGAGTGAGAGAGAGATATAGAGAAAGAGATAGAGAGAGAGAAATAGAGAGAGAGAAAGAGAGAGAAATAGAGAGAAAGAGAGAGATGTCAGATTAACGAGACACAGTGAAGACTGTCTTTAGAAAGAGAACGAACCAACGAACTTTATTTTCGAAGGGTTAAGAATTGGACGCGCAGGCCGGTCTAACATTCTGCTCTTCCACTCTCGCTTATCTTGCACACTATATCCTTTCATTACCACATGCTACTTTAAGCATTAATTTAAAGGCATGCAACATTATAAAGGTAATATTACAGCATACATTTACAGATCATGAACAAAATTAAGTACCTTTTTTAAAACAAAGAAGAAAGTAATGTAAAGAAAAAACAGCAACAAAAGCCAAAAAAAAAAAAAAAGCAAACAAACATGCAATCCAAAACATCCATACAGTAAACCAGACCAATAATTGGAGTATAATCATATTAGGGTGGCATAGAATCAGAACTCGTGAAATATTTGTCAAGTCTGCTATTGAATGAGTTGGCTATGCATGTGTTTATCTTGACCATCCCTAACTCAAGATAGACCGAACGACAGCGAACATTATCTTCAAAGGGCACGCTCGCCGGTCTAATACTCTGCCCTTCCTTTCTCTCGTCTCCCATACTGAAACTCTCACATGCATTTTAAATATTATTTTTGAAATATTAAAGTAAACAAACTTTGAAGTGAAGACAGGAGTACGACAGGGATGCCCCTTATCAACCACTCTATTGTTAACAGTCATAGACTGGGTGATGCGCCAGACAACAGAGGGCAATCCAAGAGGAATAAGATGGACTACATTTTCTACATTGGAAGATCTGGAATATGCAGATGACATTGCACTGCTAGCACATTCACATCAACACATCCAGGAAAAAACGGATAGACTTAATAAGTATAGCCAGCAGGTGGGCTTGAACATCAACCTAAAGAAGACAGAGGTCATGACGCTCAATGTGAGCAACCCTGAGCCCATATCAGTAAGGAATCAGCAACTGGAACAGGCAGATGCCTTCACATACCTAGGATGCATAGTAACACCAGACGGCGGAGCAAGCAGAGACATCAACAACAGAAAGAACAAAGCAAGAACAACATTTTTTAGGCTAAACAACATCTGGAAGTCCTCTCAGTACAGCACAAGCATAAAATTAGGATTATATCAGAGCTGTGTGCTTTCTGTGCTTCTCTATGGCGCGGAGAGCTGGAGAGTTACAGAGAAGGAAATGTCGAAATTGTCCTCTTTTCACACAACATGCCTAAGAAAAATTCACCGAATCTTTTGGCCGAATACCATCACCAACCAAGATCTGCTTACTCGGAGCAAGCAAGAGGATATGCACACCATCATAGCTGGCAGACGCTGGAGTTGGGTTGGCCATTTCCTCAGAAGAGACCCCGATGCCATCACAAGAACAGCTATGCTATGGACCCCTGAAGGAAAACGAAAGAGAGGCCGACCAAAAACAACTTGGCGGAGGACTGTGGAGGCTGAGATGCAAAGAATGAACCAGAGTTGGGGCATTGTACGAAGGATGGCCGCCGACCGAGCAAAGTGGAATCAATTTGTTGTTGCCCTACAAGACGCCACCAGGCGTAATGGCCACTGACTGCTTTGACGGTCGGCGGCTAAGGATCAAAGAAGAAGAAGAAAGTAAACAAAATAAAATAAAATAAAGTAAAATCACAACATAGAAACATTACGATAACAGTTACACACCTTTACAGGACCGTATCGTAGTCGATATTGAACAGGGCAAAATTATCCTTAAAATATACACATGATATTAGATAATGATTTGGGAACATTTCTAAATTAGGGTGGCATACAATTTGCACTCATCATGTATTTGAAAAATCTGCGATTGTATGAATAAGTACTAAGCATGCTTTTTAGGTCGTGTGGAAGATTGTTCCACAGATGAGCATAGTTTTAATGATATGTACGAGAGAGATGTAAATATAATCGTATTTGCATGCGATTTTCGTTGCTTCACTTAATAAGATTGTCTATATCACTTTGCAATAATATTTCTAGTGTGTTGCAACTGTTATCACTTGTGTAAATGGTACAGTCATCGGCAAATAGGTCGCTGGATGAATGCTTGATGTGTAGTGGAAGGTCATTTATGTATACGGCAAAAAGTAGAGGACCGAGAATAGAACCCTGAGGAACACCAATATTTATCTTGGTTGGGCGTGACAAGGAATTATTGTAACACACTACTTGTTGAGTGTCGGACAGGAATGATTTAATTAATGTCACTAGTTTAAAGTTAACTTTCATTGTTTCTAATGTTCTTATTAAAATTACGTGATCTATCATATCGAATGCTTTTCTAATGTCTACAAAGATTGCTCCATATATGTTATCGTTACTAATATTGAGATGCCAATTGTCTATCATCTTAGAGCTGTGTGGCATGAATACTTTTATCTAAACCCCGACTGACTGTCAGTTAGCAAGTCATTGCTAATTCGGTACTGTAGTGTTGTTTTATGTATGTGTTTTTCCAGTGGTTTAGATTGCGATGATATCAGAGAAATTGGTTTATAGTTACCAAGGTTACAATTATCTGATGAACCAGGTTTGAAAAGGGGGATACACTTTGGCGATCTAAAGGCCGAAGGAAAATAACTCTTAGAGATACACTGATTGTATAAATAAGTCAGTGAATAACTGATAGCTGGTGCAGCGTATAGCAGTATCCGATTGCTAATTCCTTCAAGCCCTGATGAGCTATTATATTTAAGGCCAAGAAGATATTTATACATTTCATTAACTGTCATAAACGAAATGTTGGGTGGAATTTCGTTTGCACATTAGGCCTCACAGAATGCTGAAAGTTTAAGTCACTACGGAAAGATGCAATTGTGGATTTCAGACTGTTTATTTCTACCTAAAAGTGATTGCTGAAGTCTGTTCAAGTAAATGAAGTGTTGGGAGTTAATGAGTTTTTTTTTTACTAAAGTGTTAATTGCCTTCCATATCTCCTTACGATTTAATTTGTTCTAAACCAGATTTCAAAAGTGATTTTTCTTTTCTTTGCGAATTAAGTATTGAACCTTATTCCTTTGTACCTTGTATATGTTGAGGTCCTTATTTTTGTGCACTTTATCTTTCTGCCTCATAATTTCCAGCACTTCTTGTGTGGTCCAAGGAGATGTTATTTGTCATTTGACGCGAATTTTCTTATCTGGTACATGCTTGTCAAGCACACTATGAAAAATCACATCCAGACTGCAATAGCGTCGTTGTCACATGTAGGAATAGATTGTGAATAGAGTATGTCTGAGTTCAGACACATCAGATTGTGAATGCGAAGATGTGATGAGAAAAGAATCACTAATGAAATTATGAGAAGAGATATGACTTCTGAAGAGTGGGTGGGCCACGTCTTCAGTCTCCTGCGACGTGCTTTCCTAAGTCAATCTGCTTCCTTCCCTCCTATGCTCCTAACTAACATCAAGGCAGTAAAGGACAACGTTACTACATTCAGTGGCAGTTATAAGAGAAGAGATTTCTGACCACAATAGATAATTTTGTGTTTTATTAAACAAACAAAAAACAACACCACAAAAATTGGAAAAATCAATATGCCTTCAAAATGTCTGAAGGCTAATAAGAACAGTCAATTCACCAAGCAAAAATATTGGCCAACGCACACTTTACTACACAACTAGGCTCAATCGCACACACACTGAAATTCACTAAATCCACCCAAACAGCCCGTGAGTTCTTAATCAATCCAACTGTCGTAACTGACGGGGCCCCCAGTACCAGTGAAGAAACGGCCTATCCTGTCTTTTGTTATGATTAATCCTGGGTTGCAAGCACTCCTGCACGGAGGTGCCTAATTCTGTTTTGTGAATGCATTAATCCAATGGATAAGGAGATAAGCTCCCGTAGAAATGAGTGTAAATTTATGTTACTGCGTTAGCTCCAGCACACTGCGAAATTCCTTTTAGCCGGTCGCTAGAGACCTCGGCTCACAAATTAGAACAACGAACATAAGTGAGGGCTCGCTAGACGCGCCTCAAATTGGTGATAAGTGGCCTGAAAACCCCACAAGTGCTGAAACTGGTAAATCGTTGGCTTCTTCTTCTTGGCTGTAAGCTAGTATAATCCACGATGACAGGGTTAAAGGGGTTACACCGATGTTGCCTAGAAGAATGAATGGCAATTGTAACGGCCCATAAGTACTGTGATTGGCGATATGACATTACTCCACACAAGAAAAACAAACATCCATTAGAATGGTCGGCTGAAATAACTTGGGGCTGCGAACATGGAGCAAAATAAATATAATCCGAAGGCCCTTTCTGCTATCTGCCCAAATCTTATCCTGACGACTCGTTGTGGGCTCGTAATAGAGAGCACCGACAGCTTCAATCTTGACCATTTCTGGAAGAGACAGATAATCAAGAAAATATACATATCTACGCCACCATAGAACACCCAAGACTAAACATTTACAACCACAATTGACTGCACAGTCTTTTCTCTCCCTCACACAAAAAAACAAACAATTACACAAAACGTCAAAACACACTCCACGCTCTCCTCGTTCTCTGGTTACGGGACGACGCCTAGCGCTTATTCATAACACAGGTAGCCAGTCATGCGTGAAACTCTGCTTACGCTCGTTTTCTATTTCACACACCCGCAATCTGACTCAGGATAAAAGGCGAGGCCAATTTTAGCCACCCAAAACAAGAAACATGATATAAAATTGCCTGGAGTGGCTAATGACCTCGTAGCAAATTAATAGCGAAACTCTTTACAGAATAAAATAATACACATATTAAAAATTAAAACAACTGGTCAAATACAATACACATGTCTCTTCTGTCTTGCACACATATATATCTCTCTCTTGTCTGATAGAATATATCTCTCTCTTGTCTGATAGAATATCTCTGTCTTATTTTCATCTTCTGTCAGGCCGTGTTTATTTAGCATAGCTAAAATTGGTAGCGCGCTTAATATATTATGTCTCCCAGATCCCACAAAAATTACTTGTCTATAAGAATTAAATATCCAATATGAAATTAAAATAACCCGAGATTAGTATATATATATATATATATATATATATATATATATATATATATATATATATATATATATATATATATATATATATATATATATAGCGCCACAACAAAGTACTAAATGAGCTAGCTGCTACAATAGACCTGGCAAGGGTGAAGGCGAACAGCAAAGTCAGACCGAGCACTGGACTGCCCATGGTAAATTTCCGGTGTTATGTATTGCGGGTCGCACTAATGACCCGTCATCGAAGCATCATTTTTTTGTGCTACCTAGATGGCAGGGAGGATAGTGTGATTCGCTTGCATAGCTAGGCGGGGTTGTCGCACGGAAGGTCCTGGGTTCAAGTCCTGGGTTCGAGTCCTGGGTAAGCCACTCACGTCTGTTGTTTTTCTGTTGTCTAGTGTTCTACTTCTTTATTTCTTACGAGTGCCTGAAAACATACCTTTATGTTTGTCTAATATTTATTTACTGTTTACAGGCCTCGGGATTCCCTTTCTTATGTGTTATAACTCAAAATACATACTTTCTGAGAGCAGGAAAGTCTGCACATCCCAAACCAAGTAAATCAAGTAGCAATTTACCATCTCTTCTTGACAGTGCAAATGACTGGGAGATGGCAGTACACCTACCTGGGCTAGGGGCATATCCATAGAGTATCAGAAGATCTCGAAAACGGCCAGATAAAGTGCTGCATTTCTCATCATCGCACCAGATTATAATGATTGAGCTGACTGTGCCATTTGAGTCCAGATTGGACGAGCAGCACTCGTTCAAAGTGGCCAAGTATAATGATCGGTCAGCGGACATGAGACGCGATGGGTTCACTGCAATGGTCATGGCTGTTGAGGTGAATGCAAGAGGTATTGCGGCTGCCTCAGTGAATGATCTATGAAACTGGTGGGGTTGAGGGGACAGTCAAGAACAAGGGCACGTAAGTGGCTCAGCGAAACTGCGGAAAAGCAACGTGCTGGTTGTGGAACAACCGCAACGAGCTATGGAACTTGAGACAGTAATTTGTTTTTAACATACGAAAAAAAGAGGAGGGCATGGAGGCCGTAAGGAGGCAGCCCCTCAACCATGCAAAAGCACAACAGGCCAATCACCTGTTTGTCTTAAAAACCTGATTACGCGAAACATAAGAGAGAAAACCGGACTGATTCTAAAGGCGACGAACTGGAACGAACTACGACTTACGGAACATGGAACACAAAAAGTATGAATGGGACGGAAGAGGAGCTGGTGGAAGAGATGAGGAAAGCCAAATTAGAAATCCTGGCTTTAACAGAAACAAAGAAAAAAGGACAAGGAGTTATGGATCTCGATGGCAACACGCTGCTCTACAGTGGTGTCCCCACATCTGAAAGAGCTAAAGGGGGCGTGGGTTGTATTGTGGCCAAAAACCAAAGGAATAATATCAAGGGATGGAACTTTGTCTCAGAACGCATTATGGTCCTAAAACTAAAAGAAGGAGAAACCATAGTCAACCTTGTCATTGTGTATGGGCCAAATGAAGATGAGCGAGCAGAGGTCAAGGAGGAATTCTTCGAGCTGCTTCAAAAGACAGTGGACGACTGCCTAGATGAAATTATCATGCTCGGAGATTTCAATGCCAGAGTTGGAAATGACCATGCTAGATGGGGTGGAGTTATCGGAAGATATGGAAAAGACACTCTTAATGACTATGGAAAGCGACTCCTTAGATTTTGCACAGAGCAGAATCTGATCATTACAAACACAAAGTTCCCCCATAAGCGCATACTTGTATACACTAGGTGTGAACCAACAAAGAATGAGAAGTCAGTGATCGACTACGCCATAGTTAGGAAGAACTCATTCAAGTATGTCCGGGATGCAAGAGTGTGGATAGGGCCAGAGATTGGAAGTTACCACTACTTGTTAACAATTAAAAGAACAACTGAAAGAGTTGCTCAGCCTAGGAACTGCCCAACATCACGCAAGAAACCAAGTAAACGAACAGGAGAAACGAGCATTAAGACCTACAAGTTGAGAGAGCCAGAAGTGAAGACCAGATATCAGGGGCTTATTGCTACAGCAGTGAGAAACACAGAACAACAACCTGAAGACCTGCAAACACTCTGGCTGAAATTCAAGGACATCATAAAGACAGCTGCTGCAGAAGTATGTGGTGAAGTTAAACTTGGGAACAAGAGATAGAGGACACCTTCGTGGACAGATGAGGTTAAAGAGAAAATAAGAGAGAAGAAAAAGGCATGGAAACAATACTTAGGAGCTAAAAACACAGCAGGAAAAACAGAGAAATATAGAGAATATATGATACTCAGAACAGAAGCAAAGAACAAGGTGCTAGCAGCAAAACAGAAGTCCTGGGAAGAATTTGGAGAAAAGCTAGAAAACGATGCGCAAGAAAACCAGAAATTGTTCTATAAGACCCTAAAGAATATGAGGAAGAAAAAACAGTGCCCTCTCAAATTTCTAAAGGACAAGCAAGGCAAATTGCTTACTGCCGCAAAAGAAGTAACGGAAAGATGGAAAGAATATTTATTTTTCAGAACTCCTGGATGGTGAGCAAGGTCAAGCATCGGAAATGATAACCATTGGCACAGAAGAGGAAACAAATGGTGATGAAGATGACATAAAGATGGAAGAACTGAAGGCAGCATTGGAGAAAATCAAGATGGGCGAAGCAGCAGGACATGATGGCATAACACCAGAAATGGTTAAGTACATGGGAGCAGCAGGCGACCTATTACTCCTAAGGGTCCTACGGGCAGCTTGGTGTAACAAAACTATACCAAAGGATTGGGAGATTGCCATAATAACACCAATTTTTAAAAAGTGTGACAACCGACAATGTGGAAACCAAAGAGGCATATCCCTTCTCGGTGTCCCTGGTAAAATCTACTCTAGAATCCTGAAGCAGAGACTCAGACGCCTAGATGAGCCACAAAAGGATAAGGTCCAGTATGGCTTCCGAGCAAATCAAAGTACTCAAGACCTAATCTTCACACTCAGACAGTTGAGTGAAAAGGCTCTTGAGTATAAGAGGGAGATCCATCTTTGCTTCTTAGATCTGGAAAAGGCATTTGACAAGGTCCCCTGGAACAACCTCTGGGACTGTTTGGCAAGGAAGAACATTCCATCACCTCTGATTCATGCTATACAGAGCTTCTACAAGTCTTGCAGAAATTATGTGAGGACGGCAAACCATAAGTCAGAAGAGTTCAGGACCACCACTGGTGTAAGACAAGGTGATATCATGTCACCTTATCTTTTCATACTCCTCATGGACGATGTCGTCAAGGCATGTAAGGAGAGGACAAGAAAGTATTCAGTGGGGTACTGGAAGATGAGACAGGTCTGTATTTCAGAGCTAGCATTTGCTGATGATGTTGCCCTGATTGCTAAATTAGAGGCACATCTTCAATCCAACCTGCACAAGTCTGGAATGAAGAGCTGGAGAAGAGAGGGATGATCATAAGCAGCTCGAAAACAAAAACCATGGTGATATCACGAGAGGAAAGAAGACATCAGATTAAGCTGGGAGAACAGGTCCTGGAGCAGGTCGACCACTTTAAATACCTTGGAGCTGTCATAGACCGGAAGGGAGGCATCAAAGAAGAGTTGGCTACCCGAAGAGCAGCAGCTGGGAGACTTTTTAAAGTCATAAATCGAGGATTCCTCAGCAAGAGAGAGGTTGGTAAGAAAATGAAGATGGCTGTATACCGCTCCAAATATGTCCCAGTCTTGACATATGGATGCGAGTCATGGGCAATGACTACAACCCACAAAAGCCAGATCCAGACCTCAGAAATGAACGAACGAACGAACAAACAAACTTTATTTTTTGAAGGGTTAAGAATTGGGCGCACAGGCCCGTCTAACATTCTGCCCTTCCACACTCATTTATCTTGCATATTATATCCTTTCATTCCCACATGTTACTGTAAGCATTAATATGAAGGCATGCAACATTAATAAAGGTAATATAACAGCGTACGTTTACAGTATGTAGTCATAATCAAAATTAAGTATTGTTCATTAAACAAATATTATAAAAAAAATTAAATTTAATTAAATTTTAAAAAAAAAAACGTACCGTAAATTATGATGTCAAGCATAATCAGATTAGGTGGCATGGTATCAGAACTCATGGAGTATTTGGCAGTCTGCTAATGAAGGGGGTGAGGCTTGGTGTTATTTCTTTGCCCTCCTTAACCCAAGAGCAGAATCAGTAGGAGAGATTGATGGACATGAGGCATCTGAGGAAGGTGATTGAAGTAACAAGAAGAGACATGGTCCGCAACCAGATGATACGTCAAGGTCTAAAAACCCAACCCCTGCAAACCCAAGTAAAACAGTCCCAATTGAGATGGTTTGGCCATGTCTGCAGAATGGGAGAAGATCGGCTACCACGACAAGCATGGGAAACTGAGAGCCAGGGATCCAGACCTCCAGGACGACCCAAAGTCCGCTGGGAGGACAACATTAGACAATCTTTGAAGGACCGAGGACTAGAATGGAACCAAGCCAGGAGGAAGACAGCCAATAGAATAGTATGGCGCTCTCTCTTACAAACCTCTACACCCCACGGTAGAAAAGAAACGAATAAGTAAGTAAGTAAGCATACGTGTTACTTTCACAATTGCCTCCAGCTGGCACAAAATAGGAGTGAATTTGAAAGCAGCAACCAAGGTGGAGTGGGTTCAATTCTCTGCACTAGACAACAGGAGGCTGACACTTGGGAGTCATGACCTAAGTGGACCCCCCCCCCCCCTAGATTGTAAAGGAGATTTAGGGGCCGAAACACTTGATCGACGGGGGACTGCTTCTGATGATCACATTACCTCCTGTTGTATCGCTCATTATAGAGTTTCCTATTTTATATATATATATATATATTCACCCGTTTGCCAGTCACTTCGATTACGGAAACAACAGCAAATGGGTTGATTTGCCGTTGCCCTAAAGACGCCATTAGGCGTGATGGGAAATAATGGCAAAGAAAACCTATCTGCTGTTGCCCTAAGACGCCACTAGGCGTAATGGCCACTGACTGCTTTGACGGTCGGTGGCTAAGGACGGAAGAAGAAGAAGAAGAAGAAATATATATATATATATATATATATATATATATATATATATATATATATATATATATATATATATATATATATATATATATATATATATATATATATTCATTCATGGTGTTGACTGTACCTATCTTTGCATTCATGTCACCCATCAAAATTGTGATGTCTCTTCTTTTTACTTTTTCCATAATTTCCTGTAGTCTAGTATAAAATGCTTCTTTCACCGACTCTTCTTTGTCATTAGTTGGTGCATAACCTTGGATGACATTTACATTTATTTTCGTTTTAGTTGTTTTAAAAGTAGCTGTTATTATTCCGGATCCAACAGCTTTCCATTCAATGAGTGCTTTCTGTGCTTCTTTAGAAACATAAGAGCTACCCCTTCACTGTGGTGTGAACTTTCGTCTTCATGTACTGAGGACAGCACCAATTCACCTGCGATGAGTTTCTTCTTGTCTACCCCCTTCCACTTTGTTTCACACATTCCCAGAACCTCGATTTTGTATTCCCTCATTTCTGCTGCTACTTGTGCCACTTTTCCTTGTTCGTTTAATGTCCGAACATTCCAGGTGCCAAATCTGAAAGTTCTCCTAGAAGAAGGTTAGTCAGTAACACAGACTACTTTCGGCTTTCTCTGTGTTGCATCATACGCCTCCCTGCGAGAGGACCTTCCCCTGTCTTGGATGGCTGTGTTTTATTTTCCTTAATTGACTTGTCCGTGTTTGTTGAAGTTTTTTGTGGTTTAAATTTTTTACAGGATGGGGTAACCAGCACCATGCCCAACCCTCCTTAGTCGCTTTCTACGACATGCATCGCAGGAAACAGTGTTACTATTCTTTGCTCCCCTTTCGGGCCCCGGTTTCACACGGGTGATAAATATATATTCTATATTTATATATAGAAAGTGAGCGGTAAGATTAACGAGACACAGTGAAGAGAGAGAGAGAGAGAGAGAGAGAGAGAGAGATAGAGAGAGAGAGAGATGTGAAATTAACGAGATACCGTGAGGACTGCCTTTAGGGAAAGAAAGGGTGACGTCAGATTAATGAAACATAGAAAAGAATGCATTTCGAGAGAGAGAGAAAGAGAGAGAGAGTGAGGTCAATGTTAACTAGACATAGAGGAGACTGCCTTTAGAAAAAGAGATAGAGAGAGGAAAGTCGAATTATAGAGACACGTTGGAGACTGACTTTAGAGAGAGAGAGAGAGAACGAACGAACGAACGAATGAACGAACTTTATTTTCAAAGGGTTGAGAATTGGGCACGCAGGCCCGTCTGACATTCTGCCCTTCCTTTCTCTCACCTTTCATACTGAATTCATTTATTCTCATATGCATTTTACATATCAAATTCAAGGAATTCAACGTTGTAAAGTAAAATAATAATATGGATAGATAGATAGATAGATAGATAGATAGATAGATAGATAGATAGATAGATAGATAGATAGATAGATAGATAGATAGATAGATAGATAGATAGATAGATAGATAGATAGATAGATAGATAGATAGATAGATAGATAGATAGATAAGATAGATAGATAGATAGATAGATAGATAGATAGATAGATAGATAGATAGATAGATAGATAGATAGATAGATAGATAGATAGATAGATAGATAGAACGAACGAACTTTATTTTCAAAGGGTTTAGAATTGGTCACGCAGGCCCGTCTAACATTCTGCCCTTCCTTTCTCTCTTCTTCCATAGTTAATCCATTTATTCTCACACGTATCCTAAATGTTACTTAAATAATAAAATAACAAGAAAGTACAATAAAATAAAATCCCAACATTGTAACAGTACAATAACAGTTACACAGATTTACAGATGCGTATCATAATTTATACTAAACAGGACAAAATTAACTTTAAAACCTACATATGATGTTATGTAATTATTTAAGAACATAACGAAATTAGGGTGGCATATAATCTGCACTCATGATGTATTTGAAAAGTCTGTGATTGAATGAATATGGACTAAGAGTATTTTTTAAGTCGTGTGGAAGAGTATTCCACAGATGAGCAGCAGAAAAAGCTAAACTTTTCTTGAATAAGTCGAGCCTAGGCTTGGGCATGTGTAATTTATTTAAGCGTTGACTGCGTCTTCCGCTGTATTTGAAAATAGGCCACAGATACGTTGGAGCATTCTGTGACAAGATTTTGTGAATAAATTTGGCTTTGTTGAAGAGAAGGCGCTTTCTTAGTGGTAATATGTTAAGATATGTATATGCGTCTACACACTGTGTGAGGTTTTTGTCTGAAATTAGGCGCACTGCACGTTTTTGTAATGAAAAGAGTCTTTTAGTGTTGGACATGGTGCAGCCATCCCAAATTGTGGAACAATAGTCTAGATGTGTTTGTATCTGGGATGTATAGAACATTTTTCGTGTCTCCTCATCTAGGAAATGTTTGATTTTAGCTAACTGGTAAACTTTTTGTGCCGTTTGTTTGGTCAGTGCTTGTACATGCGAATTCCAACTTAAATGTTGGTCAATTATGAGTCCTAGTGTTTTATATTCATTTACATTTTCAATTAAAGAGGTTCCAATGTAGAGCTGAAGTGTTGTTTTCGGCGAGTTTTGTCATTTTTGTCTAGTTGATATTATCATACATTTTGTTTTAGTGATATTTATTTGCATGCAGTTTTCATTGCTCCACTTAATAAGATTGTCTGTGTCGCTTTGTAATAATATTTCTAGCGTGTTGCAACTTTTATCACTAGTATAAATGGTACAGTCATCGGCAAATAGGTCGCAGGATGAGTGCTCGATGTGTAGTGGAAGGTCATTTATGTAAATGGAAAAAAAGTAGAGGGCCGAGAATAGAACCCTGAAGAACACCAGTGTCAATAATAGTTGGGCTTGACAAGGAGTTATTGTACCACACTACTTGCTGTCTGTCGGACAGGAATGATTTAAGTAATGTCACTAGTTTAAAGTTAACTTTCATTGTTTCTAATTTTCTTATTAAAACAGCGTGATCTAACATATCAAATGCTTTCCTAAAGTCTACAAAGATTGCTCCACATATGTTATCGTTATTTATGTTTAGGTGCAAGTTGTCTATCATCTTAGTTAGAGCTGTGTGGCATGAATGCTTTTGTCGAAACCCTGACTGACTGTCAATTAGCAAGTCATTGCTAACTAGGTAATGTAGTGTTGCTTTATGTATGTGTTTTTCTAGTGGTTTAGAAAGCGATGATAAAAGAGAAATAGGTCTATAGTTACCAAGATTACTGTTATCTGACGAGCCAGGTTTGAAGAGAGGATATACTTTGGCAATCTTAAAGGCTGAAGGAAAATAACTTTTAGCAATACATTGATTATATATAAAAGTTAGTGAATCACTAATAGCTGGTGCGGCGTAACGCAGTATTCGATTACTAATTCCGTCAAGCCCTGATGAGCTATTATCCTTAAGGCCAATAAGATAGTTATACACTTCATTAACTGTCATAAAAGGAATGTCGGGTGGAACTGAGTTTGTACATTTGTTTTTACAGAATGCTGAAAGTTTGTCTAAGTCACTACAGGAAGGTGGTATTGTGGATTTCAGACCGTTTATTTCTGCTTGAAAGTGATTGCTGAAGTCGGTGCAAGTAAATGAAGTGTTGGAAGAGAATGAGTCTGGTGCATTACGTTTTTTCGCTAAGGTGTTAATTGCCTTCCATATCTCCTTACTATTTGATTTGTTCTGAACCATATTTCTAAAATGATTTTTCTTTTCTTTCCGAATTAAATATTGAACTTTGTTCCTGTATACCCTGTATGTGTTGAGGTCCTTATTTTTGTGCGCTTGATCTCTCTGCCTCATAGCCTCCAACACTTCCTGCGTGATCCACGGAGATTTTAATTGTCGTTTGACGCGAATTTCCTTAGCTGGTACGTGCGTGTCAAAAACATTATAAAAAATTTTTGTCCAGTATTCAATAGCGTCATCCGGATCAGGAAGTTGGTAAACACGGGCGAGAGGTGCAGTTAGCAAGTCATTTAAAAATAATTCCTTACTGAAATGTTTGAAACTTCTAAATTTGATACTTACATGTTTATTTTTTGGAACTTTACATTTATTCTTTGACCATGTAATGCATACTGGATAGTGGTCACTCATTGCAATATTAGGGACAGAGCATTCTATGATGTTTTCTGGGCAAGTTACGTAGATGTGGTCGATTAGTGTGGTTGATGCTTGTGTTAGTTACTCTTGTAGGCTGGTTAACTATTTGTTTTAAGTTGTACGATAATATTATATTTTTCCATGTTAGATTTGAATTGTGTATATCGATGTTGAAATCACCAAGAAGAACAACCTCCTTGACTGTGGCAAATACATTGTCCATCATTATGGTGAAATCTTCGTACCATATAGGTCCTGCACTAGGATTTCGATAAAGATATCCCACCAGAAATGGGCCCTGATTCGGTAGCTTTATTTCCAACCATACACATTCTATCTCTGCTGTCTCTAAGTCGTTTCTGCGGCGAAAATTAAGGGAAGTGGAAATATAAACTGTTATACCTGTCTCTTGTTTTTTGCTTGCGTCTCGCCGAATAGTTTTAAAACCATTTAACGCAATGTCATCGTCTGTTATTCTGTCATTTAGGCGACTTTCTGAAAGTCCAAAAATGTGAAAATTATTACTTAGAATGTATGTAAGTTCGGGGAGTTTACCTAGAAGATGGTAAATATTCAGATGACCAAGTCGTAGACCATCCTTGTGAAGCCACGGTACATAATTACCAGCCATGCTTGTATAGTAAAAAGAAAGATATATTTTTAAAAATATAAAAAAAATATAAAAAAAATTACAAGTTAAAAAACAGTTAGGCTATGCACACAAAAAGCGCAAAATATTTTTACGAATTAATACTTCACCAAGGAAGTGGAATTCAAGAAATGAGAAATTGCAGAAAATACAATATTAAAATAATTAATACAACTAATAAAAAACAATTTCAACTGAGTATATGAAAATTGTCACAAAACAATCAGGCATACAACATATCACACCAGAACTGCTCAACGCAACAAAGTGAAGTTAAACGAGAGATGGAAGAAATTAATAATAGAGAGAGAGAGAGAGAGAGAGAGAGAGAGAGAGAGAGAGAGAGAGAGAGAGGGGGTGGGAGTCAGATTAACGAGACACAGTGGAGACTGCCTTTAGAGAAAGAGAGACAGAAAGAGGGTGAGACTGCCCTTAGAGACAGGGGGGTCAGATTAAGGAGACGCAGCGAAGACTGCCTTTAGAGGAGGAGGAGAGAGAGAGAGGTCAAACTAACGAGACAGAGTGCAGACTTCCTTCAGAGTGAGAGAAAGTGTCACGGGATTTCCTCCTCCTAATTTTAGAGTATACAATGAGGGTCTTTAAAGGTATCTACCTTCGCTCAAGATTACTCTTGGCAGAGTTGTAAATAGAAGGATGGTGCTTCAATTTTAGGGAGTCTTCATATGATATTTCAGATATCAAACACAACGCTGAATTTATCAAGGCCGTCGTGAACTTTGTATCTGCCCGCCCATTCTATGAACATAAATATATAATATTCAGACCTAAGAGTCTTTTATATTTGGACATGCGCCCTAATATAACCGACTAGGTTGAACGGGACGCACCTCGCCAAAACGAGGCAAAAGATTTACATTACTATGAACATAACGACATATTAGCTCGTTTCTGGGTCCCCAACTGAATTATTCAGTAAAATATTACTTACGTAGCTCTGTTGTATATATATTTGAGATAACTGATTCATACGTGTGCACTTCTCTCTGTAATAATTAAATAAACTTTGAATTTGTAAATACACATAACAAATTTAATAATCAGTTATTGTTTAACACGAGTAAATAAATACGTAATGTGAGTGAATTGAAACTATAGAGTTTTCTTCACAGAAAAATGGTTAAGGTGGTTTGCTGTGGTGGTGAGAATTATTTTTGCTATGGCCTGGTTAAAATAACTTAACTGGTCAGATGTTGAAACTGGTTTTCTGGCTGCTCCGTCAATTATAGACTTAGGTGGTGAGGGCGCGTCCCATGCGTAGTTGTAGGGGTAACCGCTCCAAACGTTAAAGCAAGGATCTTCACAACCCGTCAAAGGCAGGCATCTAGCATAGACCACAAGCTCTTGATACACAGACACGAATCAAGCTGGTACAACACAATGGAATCTCTAGCTTGTACCACAAATTGATATCTCCAACTTGTACCACAAACTTTTAAAGAAACAAATGTCTCTTCTAAGTATTGGTTTCCTGAGACTAGTCTAGCGCCTTCCCGCTGTCACTTCCACCTACCCTTTTTCTTTTTTCTCAGTAATTTTACCCTCCCTGAGCATAAATCATAAACACAGTGGATTGGATGAAAAATCATCGTTAATTTGATGAAAAAAATGTAACTAGACAGCGAAAACGACTTTTTCCTAGTTTCTATATATATATATATATATATATTTATTTATTTATTTATTTATATTTATTTATATTTATATTTATTTTTATTTATTTATTTATTTTTATTTATATTTATTTATTTATATTTATTTATTTATATTTATATTTATTTATTTATAT
Organism: Oreohelix idahoensis; assembly: GCA_024509875.1. Classification (NCBI taxonomy): domain Eukaryota; kingdom Metazoa; phylum Mollusca; class Gastropoda; order Stylommatophora; family Oreohelicidae; genus Oreohelix; species Oreohelix idahoensis. The sequence goes on from JAMPIV010013125.1 coordinate 23,017, forward strand.
TTATTTATTTATTTATTTATATTTATATGTATTTATTTATATTTATTTATTTATTTATTTATATTTATATTTATTTATTTATATTTATTTATTTTAGTAATAGTAATAGTAAATTATATTTATATATATTTATATATACAGTAGAACCTCCATAGTTGACCACCTCCCGAAGTTGACCACATTTTCATAGACCGGACACGCACCACATGTACTCAATGGAAGACGACATCTATAAGTTGACCACCTCTGTAAGTAGTATCTTGACCACTTGGACACACAATAGTAATTTACCCTCTATTACTTGACCAGTTTTTAAAAAAAATCAGTGTCTTTGAATTTTGTCGGCACAGGCTTTCTGACCGCTTTTCGAATGATGCTTGCCGACAAAGAAAATTAACCTAACCTCTTTGATTTTTTCGCAAACCTGCAGTATAAAAAGACCAACTTCTAAGCAAAATCTTCATTCTTGCTATGACTGCCCTGCCGGTTGACAGTAATTCAACTACTAAACTGTAAGTTCTCTCTCAGACTGTGTTTTATACACTTTATCGTTGACAAAATTAACCTAACCTTTTTGATGGCCCAAAGGAAAGAACTCAAGGAGCTGACAATGAAGGAAAAGATTGATCTTCTACATTTTCTGGAAAGCAGCAGCCAAAGAAAGACGGCAGAACATTTTGGGGTTAGCAAGACCACAGTTAGCAACATCCAAAAACGTAACCATGAGTACTTTGAGAGATGTGGTAAGGAAAGCGGAGATCTACAGCGGAAAAGGAGGAAAACTCCCCTAGATAAAGTCAATGAAGCCACATTAAACTGGTTCAAACAAATGAGGGCAGTCAACGCCCGAAGCTCCGGGCCGATGATTCAAGAAGTTGCTAAAAAATTCGCAAGGGAATTCGGGGTGGCAGAAGATTTCCAAGCATTAAGTGGTTGGCCCGAGAAATTTAAACTGCGACACGCGATCTCCCAGAAAGTGTTGTGTGGTGAATCCAATGAGGTTCCAGTAGAAGCTGTGGAAGAGTTCATCAAAAAGTTTCCTTACTTCGCCAGAGGCTTCAAAGACGACTACATCTTTAATGCTGACGAGTGCGGACTCTTTTTCAAGGCGATGCCTGACAGGAGCCTCACCATGAAGGGTGACAAATGTAAGAGCGGAAAACTTTCCAAAGAACGTTTCACTGTTATGCTAGCTCAACCGGAGAGGAACGAAAGCCCTTGGTGATTGGTAAATCGGCAAAGCCACGCGCATTCAAGAACCTGAAGCCCGAAGACCTCCCCGTCACTTGGAGATCAAACAAATCCGCATGTTGTTGTTGTGTTGTTGTTTTCTTCTACTATGTTGCTGTGATACCCTGTTCAACCTGAAGTTTGGTTATAATTGGGGTATATAGGGTGTTATCGTCTTCACTGGTATCTCGTTCGTAGTCCTGGAGGTGACTGGTCCTGAAAAGGACCACTTGCTGGCTGTCTGGATTCCTCTTTGTCCGTTTGTGGTGCCGTGTCGCTCTCATGGTGTTTTTTATGTCCTGCCTCAACTATCTGGCTCGTTTAGTTTTGTGTGTTTCTACGCTACTAGTTTCTGTTGCTTTTGTCTTCTTGCTCTCCTGTATCTGTGACAGTGCTTTTTCAATTATCGTTGGTAGTAGCTGTTCTAGCGTTTCTGGCTGCTAATGCTCTGTCTTGATTGAGTAACATTTGCTGTACGATGTCGATTTTCATTTTGTCTTTCGTTTCTTTGTTTTGTTCTCTAGTTTTTGTAAGGATATCCTCAACGATCCTTCTCTCTGATTCAATTCTTTTGAGTATTTGTTCGTTCTCTGCCTTTAGCTCTGTGAGTTTGGCGATGTCAACTTCTATCTCGTGTTTGATGGTTGTTTCAATTCTTTTGAGTATTTGTTCGTTCTCTGCCTTTAGCTCTGTGAGTTTGGCGATGTCAACTTCTATCTCGTGTTTGATGGATTTTGTTTCCTGTAGCATTGCCTGGGCGCTCTGTAACATTTCTCTGGCGCTCTGCATATCTATTATGTCTTCACCGCTGTCCTTGTCGTCTACGGGATCCTGCTTGTTTCTGCTTTCGTTCTGCTGTTTCCTTTTCATTTCGTTGATTTCAGCGGTCAGCTTGTGTAGCTGTGTTCTGTCAATCGTGCGCTGTTTTTCTGTAGCATCCGCATTCACTCTGTGTTTGGCCTCTTTGAAGGGTATGTTTTTAGACACGGCCTCCTTCAAGATGCTCTTAGTTTCCTGGAACACAGGGCATCCTCTGTACCTTGCCCCGTGGTTTCCGTGGCAGTTTGCACAGATACGGTTTTCGTTAGTTTCTTTGTAGTTGCGGTCCTCCTTTGCCCTGGGGCAGTCGCCATATTGGTGACTACCCGCACAATACCGGCAAACTGCATCTCTCCTGCACGTCTTTTTTGTGTGCGAGAACTGCTGGCAGTTGGAGCACTGCATCACCGGAGGGATATAGGCTTCTGTCTTTTTGGTTGTGGTTTCGAGCGTCAGTCTCTCGGGTCTTGTCGATCCTTCTACCGTGACTATCATCAGATTGGTATCTTTCTTGGCCCAGGTTTTTAGCCTTTCGACCTGCGTTTCCACCACCACTTTTATTTGGTGGGGCAACTGGATTTCCTTTGGACCGGATTCCAGTTCGATCATCAGCGAGGTTGTTTTGTCTGTGTTGTTGAGAGAAAGCACTACTCCCTTTTCGTGCCTCCCTACTTTGGCGATACCTCTCCGTCCAGTTATCACCTCGAGGATGTTGATCACTTTGTTGTCGGGTAGGGCGCTGAGTGAGACCTCACTTCCTGACGTCTGGGTGATCTTAACAATCCTCTCCTGTATCGTTTCTGAGTAGCTTGTATTTTTAGTGTTTGGTCTTTGTTTCCTTCTACAGGCTTGGTTCGAATCTTGTTCTTGGTTATTCGGTGTGATATCTTGCGTCTGAGCCTTTGAGTTGTCAGCTGTTTTTTCCTCAGGATCAGGAATGGTAGCTTGCTTCTCAGTGGTTTCGATGTCCAGCACGTCTGGAGCTACTTCTACTGTTGCTTCTTGAAGAGTGAGCCTAAGGGACTCGTCTCCGTCTTCAAGTCTTCGAAGTGCATCTAAAATTGTCTCTGCGACATCTTCCTCTTGTACCTGTCTGTGTTGAGGATCTGCCTCTATCACTTCCTTCATAGTGCTTGCAGGTGGGTCGGCTGTCATCTCGGCATCGTGCGGCTTCTCTGTCATAGACCGGGTTACTGCTGACGAGTCGGGTGGGTGCAGCCTGGATAGAAGCGCTTGTTTTCTTTTCTCCAGCTGTCGTAACGCTCTACATATTTCTTTATGTTCTGGGTCTTCTTTATCTAGGCAAGGGGTCGGGCCACTCTGACTCTCAGTCGGGTCGACGCATGTCACAGCTAACTCAGTCGTGTCCGGAGTTATAGAAGGGCCGGTCCCGGCACGAGTACTTGGGGCAGTCTTGCTCTCTGGCGGTCTGTCATTGTTGATTGTGATATTGCGATTACCCTGGCTGTTCTGCGCTGGTGGGCTGGTGTAGACCTTCCTCTTTTTAGCGTGTGGCCTATGTCTGGGCATTTTGACGATAACGCGATCTTATCTCGAGTAGTGGCGTCCTGAAAAGGACGTTGGTGTCTTGTAGTTCGAATGGTATGATTGTGGTTATCCGCATGGATGACTGGCGCCCTATTTGAGGAGTGGGTAAGAGGCATCGACCGAGAAATGAAGAAGAAGAAACGGTCTATTCTACTGACAGTAGACAACTGTCCTGGCCACCCACAAGTGGAACATCTCACAAACGTGACACTGAAATTTCTGCCTCCAAACACGACCTCAAAAACCCAACCTCTTGACCAAGGCATCATCAAAACATTTAAAATGCACTACCGGGCCCAGCTCCTGCAGTGGGTCATTACTAAAACACATCTGTGGTCCGCCTGTGGAAGCAACTTCATCCGCTGCATCCGTTAACGCTCTGGATGCTGTCCTCTGGATCAGTTCTGCTTGGAATAAAGTTCAGCCGGAAACGATACAGAAGTGTTTCAAGAAATGTGGATTTGTCACAACCCAAGAGCATGACGTTTTAGCCCCATCGGACAGTCCATCGCCAATGGCAGAATTCGAAGGAGTAGATTTTGAAGGTTTTGTTGCAATGGATGATGAGGTGGCAACCTGTAATGAACCTGACCCAGAAGGAATTTTCCAAGCGATATTGACCGAAGTACAGACAAGCATAACAGTGCATGAAGCAGCTGGTGAAGTTGAAGAAGCAAGTGACGATGACACAGAAATTGCAGAGACTCCGAAAGAAGAGGCTGTGGGGCATCTGATAATGCAGTTGAAGTCATTTGCTGTGGAAAAATGCCCAGGTATGTTGAGTGTTGTAGCCAGCGTTGAGAATGCTTTCTCCACATATGTTTGTAATAAGAATAAGACACAGACCAAGATTGACTCCTTTTTTCAGAAAGAATGATTAAACAATGATAAAACAGATGTTAATGATTTGATTTTGTGATTATGTATGATTTCGTATGATACTGTATTCTCCAATATAAGCTGTTCAAGGAAGTAAAGTATCAAAACAATAGGCCTCGTTCCGTATGTTCACCACCTCCGTATGTTGACCGGTTTGCTACAGTCCCTTGGGTGGTCAACTTATAGAGGTTCTACTGTGTGTGTATATATATATATATATATATATATATATATATATTATATAATATATATATATATTATATATATATATATATATATATATATATATATATATATATATATATAAACTTATTAAAATGTTAATATAATAATATGTACACCATGAAGCCATCATTATCCACTCCCTGCTCCACTTGGAGCCTGGGGCTACCTCTGCTTTTGCTTCCCTGTGAGAGAACCAGCATGAAGCAGTCACCAGTGCTTGCTGTGGTGGTTCAAGACTCTATCATTTTCATATGCTGAGGTTGCCAGCCTCTTATGAACTTGTACAACCACCAGTAATTTATACATGTCAAATGCAAAATATAAAATAATTAGATGTACAACTCACCCGTATCGGGTTATAATTTACAGACGTCTGGCATAGGAAGATATCTGAATTCATGGCGGATCACGGGTTATGAGACCGTAATACAGGTAGTTAAGGTGTAAATATTATTTCTAATCTCACTATTATTCTGTTTATAGGTTTAGAAGACTTTGTGGTCTCCAGTATTATCAAGACAAGTTTTCTTTCTGGTTAATTTCAGAAGATCCTCAATACTTGTTCCGGTCCTCTTTATTGAAATCCTACTTTTCTTCGGTCCTGGTTGTCTAAAAGTGTCATCTTGACTCAATGGAACACAGTGCCGCAGTCTAAGCTTGTGCTACAATATAAGGGACTATTTTGTAACTGTAACAGTGTGGCCTACTACGTCGCTAAAACTGTTAGCCTTATAGTAATGTACTTATGAATGACTAGTTAGAAATAAATAAAACACTAGTCAAGATTCAATGACATCATCAGTCATGGCACACATGAACCCATGATGTCATCAAACCTTGTGTGGCCTCCATACAAGTCAGACCAGAAAACATTTAGATTAGAGAGAACCTTGAACAATGGTTGGTCATCCTCACTTAGAAACAATCATTTTAGACTAGAGGTTTCGTAGTTAGTTAGGTTAAAGATTATTTCAACAGTCAGTTAGGCCCCAAAACCAATCATAAGAAGGTTTCCTGTCTTAACTCCAATAAGAAATATTTCATCCGGCAAGCCATAGTACCAGACTAGTATAAAGACTGATGCATCATAGTAACCAGTCAGAGCTTGAGACAGTTTTCTCAGAGCTAGAGTCAAACCAACATAAAGCGTTCTCTTTCGAGGTGTGGAGCAACATGGCGCATCCCCTACTGAGAACACAAAGCCTTTGACTCATACGGTTAGGACAAGAATATAACCGTCTAGAGATCCCCTACCAACCAGGGTCATTAGGGAACCAGCACTAACCCCTGCTACAATTATATTGTGGTTTACTCCACGATTCGTAAGTTCGATCTAGTTTTAATCAAAGTCTCGTTCGAATTTTAATTTAGCTAGGATTTTCACAGTGTATAGATATGCCATAAAACGACTACTGAAGAGCCGTGAGCCTTTTGCCATCGAGGCTAAAGCTGGCAGTTTTTCTTTTCCTCCCCACCAGACATAAGCTTAGAGCTGCCACTTTTTACATGGAAACAAAATGAAATAAAGGATATTTCGTATAACTACTTGGATTTATCAAATGTAATGCACTATTGGAAATTGTCCTTGACTGTTGAAAGTTGCTGTTCATAATCAATCTTTCAAGTTCGGTTATATCATCACAAAAGACCCGTACGAGTATTCCTGATTGCCTGGGTTGTTCCTTACTTCTGGAAGCAACATCTCTGGTGTATAACCAGTCTTCCACAGAAGAATTACAGTAAAGAAAGTCTTGTGATTATTTTCCTTAGCACAAGCGATCTACAGATTTTCCTCCCTTTTATCGGTCACATAACTAGTTAACAGTGTTATCTGACTCTTCCCAGCTGAACTATTAAGTTTATGTCTACCCGGGATACATCATGCAAAAATAACAACACGAGACGTTCCAACACGAGAGAAAATACGGTATGGAAGAAATTGATGGAAGGCACAATATAGAGAAAAAGACAGGTGGAACACGGTAAAATGAAAAGCACGGTCATTTCGTGACAGAGAGAGAGTTCAGATTAACGAGACACAGTGAAGACTGTCTTTAGAGAAAGAGAGAGGTCAGGTTAACGAGACAAAATGAAGACTGCATTTAGAGAGAGAGATAGAGAGAAAGGAGTAAGATTAATAAGACAGTATAGGCTGCTTTTAATGAGAGAGATATAAGTCAGATTAGAGAGAGAGAGGTCAGATTAACCAGAAACAGTAGAGAATGTCATTAGAGAGACAGAGAGGTCAGATTAACAAGACACAGTGGAGACTACCTTTAGAGAGAGAGAGAGAGAGAGAGAGAGTAGTCAGGTTAACGAGAAAATATCGAGACTGCGTTTAGAGAAATAGAGGTCAGACTAACAAGTCACAGTGGAGACTGCCTTTAGAGGGAGAGATAGAGGTCAGATTAATGAGACACAGTTGAAACTGCCTTTAAATAGAAAGAGAGAGAAAGAAAGAGAGACAGGTCAGCTTAACGAGACAGAGTGAGTACTGGAAAGAGAGAGACAGAGAGAGAGACAGAGAGAGAGAAAGAGAGAAACCTTATTAACGAGACAGAGTGAAAACTGTCATTAGAGTGAGAGAGAGAAAGATCACATTAACGAGACAGAGTGAATACAGTCATTAGAGAGAGAGAGAAGCCAGATTAACGAGACAAAATGAATACTGTCTTTAGCGAGAGAGAGAGAGAGAGAGAGAGAGAGAGAGAGAGAGAGAGAGAGAGAGAGAGAGAGAGAGAGAGCGAGAGAGAGAGAGAGAAGTCAGAATAACGAGACAGAGTGATTACTGTCATTAGACACAGAGCTCTCTCTCTCTCTCTCTCTCTCTCTCTCTCTCTCTCTTTGTATATATACTGAAGCACATTAAAAACGCACCACTATTATATATACTGATGCCGAGAAGTTGGAAAAAAAAGTGTGGGAATGGATTTTTCCCGTGTTTGTCATGCGGTAGAGAGCGAATGGCTGCTAGAATGGAAAGTGCATGATTCAACCCACGGGTTTGTGTACAGACTACATGAAAACAATGAAAGTTACACGTGCAACACGATTCCCAACAGCTATGACCCTGAAAATGTGTACGCGTTGTGGCAGTATACTCGGTATAAAAAGGCCGTTGAGACAAAACACCCAGCACATGTGCTTGAAATGCCACGACTATCTGAAAACGACCGCCAACGAGCCATTGGTATGTTGGAGACCGGAATGAGCTCGCGGGCCATTGCCAGAAGGATGAATTGCCACCACAGCACTATTGTACGTCTCAATGAACGTTACGGAACCACTGGCAGTGCCCGGGATAGACTTCGCAGTGGCCAACCACGAGTTACTACCCCTGCGCAAGATCGTCATATTGTGCTGAGTCACCTAAGGAATCGTTCTCTCCCGGCAAGTCAAACAGCAAGAGCAATAGTGGGTAGACGTGGGCAAGTCTCTCGAATGACAGTCATACGACGACTCAGAGATACAGGCCTTACTGCAAGACGACCTTATGTTGGGCCAAACTTGACTCACAGACATCGTCAGCAGCGCCTGCAATGGGCAGAGCAACATGTTAGATGGATTAGACTGCAGTGGAATGCTGTCCTATTCACAGACGGGAGCAGATTCAACATATCCTTTGCTGATGGATGTATGCGGATTTGGCGCCGGTGTGGAGGGCGCTTTGCAGATTGCTGTGTTCGTCAGCACAACCGATTTGGAGGTGGCAGTATTCACATTTGGAGAGGATTCAGTTTTCACCATCGCGTGCCTCTTCACGTCTTCCGTGGAAAAATTAATGCTGTGACATATCGAGATGAGGTTCTGGATGCATTGGTTGCTCCTGCGTTCACAAATTATCCAGACTTGCAGCTTCTCCAGCAGGATAACGCAAGTGCGCACACCGCATGCATTACGCAGCAATATCTACAGCAGCAGAACATGTGACGATTGATTGTCCTGCCCTATCACCAGACATGTCCCCTATAGAACATCTGTGGGACGAGCTTGGACGCAGAGTCTACAGGCAAGGTTCTCCAGCTAGTCTGCAACAGCTCGAAGCTGCTCTTACACGTGAATGGGACTTGATTCCCCGGAATTTCCTTCAGAGACTTGTGCGTTTCATGCGGAGCCGCTGCCAAGCTTGTTTGCAAGCACACGGTGGACATACCAGATACTAAGGATAGTGTGAATGAATTTTTTTATTTGTTGCATTTTTGGTTTTCTCCCTTGCCTGCACAGAATGCAATGAATTTCATAACAATCAAATGTACAAATTAATGACCAGCATGGACTCATAGGAAAATGAATAAAGATTCCAAATATGTAAACTTGTAAACACTTATATTTACATTTCACACTCTGTTCCTGGATTATACTGGTGGTGCGTTTTTAATGTGCTTCAGTATATATTTAAAATAACTGATTCATACGTGTGCACTTCTCTCTGTAATAATTAAATAAACTATGGGGGCATGTAATCAGAACTCATAAAGTATTCAAAAAGTCTACGATTGTATGAATAGGGACTGAGGTTGTTTCTTAGGTTATGTGAAGATAGTTCCAAAGTTGAGCAGCAGACTAAGCTATGCTTTTCTTGAATAAGTCAAGCCTAGGCTTGGGCACTTGCATTTTGTTAAGTATTTGAAAATAGGCCACAGATATGTTGCAGCATTATGTGACAGGATTTTGTGAACAAATTTAGCTTTGTTGAACAGAGGCACTTTCCTTAGGGGCAGTATGAGAGAGAGAGAGAGAGAGAGAGAGAGAGAGAGAGAGAGAGAGAAATAAGATTAGCGAGACACAGTAGAGTCTTTAATTATACAGAGAGAGAGAGAGAGAGGCAGAAGTCAGATTAGCGAGACACAGTGGAGAAAACATACAGCTCCTATTGGCCCGCCATATCTGGCTAGAAATCTAACTCCTGTCTCAGTACAAGACGCTAAATCTGCGATTGAATCTTGCTAGTCTAAGACCACATTGGAAATCGATGTTCCTTAGATGAATCTTGTTTTATTGACCAGGGCATTGGGAGCTCTCGTTCTACAAGGATTTGTATGCCCGCCCTCGTCCTTCTTTTAGTGCAGTTTAAAAATACAAGAATTAATTTGTTATTATGATGACATCTTGAAATTGGGTGAGAACGTTCTCATCGTCTTATACGGTAATTGTGTGTACAAGATGGTGTCAGTAGCTATGTCATAGAAAAACGAAATAATGACATTAGACTGAGACGTCATGTGTAAACATGTGAGGCCATCATTAAGCTGGGCAGTTAGAACACGTACGGTTAGTAAATGTTGAGTAATACAACAGATATTTACAACTGAAACAGTCTAAGAGAGTTCACATTTTGTTTTCTAATTCTAGTTTTGAATTGTTGAGAAGGTCTAGTACTTAATATCGACGTATGACTTGGTTTCAGTCAAACAAATAAAAATGGTGTTCCTCCTCATAGACTGTTGTTAATTTAACATGGTACCAATCTTCTAGCACAACTCCCATTCTCTCATGTCCAAACATTCGAGTTACTTTCTTGATTTTTTTTTTTTCTGGTTTCAGATTACATTTATTCGTAGCATAGTTAACATCTCTTAGACTTCTTTCTTTCAGTTTAAATGTATTCTTGTCCTGAATTAGCATTTCCTAGACTGTTTTTGATTTCAGTTTAAAGTTATTATTTTCTTTCATTAATGTTTGATAGACTATTTTTAACGGTGACTATAGAATTTGTTGGATGTGTATTTTAATACGATAATTTTTAACGGACGATAAAATCCGGTCATCAACACTTGTCTTGATGGTGCACTCAGACAGACTCTTTCCTGTCCATCTCTTGATGTTGTCTTCCCACTTATAGCGCTATCTTCCCCTTGCACGTTTGCCTTCAACTCTCCCTTCTGTTATGGTCTTCTGCAAGGTGTTATGCCTTTTTATGTGGCCAAAGTATTTTAGCTGTCGAACTTTGACCTCCCTCATTAGTTCTCTTTTCATACCTAGATTTTCTAGGACCTCCTTATTTGTTTTCATCTCTTTCCATGAGATACGCCCCATTCTTCTATATATCCACATTTTAAGAGCCTCAATTCTCTCTTCCAACTGCTTATTCATCGTTAGGGAGCCGCGCTAGCGTAGTGGTTAGAACACCGCTCTGGCGACCGGGTGATACAGGATCAAACCCGGGCGACGGCATTTGAGGATTTTTCGTCGACCGGGATTTGGACTGGATTAACTCGAGACCTGGCGAGGACATTTGAAGGAGTGTCGTCGACCAGGGACTGGCGGCTCCTGAGCCGACCCAGCTGCAATGGGTACCTCCGAAATCGCGAGTATTTGCCTGAATGGCGAGGGACACCTGTCTCTGTACAAGAAATAAAGGGATACTCACGTAAAATCAATGTCAGGTTAGACATAAATAATAACCTGAGATTTCGCCTCGAGTATTAGCGGGCGTACGAAAAAAAAAAAAAAAAAAAAAAAAATTCATCGTCCATGTTTCTGCACCATACAGAAATGCAGAATATATATAACACTTTATGATTCTCAGTTTTAATTTGTGAGATAACTGTTTGGATGTCAGTATATGTTTCATGTTGTTGAATGTAGCTTTGGCCATTCCTATTCTCTTCTTGATTTCTGTTTCACATCTGCCATCTTCTGTTATTATATGACCGAGATATACGTAGCTCTTGACTTGTTCCAGGATTTCCCCATTTACGCTTATCTTTAATGTGGGTTTATCGTCTGTTTTGCTAATTATCATAGTTTTTGTTTTCTCAATATTAATGTCGAGTCCACATTCATGACTTATACTGTTCACTTGCTTCACTAGTTCTTGTAACTCCTGTTCGCTTTCGGCTAACAACACGGTATCATCTGCATATCTAAGGTTGTTTATTGACCTTCCACTGATGTTCAGTCCTGGTATTTCCTGTATCTGTTTGAAAATTTTTTCGGTGTATAAATTAAATAGGCAGGGGGACAGCACACAACTTTGTCTGACACCTCTTTTTATGTCTATGTATGGTGAATAATTCCTTCCAGATCTTACTGTGGCAGTTTGCTACCAATAAAGGTTACTGAGTATTCTTATATCTTTTCCATCAATACCTATGTCTTCGAGGCATTCAATTATTTTCTCATGATGGACTCTGTCAAAAGCCTTCTTATAGTCAATGAAGCACATATACATACTTTTTTGGACCTCTCGGTGAGAGACAGCCATGTCCTTTTTAGGATAGTCAGGATCCTATTTGGTTCTCCTCTCTTTATCTAGCTCATGTATGGCTCCTCGAATACCGCTTGTGTACGGCGGTGGCCACATCCCGGGCAACAGTCTTGGCTGACTGGCTAAACTACATGGGTGGAGTAGGAGCAATCTTACTCAAGGGAATGTCCATCCCTAGTACACAAAGACTGAGACGGTGAGTGAGGAGGAGGAATCTGAGAAGATCAACGGCTCGCAAAGCGAAACAGCAAAGTGTGTGGCGCACTAGAGGCGTGACGGACATAGAAAAAGACAATGGCTAGCCACCGTGGAAGAGATTGGGGCCTTACCACGTACTTCCTACAGAACGTAATGGGATCACAACAACAAGATAAGAAACGATATGTAGAGAACTCTCTGTCCCCTGGGGAAGAATCTACTGTACAAATTAACAGGGAAGAGGCAACTCCTCTAATGAGTAAGGAAGTACATAATGACGAGTGTTCCTTAAATTCTGTTGAAAGGGAGCATTCTGAGAAAGACCACCTAAAACTTACAATACGTTTATGTAAAAGCCAATCTCTAGACCGTTACCCAAAACTGTAGTTGGAGGGGAACAAGAACCTCAGCGCTGGGTATCAAGACTAGATGAACAGGACCTAGTGGAAGAATGACATTTTTTTTTTTAAATTAGGTCTATATTTTTCAACTTCTTGGGCCTGTCCAAATCACCCAAAGGCCCATTTTAAACACAGGAAATGTGTTAAATTACCTAAAGTGGTCTGACCAGACATTCTCATTTAACAAACTAACGTTCTGACATTTCTGGTCGTGTTATGTCAGTCACAATAATGTGCACTCTGCTTTAAGATCTGAAACCATTTATTATATTGGATTATCTTAACTTACAAACACCGATTTTACAATTTTGTAACTTCCGATTTTACAACATTGTTACTTATGGTTTCACAACTTCGTAACTTCCGATTTTACAACTTCATAACTTCCGATTTTACTACTTCACAACTTCCGATTTTACAACTTTGTAAGTTTCGATTTTACAACTTTGTATCTTCTGATTTTACAACTTTGTAACTTCATAACTTCCGATTTTACAACTTTGTAACTTACAATGTTACAACTTCATATCTTCCGATATAACACCTTCATATCTTCCGATTTTACAACTTCATAACTTCAGATTTTACATTTTCATAATTTCCAGTGTTACAACTTCATAACTTACGATATTACAACTTCATAACTTACAATGTTACAACTTTTTATCTTCTGATTTTACAACTTCATAACTTACAATATTACAACTTCATAATTTCATTTTTTACAACTTCATAACTTACAATGTTACAACTTCATAATTTCCGATTTTACAACTTCATAACTTCCGATTTTGCAACTTCATGACTTACAATGTTACAACCTTTATCTTCCGATTTTACAACTTTATAACTTACGACAATGTTACAATTTTTATCTTCCAATTTTACAACTTCATAACTTACAATTTTAAAACTTTTTATCTTCCAATTTTACAACTCTTATCTTCCGATTTTACAACTTCATACCTTCAAATTTTACAACTTCGTAACTTACAATGTTACAACTTTTTTCTTCCAATTTTACAACTTAATATATTCCGATTTTACAACTTCATAACTTACAATGTTACAACTTTTTATCTTCTGATTTTACAACTTCATATCTTCCGATTTTACAACTTCGTAACTTACAATGTTAAAACTTCGTAACTTACAATATTACAACTTCAAATCTTCCGATAAAACAACTTCATATCTTCCGATTTTACAACTTCATAACTTACAATGTTTCAACTTCATATCTTCCGATTTTACAACTTCATAAATTACAATGTTATTACTTTATATGTTCAGATTTTCAACTTCTTAACTTACAATGTTACAACTTTATATCTTCCGGTTTTAAAATTTCATAACTTGCAATGTTACAACTTGTTATCTTCCGATTCTACAATTTCATAACTTGCAGTGTTACAACTTTATATCTTCCAATTTTACAACTTCATAACTTCCGATTTTACAATTTCACAACTTACAATGTTACTACTTTTTGTCTTCCGATTTAACAACTTCATAACTTCCGATTTTACAACTTTGTAACTTCCGAATTTACAGAAACATAACTTCAAATATCGCCGCTTAATCAGTTCATGTCACCTGTATGTTACCAGGGCCAGAAAGGGGAGCAAAGAATAGTAACACTGTACCCTACCATGCGTGTCGTAAAAAGCGACTAAGGAGGGTTTGGCATGGGGCTAGTTACCCCATACCGTAAAAAACTTTTTACCAAAAAATTTCAACAAACATGGACAAGTCAAATACAGAATATAAATCAACTCAGCCACCCAAGGCATAAGAAATTGATCATAGGAGAAATGGTGTAGTCCTCAGGACATGAGGAGGAAAGAGCCAACCACAGTGAAGGGGTGGCTCTTATGCTGTCTAGGGAAGCACAGAAGGCACTTATAGAATGGGAAGCAATGGGACCTCGAATTATAACAGCAAGGTTTAAATCAGCCAAAAAGAAAGTAAATATAGACATCATCTAGTGTTATGCACCAACAAATGATAAAGAAGAATCTGAGAAAGAAGACTTTTACACCAGACTACAAAATGTCTTGGACAAAAAGAAAAGAAAAGACATCAAAATTTTTATGGGGGACATTGTGACGGTATTGCCTTCCCTGCTTTGCAGTAGTGGACCAACAGTGGCCAAAACTCAAAAGTATCTAATATGGGCTTCAAAGGTATCTACCTTCGCACAAGATTACTCTTGGCAGAGATGTAGATAGAAAGGTGATGACACTTCTATTACAAAGGGAGTCTTCACAAGATATTCAGAATAAGCGAGAACAATACTGCTCTGTAATTCTGCCGACGCTTTTGTGAAGGATTAAACACTTATTACTTTCAGCTCGTTTAGGGTCCCCGCCCCTGATTTACTCAGTGGAATTCTGTTATTTTAATATAGCTCTGTTTAGAGTGTGTGTAGTAATTTGAATGAGACAAACAAGCAGTAACTTTAAAATGAATAAATCGAAATTAAATTTGTAACATTACAAATAACAAAATTTAATAATCACTTTAGGTTTTAACAGTTGGAAAATAATTTGAATAGTTATGGGTCAAGAAAAGTTATCCTCACAGTCTTTAGGGAATGTGAGATATTACAAGTAGTTCAAGTGACAGCATATATTTGAACTTAGCTGCCAATGACGGTTCTGCTCCTTCTTATGGGTTGGTTCTTTTCACTCTGCTCACGCTCGTCTCTGGTCAAGGTTGTCGGGGGTAGGTCGTTTCCCAGCAATGTCAAGGAGAGTCTACGACGTGGGTCCTTCGTCTCAAAGCTTAGGCCACGGTTCCCTTCTTGTTCCAGAGATGGTACTTTCTGCTGGTACCACCAATAACTTTGGTAAAAGAATAGAACGAAACGCTCTTCTGAGTATGGCGTTTTCCACCCCATAGTTATGGGTTCCTATCTTTCCATACCACCATCCCAATTACTCAGACTTTACCCTCGATGAGAATTAAATTTAATCCCTCGGGATAAAACTTTCTTTACATTTAAATAGAATAGCTTTCATAGTTACTTTATATTTAAATGAAAAGGTTAATAATACAGATAGAGTCTGTTTACAAATAAATCTCAACTGATTGAAAAGTGTTAGCAATATAAATTGAATATGTTTTCATTTTTGTTTTATACTGATTGAAAAGTTTGAAAATTCCATTACTTTAAAATGAATATTTTTACATAGACATTTGCACTGGTTTAAAGCTTGAAAGCTTACATTAATTTTAAAGTGAATATGTTTATAGGGACATTAACACTGCTTTGAAAATGTAAGTATTATACTTAAAATGTACATCATTTCTTTCATCTTTCTCTCCCTGCTCCATAGGGAACCTGGAACTACTTTATGCTTTTAGTTCTCTTTACGAAACTATCAATAAAGCAATCACCAGCCCGTGCAGTGGTGGTTCATGAATCATCATTCTATACGCTGAGGTTGCCAGCCTCAAATGACTTTGACATCCACAAGCGAGTATCACATATTAAAATTCACATGGTAATATATACATATATATGTTAGTTCACATGTTAGTAATAAAATATGAAATGTAAATCACTACTTACGCCAATCCTGACGCACAGACTTTTTGCTCAGATGAATAAAAGGGACTTAAATCGGCCTCTTACACGCGTCTGGGATGTCGTTAATTTAATAAGTTCCCTCTCTGACTTCGCGTGTGCTCCTTCAGTTTCCTCAATTCCGGTTTCTGTCACGAAATGGCTTAATTAAGAGTCTGTCTGAGTAAAGAGACAAGACACCAGTTTTGAGGAAAGTCTGAGAAGATAGATTAAGATGAGAATTAAAGTGACTGTGGAGGATGAGACTTATAGCTTCAAGGGTGAGAACCTAGATTGACTCTCCCTCGCCACTTGTGACTTGTTTTATTAGCTACTGTCTCATCACCTCTCGCTCAGCTGAGATAAGGTATGCACCAATTACTAGCCACAGACACAACTGTACAGTTAAAGAATACAGATACAGTATAGTGAAAGACAAACTGATCCAGAGCACATTTTATAGTTTATTAAACAAACAAATCTTTACCACAGAGAAAAACAACAATAACGTGCAAGGTCGCACAACCTGGAAAAAAAAAGAACAAATCAATAAATTACACAAATATCAAAAATTACCACGCACTCTTCCACGACTACACGAAAACAAATAAGGTTACAGAAATATACCAGGCGGGGGGTCTCTAAGTAAGAGCCACCACCACTTGAACACTACTATTACTAACTAACTACACTGTGGAGTCCCACACACCACAAGAATACTCTCCACTAGTTTTCACTCTGTCCCGTTTGACCAGACTGAGGAAGACTTACTAAATAATCTGACTAAAATGTCTCAAAGGCGCTCCTACACAACTAACTTAAACACCACTAAATCCTATTCCACTGAATTCTGCAGAACTAACTCAGAGGCTCTCCTCTAAGTATTATCTATCTAACTATACTCTCTCCCCTCTACTTCAGTTAAGTGCCTTCCTGACGCTATAGTCTTCGTCTGAGGCTAAGCTGAGTTACCCTTCGTCAGGTACCTCCTCCCGTTAGCATTTAGAAAGGTATGATTTCCCTCTCTCCTCTTCAGAATAACTGATGGGCCCTTGGTGACTATATATTTTTGCTTTTGGCTGTAGATCTAGCAATGATGATGGCAACTCAATTCTTCACACACAAACGGCGATTTAAAACGCTTCGAGTTATGGCCTACTGCTTTATTGTGGCAGTATGTAAACAATACCAGACGACGTAGCCTTGTCTGTATTGGGCCGAACAAGCTAAGAGCTCCAATTTCTAGGCAATTCCACGCTGAGGTATCTGTTTTCTCACGTCAGGAGAATTCCCAATGCTTCTACGTCTTGCAGACGTAACTAGGGGCGCCCGTTACTTTGCGCGTACCCCAGTTTTTTTCTCAATTACACCGATGTCTCTTGCCTCCCTCTCCGAGAAGGCAAAGTCCGTTGCAGGCTTAGTGACCTACAACGCCGTGAATCGCTGTAAAGCAAAATAACTTATATACACCAATCCACAAAATACATAATTCAAACACATTAATAACCAAAGATTTACATACACCCCGCTTTCCCATCATCATCTCATCTCAGCCCGTAACCCATCATGGGTCGTAGGGGTGCCATGGTGGAAGCATCAGCAGACAGGGTCCTCCACTGCTCTCTATCCTCAGCAATGCGTACAAGTGTGGAAAAACCGTGTCCTGCCCATTCTTTGATGTTATCAGCCCAGGATTTTCTCTGCCTTCCTCTTCTCCGTTTATCTTCGACTGTTCCCTGAAGGATCGTTTTCGAAAGGGAGTCATGACGAGTTACATGCCCAAACCAGGCAAGCTTTCGACGTTTCACTATTGACAAAAGTGGTTCTTGGTGGCCTGCATAGGTGTTTATCTTCTCTCTAACATAGACATTTGTTTTGTGCTCTTCCATACCATAATCAAACTGCACTCAATACAAGCCCTCATGCTCTATCTTATTTCTGCCCTCGGGTCAGACTTAAAAGCTCACCCCTTCCCCTCTCTTTTTCACTGACAACAGGTTGTCTATTACGCTTAACACAGACGCGGGCTGACCTGACTGCTTCTGAGGCCAGCTCGTGACCGAGTCAGTTACCCGTCACAACACCACTTCGCTGTTTCCTGATAGTAGAACTTTTACTTAAATAATATCCCAGCACTATTCTTGTATTAAAAGGCAGCTCATTGAGGGTTATCAAAATAGCACAAATATCTACACACAACTGCATACCCCATATCATAATACTAAACTCCCTTCACCACTCTTATTCTTCAGCAACTAACTAAATACCCATGGCCACTTTAGTTAAACCAAACTCCCGAGTTTATATACTATTATCTTCAATGTTATCATAACATAGTCTGGTACTCTTAATATATTACACCATACTACACCAGCCGTAGGTCCTAAATTCATATAGAGATATATTAACTAATAATACCACCAAACTTTTTACACAGAACTACACTGGCTATACTTCGTGTGATTACCACTGAAACTTACAATATACTGGCAGAAGTCAGGTAATTGATGGCAAACTACCGACTAAAAATAAAATTAAATCCCAGCAGAAAGCTTACTCTGACTAGTTAAAATCCTTTAGCTAAAATTTCTACACCACTAATTTATTAAGACTTCGTACATACCCAGACTTTATCAGAATATCCACTAACCAGGCAGACTGAATTTATGTCTTACACTATTCATGGCAATATGTATCCAGGACTTGGGAGCGCCGACTAATAATTTGGCCCTGTATATATAATGCCAATATTCTGAAGCAAGACAGACGCGGTGAGCCATAGCTTCTAGAATTACCTCCCAAAAACCGCTTCTACCCTACTTTGACGTAATCTAATGACTGCTGCATAAATTAAAAATCGAAACCAATCATCAGAGCTTCCCGTTAAGCATCACAACATTATCTTAACATCTGACTAATCGTTAACCAAGCGACGATGAGTCATTCTCCTTGCTGGAATGAAAGGGGGGGGGGTCAAAGAACATAAATACCCCACGAAGCCTGCTGCCCCGCTGAAAAATGTATTCAGTGTGACGTAAACTTATCTGATCGTCTATCAACTTGAATGACTCACTAACCCACGCTCTCACTCAGGTAGGGGTTTACACCTACCCCTAAAAAGAGACGGGCTGGGGGGTTGATCCTACAATTATCAGAACCCTGACACGAAATGAAAACAACAACAAATCCGAAAACCGGATAAAAATTAAAGAGAAAAGAAGCAACCATATAATAACCAAAAAGAACGGGCGGGTTGAAAATACAAATTACGGTCACTTTGCCACAGTTTCCTTATTTAAAATGTTAGAGATTTCCTGGGCTATATTGTAAGTCCTGATAAATACTCCAATAAAAGGTGTCTGGTATTTTAAGAAGGAATTCTGAATTCTAATTCTTCACTGTAGCCGCCTGGTGTCTTGGCGAGCAATTTCTCAAGTGAAATAGCTTGAGAAAATGATGAGATTATATTCCCTGCCTTCCCACGCCTTCGTTTGTCATGGAGTTTATCAAACGCTCCAATCATATTCAAACAGATCGGATTATGAAGTAATTTCAAAATATTCCGACATCGGATAATTTTGAACGTAAGGCAGAGGTCAACTCTCCCATTTATGGTAATATGATGTCCGATGCCCTTGTGTACAAACTTACAAACACACCGGTAACCGCATATGACTATGTGTTCGAGATGTAGCAATCTTACTTTTATCTAAAGTAATCTTGTCATCCATGTCTGACTGTAAGTTGTCTCGCCTTTTGCAAGAATTGTTGATGCGTGCACCAATGTCTTATCGGTGTTTAAGCCGATAGCGCTGGCCGATGTACGTGTTAATCTGCCGCGCCTATAGCCAACAAATCTGGGCAGCGCCAAGCAAATGTGATTATTAGCACCTACAGGCAGTGTCGAATGATTTGATAAAATCAAATATCTGCTACTTAGCAGAAAAATACCGAAGAAAGAAAGCCAGAAAAGTGCAACAATTGAGAGCAAATAATAAAAATCAGTACCACAAATGTACCTATATTGCCGGAGTGAAACAAAGATCGATAGGGGCCGCCCCGTTTTGTCACATTCCCCATCTTCTAAGAGATTTGTAGAATATCTAGCTATGGGGGGGGGGGGGGGGTCACTTCTCGATGGGTTCTACTGTCTCCCGGGTTCTCTCTCTCTCTCGTAGAGTTGTCCTCTCTTCCTTTATCTCGGTGGCGAGTGACTGAGTTTCTTGCTTGGCAGTGTGTGCAGTTTTCAATGTACTCACGCACATCTGCCCACCGTCTAGGCCAAACGTAATCCTCCTTAAGGTTACTCATGTTATTTCCTACTGAAACATGTTCTCCTTGTGATGGTACACGAGCCACTTTCATGACGGAGGGTCTTAAGGGGAGAGGCACCAAGAGTTGCTTCTCTTGCCTCGTCCGTCGAAAAATAATCCCATCCTCGTTGTGCAAAGTTCCAGCTGAAGTATGGTTTATTTTGAGCTGACTCTGTTCAGAGTATGGCGCTAAAGTAATGTCTTCCATCTGCGCTCGTCGTAAATCTGCTTTACTACATAGAAATTTCGAGTTGCGGTGCGAGTTATCTAACTTTGGTTGTTGGTTACTCTGCTCAAACTCTTTCTTCGTAGTTTCATCATTCTGGTTGTCCGGGCTATGGCTAACAGAGCAATTTCGCACAGACTGTCGAACATCATGTCGCAAACCTGGCCAGAAGTAATTCAAGGAGACCTGTTTTACCAGGGCATATGAACCTTTAATGGGATGGGGCATGGTTAAATGCATTTCCTGCATTAGGCGGGTGCGATAGGGTAATGGGACAACAAGCTGTCCCTTATTCCCCACCCATTTATATATACCAAACCCGTCTCACTGTAATACCAGAAGCTCCAAAGCCAAGACTCATGAAGTGTACATAGAAGCAAACAAAGACGTAAGAAGAA
The DNA here is from genome assembly GCA_024509875.1 of Oreohelix idahoensis. NCBI lineage: Eukaryota > Metazoa > Mollusca > Gastropoda > Stylommatophora > Oreohelicidae > Oreohelix > Oreohelix idahoensis. The sequence goes on from JAMPIV010013125.1 coordinate 44,035, forward strand.
ACATCAAAAGAGACAAGAGGAAGTATATTGAAGAGTTGGCAAGGGATGCAGAGGAAGGTGCAGCCAAAGGAAATATGAAAGACCTGTACAACAACGCAGAGAAGCTAACAGGGAAATATAAGCAAGCCAAAGGAAATATGAAAGACCTGTACAACAACGCAGAGAAGCTAACAGGGAAATATAAGCAAGCAAAAGGCCTCATAAAAGATAATAATGGAAAATTGCTAATCCCCCAGACATGCAGCCAGCAGAAGAGGAGCTACTAATCAGCTGTGAACGACCAAGTAGAGAAGACAAAAAGAAAGCCATAAAGCTTCTGAAAGATGGAAAAGCAGCTGGTCCAGATGTAATTCCAGCAGAGGCCAGCAAAACATATATTGATTCCTCTACAGAGATATTATACAAACTGCTTGGCAAGTCTGGGAGAGAGAGAGAGGAAATACCAGCAGAATGGAAGGAATGTTATCTGGTCACGTTGCCTAAGAAGGGAAATTTACGAAAGTGCACAAATTATAAAGGAATAATGTTACTATCAGTGCTGGGAAAAGTATTAAACAGAATCATCCTTCCTTTAGAAATTAAAAGAGTCCATAGACAAAAAACTGAGAGTTGAACAAGCAGGTTTTCGACAAAACAGATCCTATTCAGACCAGATAGCCACATTGAGAATAATAGTTGAACAAAGTCTGGAATGGAATTCACCGCTATACATCGGGTTCGTGGACTATGAAAAGGCATTTGACAGTGTAGACAGAGAATCACTTTGGAAATTGATGAGTCATTATGGAGTTCCCATAGAGACCATTAACGTAATAAGGAAGACCTAGGAAGACATGACATGCAGAGTTCTTCGTGAAGGACAACTTACAGAACCGTTTAGGATTAGAACGGGAGTGAGACAGGGATGCCTCTTGTCTCCATTTCTTTTCTTACTAGCAATAGATTGGGTTATTAAAACATCGACATCACACAACAGAAATGGAATCCAGTGGAATCTGACTAAACAGCTTGATGATCTGGATTTTGCGGATGACTTGGCTCTTCTGTCCCATAACCATAATCAGATGCAAGAGAAAATGAAAATTCTCGATGATAGGTCACAACAAATGGGCCTGAAAATACACAGGGAAAAGACAAAAATAATGAGAATAAATACAAGAAAAGATAATAAAGTTGAAGAAACACCACTAAAGGATGTAGAATCGTACACATATCTTGGCAGTAATTGTCGTAAATTTATAAGAAAGGTTTGAAGCTATTTATGGTCCGGTCTGAGCAGAGGTTATAGTGGAAAATGTGTGAGTATAAAGGTGTAAGAAAATAGATTTTTCATAAGGGGATGATAGTTAAGTGAAAGATCAGTCTCTGGAGTGAGTAGTTCTTTACTCCAACCTATCTATACGACTGTATTGTAAACAGACGACCTTTTACTCCTTATATATCAACTATAAGTTACACCTCACATACATACACAATTACGTGACGAATACGCACAGACGTTAATAAAACTATGGATAATATATATGGGTAGGGGTTCGACCAACACTCTAAGTTAAATTTTATTAAGTTTATTATCACTCAAAAAAAAGAACTTCACAACATCAAGCATATACATATCAATAAAAGCATGGTTTAAGACAAATGAAAATAACCCAATATTTCCCACCCCTCTTTGTAGAGAAAGGATCTCAACAGAAGGTAATAATCCCAAAAGGTCAAAGGTTAACAATAAGGGTATGAAATAGTCGTTAAAGGAAAAGAACGAATTCCTAGATAAGATATCCCGTAATTAATCAGGCTAATGAGGAATTAATAAAAAATAGTATACTGATTGTAACAATGGAATATATGTTTCTCTCTTTCTGTTCATTCACTCAGTCACTCATTGGCCACACTCCTATTCGCTTACCCAATAGTTGTTGCAGGTATTCCTTGAAAAAAACCACTAACAAGTAATTTGAACTACAGTGTCAATACTGATTGCCAACTCAGGCCCCAGAGAGCCTTGGTGCTTACTGCTGATGTCAAGGTAGTCGCCGAAGTTGATGCATTAATTGTTTTCCTGGATAATTCATGTACCACTGCGTATATTTCGTTTGAATAAGACGTATTCGTGGTGGTCACCGTCATAGAAAGAAAAATGTATATATGGTTCCTGTGTTGTCTAGTGGCGGAGACACTCTGTTACGTTATGCAAATGTTAATAATAATAATTATCGGCTGTTCTCTGAGTTGATGGCCGATTCTGAACAGTGAATTTTCTTGAGTATAATCCCAGTGGAACTACTGTCATAGGTCAGGTAAATGGATATATCTATATTCTGCCACAGCGGGCTGATTCAATTTATATTTAAAAATCTGGTAATGTTCAGGTCCAGCTTAATTATTATGTCTATGGTCTCTAGATTGGTCTCTCTCATAAATGAAGAAAGTGGACCACACAGGTCACAAATCACAAATCCAATAGTACAACAATAACTCTGAATAATTTATAAGACCGCTAGTTCGCTGGTTTGATCGAGCCTAGATTTTGGAAGAGATGCAAACATTTAACCAATATATATATATATATATATATATATATATATATATATATATATATATAATATATATATATATATATATATATATATATATATTTATATATATATTTATATATATATATATATATATATATATATATATATATATATATATATATATATATCCTATCCTAACACGCGTAAAGTGAGATGTCCTATCCATTCTGTTATTAAATTAGATTAGGAACCACAAATGTCTAGCTTATCTTATCGCTTTTAACACTTGATATAACCACAAGTCATTTATAAAATTACACATAATGGATAGAAGTAAATTTGATTGTGTCATTTATCACACTCCTAGCGTATTTATTAGTTAATTAAAACCCTCTGAAATAATAATAGCTATGCGTTATTTTGTACACCATTTTTAGCATTAGAAAATCCCAGTGAATTTCTAAAGGATAAACTTAACACATAAGATCACGAAAATGCTAATATATATTACCGCAAACAGAAAAATGAAACTATCTCCACGAATTATAAATAATCCACTTTGTACAATGGCTTCTAGGATGTCGAGCTAGATATTCCAAAAATTCTCTGAGGCGACTAGGTAACTGATTTTAGGAGGTTTAGTATTTATACACGAATAGCGTTCTTTCGCTGGAAGATGACAAAAATCACGCCTTGCCCACTCAGGGGAATCAGCGGAGTCTCTCTTCCGAGATAAAGGATTTCTCCGTTCGCTCTGTTAACCGGTGTTAATCGACAACAAAGGTTTCTGATCTCGGCGATCGCCGAGCTTGTAGGTAACTTGAGCTGTCTTCGCAGGATACTCAGAATTAAGTGGCATGATAGAGTATCTAATTCTGAGGTCCTCAACAGAGCACATATCTCAAGCATCTACACATTGCTGCAGAGGGCCCAAATTAGATGGGCCGGACATGTTGTTCGCATGCCCGAAAAACGCCTCCCAAAGCAGTTGATGTACAGCGAACTCTCTATGTGTAAGCGAACAGTAGGGGGACAAAAGAAACGCTTCAAAGACACACTGAAAGCATCGTTGAGCAGCTTCATAATTGATGTCTCCTCTTGGGAGACTATCGCACATGATCGCTCTGCCTGGCGGACAAACGTTACTCAAGGCGCTCGCATTGCAGAACAGAATTTAGCTGATAAGGCAGAAGGCAAGCGTGCTGTAAGAAAAGTCAGAATGCGCAGCAACACTACTATCGACTCTAACCATGTGTGCCCCGTATGTGGCATGGCCTGTAAGGCCAAAATAGGACTACTTAGCCACATGAGATCACGGCACAGAGGTCTCACAATTCAAGTCTGAAGCTGTCGCCATCTTCGCTTCCACGTGTTTTAGGCGTGTACTGACAACTCTGGTCGCATGTGAGCTTCAGGCAAACGCACTAGGTTCGTTCCCTTTTCAAGGAATGACAGTTTCACATCAAGGTAGAGCCTCGTCAGCTCACGAAACAAGAAAAATAGGCGTGGCTAAAATATGAGTTTAGACAGATAGCGAAAAGCCATGTATTTGGCATAACATACCCTGCATACTAATGAGGAAACCAAGGTGGGGAGCCAGGTTGAACTGAATGAGGGGCACCGTTGGGAAGCAAGCGGACGGATTAATGTAGTCTATCTTCATAACCTGTCACAGTAATATAGACAGAGTTGGAGGGACAGACAATTGTATCAAAATAAGAATACAAAAAGCAAGAGCAGCTTTCATTGCATTGGGAAACATATGGAGAACAAGAGAAATCAAGTCCAACACGAAAATAAGAATCTTCAACTCAAATGTGAAGTCAGTCCTATTGTATGGCTCTGAGACATGGAGAACAACAAAAACAACAACCAAAAAGCTACAGACTTTTATAAACTGGTGCTTGCGTAGAATAGAAGGACTGAAATGGTATGACAAAGTCACAAATGTGGAATTGATGACAAGAACCAGACAAGTGCCAGTGGAACAAGAGTTGAGAAGAAGACGCTGGCGATGAATAGGAACGAACGAACGAACGAACTTTATTTTCAAAGGGTTGAGAATTGGGCACGCAGGCCCGTCTAACATTCTGCCCTTTATTATCTAACACACATTGACGAGACCTGTTGATGGCATTACAAGGCAGTCCTTGTTCTGGAATCCACAGGGAAAGAGAGGCAAAGGTAGACCCAAAAAAACACATAGAGAAGAGAACTGGATACAGAAATGATGAGGAAAACATGGAAAGAACTTGAGCGGATGGCACACGACAGGAAAACTTGGCATGTGTTTGTTGAAAGTCTATGCTCCTCGGGGAGCTAAAGGGTATTGATTGAATCAGTTCATGTAGCACACCTTCATTAGTTCAGATATAAAAACCCAGACCCCCTTCTTATGTGACGTCTCAAATTTCTTAGCCCCATACCTTTTCTTCTCCCCCCCCCACCCCCCCCCCCCCCCCCCCCACCCCAATTTGTTATTTTGTAATAGCAAAAAGAATGAAATTAGTTAGCTAGTGCAGATATTAATTAGTTTAGATATCATAAAATATTATCAGCTTCATCATTTCAAATGTCACATCTTCATCAGTTCAGACATTACAGCTCCATTAGTTCAGATATTAGAATTTTATTAGCTCAGATATTATAGCTTTATCAGCTCAGATATCACAGCTCCATTATTTCAGATATTACAGCTTTATCAGTCCAGATATCACAGATTCATTAGTTGAGATATCACAGCTTCATTAGTTCAGATATCACAGCTTCATTAGTTCAGATATCACAGCTGCATGCGTTCAAATATTACAGCTTGATTCGTTCAGATATCACAACTTTATTAGTTCAGATATCACAACTTTATTAGTTCAAATATCACAACATTATTAGTTCAGATATCACAACATCATAACGTCTGATTTCCACAACATTTCAGATTTCTCTGTTCGAGAATCTGTGGTGAAGTGGGATGTTATAAATATTTATAGGGGACTTAGTGTACTGACTGAGATCAGCTGTGAAGGTATCTAATAAGAGTAGTGTATTATAGATAACCTTACTTGCTGCCATATATATATATATATATCTCAGTCAGAATTATTCTGGAATAGTGTGATGACTACGTTGTATGTCTAGGGTATGTGTATGATGAAGTGTAAGTCATAACAACAACAGACAGATAAACAATTTAATTTATTCCACCACACTTGACAACACTGTGACACTCACATACATATAACACTCTAAAGGATATCTTAAAGGAGTCACTGATAACTTTTCAAATAACAATATGTATTCATTGCTGTTATGAATGAATATGTGTCCTGATTCAAATACAAAGGGAACCAGGAATCACAATCAATTTTAATTACAAGTTATATGTACAGAATTTCTCAATATGAATATTGTAGTGACATATATTATTAAAGTATCCTATGTGTGTCAGTTGTGTAGTAGTAATATGAGATAATACTGGTTTTGTTTTGTTCAAGCTCTGTTGGTATTTGTCATCATGACTTCAATAGTTTGTCTTTATTGGAACTAGTATTGGAGATGTTCTCAGTTCCTGATATTAAAACAATTTACTTCCCCTCTTAAGTTTATGTTACAATGTTATTTTAAGATGGGGGTACATAATTTTGAGCTCAGCTGGCCACATCAGCTTATCTTGCGTGATGGCGGCAGGAAAAGACTCCTCTGCTCGATTTCTCCCCTGGGCTCTGGAGACACCTCACTGATAGCTAAATGGACCAAGGAGTATGCTGTCCGACTCTGGATTCAGCAAAGCTCTGACCAGGTGCTGCTCAATACCATCAAGACCACGGTCCCACAATTCATGGAAACAAACACAGATACGTTGATTAGCAATGAATTCTGGCACAAATACTGGCACAAATTCCCATCTGCTTATGTTCCAGGCTTTTATTTTAGCAAAAATGTGAGCTGGCTTCAACGCACTGTTGCTTTATCAAGCTTATTTGAACTAGTGGTCTCGAACTAACGCTCCTAAGTGAGTATATCAGCGAGTCTAGCCAATGGAGCCACGTTTCGACAAGGGTTTGAAAAAATTTTAACTTCCTACGTCTCCCCTAACAACCAAAGATAGTATTTATAGTCCGACCAATCGTGTTTAGTCTTATATTTGTTGCGCTCCAATCAATTTGGAGTTTACATGGTAGGCTATTTCTGTACGTAAGGTTTTTTCAAACACGTTATAAAAAAATTTTATGAGCAGAAATGATTTCATGCTGTCAGGCATCCCCACTATTTTATTTTGGTTATAACTTGTTAATTCCTAGACTATTTGCGTAACGTTGTACATATTCTTTGTCAGCAAACCCTAAGGAACCCAAATATATATATTTAATAGAGCTAAGTGGCTGCGTTTAAAATATGCAATTTCTTCTATCTCCTGTTTCGAAGATGTGCTGTCTGGGTACTGTAATGTTCTCAAACGTAAACCCATCTATTGTCATCTTTTCTAATAAGAGTTTTTCAGGATTTAAAAACCTAACTCTGGGAAGGGTAGTGAATTTATCACTGTCCGTCTGAAAAAAAAGTTAGTGCATGTGACCTTACATGCGTGATAGTAGTAATTGTGTATCGCGCGACGCGTGTTGCATGCGTTCCTGATTTTCAGCCCTCCCTCTCTCTTTCTATTTGAGTCCATCTGTTCGTTCGTTTTGGTAACGCAGTATAATTAATGTTAGGATTAATTTAGGTCATTACGCAGTCTGCCTCTCAATGTTTTTCCAAGAAATACAGCACACGTTTCATTGAAGAAAGCGGGTAATAATATAGTAGGCTTTTACTATCAACGTGAAAGCGTTACAATTTGCAGACGAAGCATAAAACAAAGGGGATTTCGAGTACATTCCTTGTGACAGCACTGTTATTTTACCATTGCTCTTTTCTTTATTAGAATTTATTTGTTAAGCTTTACATTTACCTTTTAATTTATATATGTGGATTAGAATATTCCACGACATCTCCCCTCTTAAAACAGACATTATATGTCAGTCCTTTATTCTATATACACATAGAGAAATTTATTATTATTTCTGGGGTTTACGGTGATTCTCATCACACGGATGGCGGCTTAAAAAATCCGCTCCCAAATTTGTTTTTCCAGATATATACTCAATGCTAAAATTATATGGAGCCAAAAGTAAAGACCATCGGAGTAACCTGGAGTTCTCATGCCTAGCCTGTGCTAGAAACGATAAAGGTTTGTGGTCTGTTTGCAACTTAAAGGCCTTCCCATACAGATAAATATTGAATTTCTTTATTGCCCATATTACTGCAAGACATTCTTTTTCGCTAGTTGAGTAATTGATTTCAGCTTTATTCAATTTTCTGCTAGCATATGCCACTGGGCTTAATTCCCCATCCAATGCATCTGATTTCTGTAGTAGAGTTGCACCTAACCCAATATTACTTGCATCCGTCCTTACTATGAATTCTTGACTTAAGTCAGGTAATTTCAAAATGGGTTTACTTGTGAGCTTTTCCTTCAATTCTTGGTAAGTCATTTCACATTGTGGTGTCCATGTAATGCGATCTGGATGTCCTTTACGTGTCAAATCAGTTAACGGTGCACATATGGAATTAAAGTTTTTGATATACTTCTGGTAGAAACCACATAATGAGACAAAAGATCTCACGTCCTTCTTGGTTTGTGGTCTCGGGGCTTTCTGTAGTTTCTCTAAATTCTTTGGGTCAGGGGTCATGTTTCCCTGATAAACTGTGTGTCCCAAAAATTCCAATTCTTTACATCCAACGCAACATTTGGTTGGTCGGGCTGTTAAATTTGCCTCCCTAAGTCGATTAAACAGCATGTTCAGAGAGTCAATGTGTTCCTCAAATGTTTCTGTGGCTATCAGGATATCATCCATGAAATTTGTTATACATGGATTATTCAGAGGGTCCAATAATTTTCTCATCATTCTAGAGAAGACACTAGGCGCATTCTTCAATCCAAATGGCAATCTATTAAACTCATAGTGTCCTTCTGAGGTACTAAAAGCTAGGTAGGGTCTAACCTCAGGCTTTACTGGAATCTGATAGTATCCTTTACTCAGATCCACTTTTGAGAAATATTTAGCTTTATTTAGTCTGGCAAACAGCTGATTTGTATCCGGCAATGGATCCACCTGTCCTTCTGTAATAGCATTCAGTCTCCTGTAATCTATACAGAGTCTATGTTCTCCAGAGGGCTTCCTTAAGAGTACAACACCGGAACTATATGAGGATTCACTGTGTGAAATAATTCCCTCCTTCAATAGATAGTCTATCTCTTCCTTCAAAGCTTTCTCCTTAGCAAACGGAATCGAATATGGTTTCATACAGACAGGTGTGGGGTCTATCAGTTTCATATCATATTCCAATAGGTTTGTATGCCCTGGTCGGTCTGTTAACACCTCTGCATGATTATTTAGAACCTGTTGCACTCTCTCTTTCTGAGTTTTCGTTAAATGTGTACTGATTTTCACCTGTGCTGCTGTCTCACAGGGGTGTAATGGATACTCAAATGATGAAAGTGGTTCCTTTTTCATCTCCATGGCGATGGACAAGGTCAACAAGTGTGTCTCCTCCTGATGTTCTCTTTCCAAATATTTCTTCAGGAGATTCACATGATAGATTGTTTCTTTCCCCTTCTTATCTATCTTATAATTTGTTCTAGATACCTTCTCTAAAACTGTATATGGACCCTGCCATCCAATTTGTAACTTATTCTGACTCCCGGGCAAAAGAAGCAGTACTTTCTCTCCCACAGCCAAATTTCTGTCTTTCGCCTTCCTGTTATAATAGGCAGCATGTTTCTTCCTGGCTTGTTTCAAATTTTCATTGGCAAGTTTCCAGCCAGTTTTTAAACGAGTGGTCAGCTCATTCACATATTGGTATGAAGATGTAATGTTTTCCTCTGCCTTTTCATCAGTCCACGTTCTTAACAAAGCTTCGAGTGGACCTTTTATTGGCCTTCCAAACAATAATGTTGCCGGGGCCATACCGGTTGAACTATGGGGTACCTCCCGATAAGCAAAGAGGGCGGCGTGCAGGTACTGGTCCCATGTATCTGGTTTTTCGTGTGCCAACTTTCTCAGGATCGACATCAATGTGCCGTTAAATCTTTCCACTTGGCCGTTCCCTTGGGGATGATACACACTACAATGGAAGTGTTTGGCCTGGAAGATCCTGAAAACTTCTTCAGTTAGTTTCCCCTTGAACTGAGAGCCATTATCAGTCAAGATTTGATTGGGAAAGCCTAACCTGGTGAAAATTGTGAGCAATGCCTCTGCCACATGTTTAGAATCAATCGATGACAGGGCTACAGCCTCTCCCCACATAGAACAAGTGTCCACCAGAGTCAGAATGTAGCTGTTCCTTCTCTTGGTTCGGGTGAGAGGTCCCACAAGATCCACGGCAACTCTCTCAAAGGGTGTTCCCACTATGGGCATTTCCCCCAGAGTTGCTGGTGCAGTCCAATGTTTAGGTGCTACTCGTTGGCACTCTGGACAGGATTTTACATATCGTTTGATATCTTCAGTTATTCCTGGCCAGAAATAGTGACAAGCTATTCGCTGTCCTGTTGCGCTGATTCCCATATGACCACTGAAGGGAATCGCATGCCCTAGTTCCAACACTTTAGTCCTATATGAAGTGGGAAGGACCAGCTGTCCGTGACCATTGGATTCAGATCCAGCCTTCCTATATATCAGTTTGTTCTTCATATAAAACTCTCCCTTGCCTGGAGGTGTATGAGATTTGGGCAACTTCTTGAAACATGGCTTGAGTGTTTTGTCCTCAGCCTGTGCCTTCCTCATCTCATCTGGGTGAGTATTTATGGGATTATCCTCCTCCTTTTTTGACTGTGATCTGGTCTGCACTGTTGCCAATATCACAGGTCTCTTGGGATTCCCCAAGAAGACATATCTACACCCCAATATTAGAGGGTAGATTGGCTCATTTATCACTGCTGCTTTTATGATTCCTTCCACATATCGCGTTTTCACTTTTATTCGGGCGACGGGAAGTGTCATGGTAGCTACATCCTTGGTTGCAGTTTGAATCTCCACTGTTTCTGTGGTGTATTGATCTGCCTGCACCAGGTGAGAACTCACAACGGAATCGTAATCTAAACCGGTATCATATAAACACCTTATAGTGACACCATTACAGATGACATCTTCACACACTGGGGGGTGGTATGGTTCCTGTAGTTCTTCAGGTTTGACCTTCTTTTCCTTTTTCCCCGATGTCATAGCAGCACAATGAGGAGGTTTCCTTCTACAATGGTCAGTGTCATGATTGTTCATCTTACAATTTTTACACCACCTTTTTCCTTGGTTGAAAGATTTTCTTTCATCATATTTCCTTTCATCGAATTGTGGGAATTTATTTTTATTTTCATACCGTGGCCTATCAAATTGGTGCTTACCTTTATTTTGATCCTTAGGATCAAATTTATTAAAGTTCTGTGGTGCCCTAAAGTTATCCCCTTGTTTCTTTTTATTACCTGTTACCTCTGCTTGAGCTGCTTGATACCTTTCAGCAACATTTAGCAACTCACCCAGCCTCTCTGCACCTTGTTCCATGAGAAACTTTCTCAGGTCTGGAGCCATGGACTCTCTTAATTGCTCTATAAGGACCATTTCCTTAAGATCTTGGGTTTTCCCCAGAGAAGTCCATTTCTCCAAGTATGTCTCTATTCGTGCAGAGAACTGGTGATAGGTTTCACCTGACAGTAGTTTAGCATTCCTAAATTTTTTCCTATAGAATTCTGCATTCTTTTCATATCTTAACAAAAGAGCCTGCTTTAGCATGTCATAATTTTCCTGATCACCTCTGCTCATTTTTGCAAAAACCTCATAAGCTGCCCCACGAAGTCCTTGAGATAACTTTAAGCTCCACCTCTCTCTCTCCAACCCATACGTGGTAGCTAATAGTTCATACCTATTTAGGTAGCTCTCTATATCATCGTCTTTCTCAACAAAATGATCTAAATGAAAATTCATAGCTGAGGTTGAGGCTCCTTGGCTAGCAGTGGCATCAGAGGCAAAGGGACTGGCACCATTTTCAGGAGCATGGCCCTGAAACTCAAACTCCCTTAGTCTTAACTCATGTTCCCTTTGTAATCTTTTATCTTCTGCTTCCCTTTCTGCAGCTAATTTCTTCTCTTCCCTTTCTGCAGTCAATCTTCTTTCTTCTGCTTCCCTTTCTGCAGTCAATCTTCTTTCTTCTGCTTCCAATTTCTTAGCCTCAGCCTCAAATTGTAACTTCTTAATTTCCCTCTCAGCCTCTAACTTTCTTTCGGCCTCTTTTTCTAATCTTCTTTCTTCGCGTTCAATAAATTTGTCACATTCCGTAGTGACATAGGCAACCATAACTTGCCCATCTAATCCTAACTCTTTTGCAGTCTGAACAGCAGCAGATCGAAACTTGGCCAGGTCCGCCATTGTCTATCAGGTAAATTTATACAATGTCTAACCAACAATTCAATTTCTAAATATATATCTAATGGACAACACAGGCACCGTGAGCTCAACCTTATTTAATTCCACCCAAGGATACCTTTTAATTCTTATATTCCCTGAAGTGAATTACCCCCAATATTTTTAATAGGGAAAGATTCAAAATCCCAAGAGCGAGACCCCAATATATGTGGTGAAGTGGGATGTTATAAATATTTATAGGGGACTTAGTGTACTGACTGAGATCAGCTGTGAAGGTATCTATATCTAATAAGAGTAGTGTATTATAGATAACCTTACTTGCTGCCACATATATATATATATATATATCTCAGTCAGAATTATTCTGGAATAGTGTGATGACTACGTTGTATGTCTAGGGTATGTGTATGATGAAGTGTAAGTCATAACAACAACAGACAGATAAACAATTTAATTTATTCCACCACACTTGACAACACTGTGACACTCACATACATATAACACTCTAAAGGATATCTTAAAGGAGTCACTGATAACTTTTCAAATAACAATATGTATTCATTGCTGTTATGAATGAATATGTGTCCTGATTCAAATACAAAGGGAACCAGGAATCACAATCAATTTTAATTACAAGTTATATGTACAGAATTTCTCAATATGAATATTGTAGTGACATATATTATTAAAGTATCCTATGTGTGTCAGTTGTGTAGTAGTAATATGAGATAATACTGGTTTTGTTTTGTTCAAGCTCTGTTGGTATTTGTCATCATGACTTCAATAGTTTGTCTTTATTGGAACTAGTATTGGAGATGTTCTCAGTTCCTGATATTAAAACAATTTACTTCCCCTCTTAAGTTTATGTTACAATGTTATTTTAAGATGGGGGTACATAATTTTGAGCTCATCTGGCCACATCAGCTTATCTTGCGTGATGGCGGCAGGAAAAGACTCCTCTGCTCGATTTCTCCCCTGGGCTCTGGAGACACCTCACTGATAGCTAAATGGACCAAGGAGTATGCTGTCCGACTCTGGATTCAGCAAAGCTCTGACCAGGTGCTGCTCAATACCATCAAGACCACGGTCCCACAATTCATGGAAACAAACACAGATACGTTGATTAGCAATGAATTCTGGCACAAATACTGGCACAAATTCCCATCTGCTTATGTTCCAGGCTTTTATTTTAGCAAAAATGTGAGCTGGCTTCAACGCACTGTTGCTTTATCAAGCTTATTTGAACTAGTGGTCTCGAACTAACGCTCCTAAGTGAGTATATCAGCGAGTCTAGCCAATGGAGCCACGTTTCGACAAGAGTTTGAAAAAATTTTAACTTCCTACGTCTCCCCTAACAACCAAAGATAGTATTTATAGTCCGACCAATCGTGTTTAGTCTTATATTTGTTGCGCTCCAATCAATTTGGAGTTTACATGGTAGGCTATTTCTGTACGTAAGGTTTTTTCAAACACGTTATAAAAAAAATTTTATGAGCAGAAATGATTTCATGCTGTCAGGCATCCCCACTATTTTATTTTGGTTATAACTTGTTAATTCCTAGACTATTTGCGTAACGTTGTACATATTCTTTGTCAGCAAACCCTAAGGAACCCAAATATATATATTTAATAGAGCTAAGTGGCTGCGTTCAAAATATGCAATTTCTTCTATCTCCTGTTTCGAAGATGTGCTGTCTGGGTACTGTAATGTTTTCAAACGTAAACCCATCTATTGTCATCTTTTCTAATAAGAGTTTTTCAGGATTTAAAAACCTAACTCTGGGAAGGGTAGTGAATTTATCACTGTCCGTCTGAAAAAAAAGTTAGTGCATGTGACCTTACACGCGTGATAGTAGTAATTGTGTATCGCGCGACGCGTGTTGCAAGCGTTCCTGATTTTCAGCCCTCCCTCTCTCTTTCTATTTGAGTCCATCTGTTCGTTCGTTTTGGTAACGCAGTATAATTAATGTTAGGATTAATTTAGGTCATTACGCAGTCTGCCTCTCAATGTTTTTCCAAGAAATACAGCACACGTTTCATTGAAGAAAGCGGGTAATAATATAGTAGGCTTTTACTATCAACGTGAAAGCGTTACAATTTGCAGACGAAGCATAAAACAAAGGGGATTTCGAGTACATTCCTTGTGACAGCACTGTTATTTTACCATTGCTCTTTTCTTTATTAGAATTTATTTGTTAAGCTTTACATTTACCTTTTAATTTATATATGTGGATTAGAATATTCCACGATGTGGATAACCACGAAGAAAACGCCATATTTAAATGGAGATCCAAGAATTTATTGAGATCAGAACAGCTTTCATGGAAATAAAAAAAACTCTTGGAGAAGAGATCAGGTGCTCGATATAAGAAAGATAAAAAAAGACATGGAATGAAATTAAAACGGATGGGAAGTCGACAAACAGAGAAAGATGAGAAATACCTGATTGTTGTGAGAAATCGCATCACTTACACATTTTACATTGACATAAGAAAGATAAAAAAAGACATGGAATGAAATTAAAACGGATGGGAAGTCGACAAACAGAGAAAGATGAGAAATACCTGATTGTTGTGAGAAATCGCATCACTTACACATTTTACATTGACATAAGAAAGATAAAAAAAGACATGGAATGAAATTAAAACGGATGGGAAGTCGACAAACAGAGAAAGATGAGAAAATATCTGATAGTTGTGAGAAATCGCTTCACTTACACATTTTACATTGACATAAGAAAGATAAAAAAAGACATGGAATGAAATTAAAACGGATGGGAAGTCGACAAACAGAGAAAGATGAGAAAATATCTGATAGTTGTGAGAAATCGCTTCACTTACACATTTTACATCGACATAAGAAGGATTAAAGAGACATAGAATGAAATTAAAACAGATGGGAAGTTAACAAACAGATAAAGATGAGAAAATATCTGATTGTTGTGAAAAATCGCTGCACTTACACATTTTACATCGACATAAGAAGGATTAAAGAGACATAGAATGAAATTAAAACAGATGGGAAGTCGACAAACAGAGAAAGATGAGAAAATATCTGATTGTTGTGAGAAATCGCTTCACTTTCACGTCCAGCTGCTTTTTTTTCCCTTAATGTTATGACGAATAAATAATACACGTATTGTTGGTTTGTTTGTTGTTTGTTTGTTGTTGGTTGATAATTTGTTTGTTTGTTGTTTGTTTGTTATTTGTTTGTTTGGTGTTTGTTTGTTGTTTGTTTGTTGGTTATTTATTTGTTTGTTTGTTTTTGTTTGTATGTTGTTTGTATGTCTGTTTGTTGTTTGTTCTTTTGTTTGTTTGTTGTTTTTTTTGCTTGTCTGTTTGTTTGTTTGTTTGTTGGTTTGTTTGTATATTTGTTTGATTGTTTGTTTACTTTTTGTTATGACAGATAAATTATAAACATGAAACAGGTTTTGTTATGACAGATAAATTCTAAACATAACACAGGTTTTGTTATGACAAATAAATTATAAACATAAAACTGGTTTTGTTATGACAAATAAATTATAAAAGTAAAACAGGTTTTGTTATGACAGTTAAACTTAAAAATAAAACAAGTCTTGTTATGACAGATAAATACATCAGACAGATGTACACAAGCACAGAATGGACCCCCATATATGTATAAATGGATCAGCAATAAACGCTTTAAAACATAGAGGTGTATGTGCATACACAAACCTTAATAATGGACAAGTAACACATATCTCAATAGTTACTGGAAAGTCTCGAACAACTTTAAAGCGGAGGCAGAAGCATTAAGAGTAGCTGCAATTGTCATCATAAAAAACAAGATAGTACTCCTGTGACAGTTGCTGAAACATCCTGGTCACGGCACCAATTAGTAATATGTCACGGTGCCAATTAGTAATCTTATGTGACCGAGTGCCCTGTATATGAATATTGGCACTAATTGTTAACCAACGAACTAGGTGACTGGGGCAGACCTAGTCGTCGGATTTTCTATTTTGTCAATTTAGTCTATTGACAATCTTCCAAGTAAGAGTATATCTTAATACTGGCCATCACCGCCAGAGCTGACTATTCCTGGATGATATATATCTCAAGCTTCCAACCTAAACTCGTTCCATCACTTCTTGTGATGTTACTTAGTGACAACTTCGTATAGTGGTTATTTTCTTTATATCCAGCATCTTGTTTACTCTAGCACTCAACAACCTTTTAGAGACTTAACCCAACTTGAGAAATGTTCCATCAAAACAAGCATTTTATTTACATCTCAGAAGTTCATCATAACAGAGGCATGTGGTACAAATTCCAGGTACAAACATTTCCTAACTGTCTCTTGTATGTCCCATTCCTCCTGGGCACATTCATGTACCTATGCATATATATATATATATATATATATATATAGCTCTCTACCTGAGAACATTATCAGATATGGTTTATACCTATTTTCTTCCCTTAAGGCTATTCTATTTATTCTGGCTTCTCCCAAGCCTTTCATCAAATCTTTCCTGAGTTGTTTTCTCTCCTCTACTAATCCTGTCAGATTTGACTCATATTAATCAAAATACCATCATCTTAAAATTCATATATGCCAATTAGCACATTGGGTACACCTGTTGCAGTATCCTCATACTTATACCTACTAGAGAGCGCATCTTTCATCCTGTAAATACAATCACCCTTCAATTTCTTACTCATCTTACTTGTAACAGTCGATATTGCAATGTTCATTATACAATAGCCCAGCACGGCTATTAAATCCATATTCTTCTGTAAATCTTCTCAGATGCTTACTTAGTCTCATTTTATCCACCTCATAGTCAATTTTGTATCTTCAGCTTCATTTCTCATTATCCTGAGCTCACTTAGTTGTAAGCGTCGTTAACCTTGTAATACTTTATTTCAGCTTCTTCTGAAATCATTCTATTCAATGTCTATCAAAAGTTATGAGTCAAAGGACCTACATACTTTGGTTTCACAGAATCCTCACAACATTCATATTTCTTACTATCACCCCTTATCACTAAACACAGCTTTGTCTTTCATATGTGAATAGATTCTACTACTCTAACTAGGTCTAAAGGATTCTTCAGAAGAATTCATTCTGTTTCCCACAGAAATTGAACTTGAGCCTGGCAGAAAACACATTCCTGCCACTCTACGTCCTTAACTAGGACTGCTCCTCAGAAAATGCGACCGCTCACCAGCGTGTCCAAGTGTGTTCTCCTATAAAATCATTATCAACTGATCTGTCCTTGTTTACTGTAAATTGATTGGTCCCTCCTATTCTCCACTCAGCTGGAATATGTTCACGCTTATCCGCTGTGTAAACAACTCAGTGAAGTGTCATCCGTTGTCCTTGTAAACTTCACTCAGACTTTTCACGTGCATATTTTTTTCTCTCAACTCACTTAATCATATAAGGGAGGTAATTAACCGTTGTCTCCCTTTGCATAGTTTGACTTAACCTTATATTGTCTTCTCTAAAGCTTGCTATACAATTCTTATATGTACATTTTCTAAACCATAATTACCAACTCACCAAATCTACTTAAATGTAATTAAGCACTTTCCTCCCCTGACCTTAATATTCAGAGTCTCCTCCCTTTGATCAAAGTATTACTTCACTCATTTTATCTCCCTTTTAGCAAGACAAATAGTCTTTATTCAAATCCATTCTTATTTCTTAAACCATTTTTTTATACTTTCCCCCTTAACCAAAACCAAATCACCGCTTATAATTCCTGCTTGAACATTTATAATGCTCCTAGCAAAGTCAACGGTGACACTCCTGAAAATCTCACTACCAATCATCACATCCCTCAGGAACAATAGAAACAAGGAATATGACAGCCTAGCAGAAGTATACATGAAAACAATAAATAAATAAACAAACAACACACAAAGGTCACGTGTTATCAGGCACTCAGTTAGAAATAAAGAAGTAGAAGACTAGACAACAGAAAAATAACAGAAGTGATAGGCTTACCGGGAATCGAACCAGGACTTTCCGAACGGCACCCGCCGCCTAGCCAAGGGAGCGAATCGCCACTATCCACTCTGCCAGCTAAGCATTACAAAATATTATGTTTATTCAAATGAACACCAGGTTATGATTTGAAACAAGTAAAAGTACAGTGGACCCCCGCCCCACTAACAAGATATTTGTGACAATGACAAGGCAGATAAACTTGCCAAAGAGTCAGCAAGGAAACCCCAAACAGAAGACAGGGCTAGATATGAAGACATAAAAGCAAGAATCAGAAATAACAATAAAGATTTATGGAGAAGGAATATCCAGAGTCCAGTTATGCACAACCAAACTATACGTTACCAACAAGAGATCACGTGATAATATTCAGACTGAGAACCTGCCATTGCAGACTCAGGTACAATCTGTTCAACATACAGGAAATTGGACAGACAGTGTGACAGCACGGACTACTATGTCGGATTAACACTAAGGTGCTGCCACTTAATTATAGTTAGGGTAAGAATACTTAGCAAGATTAAACACTAAGTATTTGAGCGTGTCTAGTTAGCGTAATAACACTAGTCACAAATCCTATGAGTGATTTAATTAAAGGTTAAGAAATTACGTCATCAAACTTGGGGTAGAATTGCTCAGTAGTTAGGACGGAAGTTATGGTTTGATAGAAGGGGGTTACTTGAGTTGGTATTAGGCACGAGACGTGCGAGGCAGTGATTTTGGGGTTTTGGACCATCTTGTAAGTTCGATGGCTGTGTGTTATTTCTTGGGATGACTGGTTTGTATACCACAGAAGCACATGTATTTATGAACTATTATGAAGTTGTCAGAGTGTGCAGACACTTAATAAAGGTGTTCATTCATATTTAATCCAGCTTGAACTTATTTCCTGAACGTCAGTAGGAAGTGTCGTTTGTTTATATCAGGTAATAGAGAAAAGAATGTTACCATATTTTCGACGATCATGCAGCCTAAAACATAAACACAGTTACGAGTCTCCAAAAGAATCACCTGGGTTATGTTCCTATTCTGTAATCACCATCTCTGGCAGTCGCCAGTAAAACAACAGATGAACATTGATAAAAGATTCCGCCCCATTCTCACCCTGTCGCACTAGACTTGATTTGTCACCGTGACCAAGCCCGGTCACATCTAACTTGATTCGGTGCCGTTCCCGTCCACTCCCCCGGCCACATAACTTGATTTGGTGCCCGTGACCAGCTCGTAACTGTTTTTTTATGATGGATTCACCCATTCAACATCTAGAGCATCAAGTAATTTTGTTGCAAAAGAAAAACCATCTACTTCAACAACAATTGTCACAGCAACAAACAGCTGCTGGAAGGGCACACTGGAACAGTCTCAATAAAAGACACTGTCGCATTACAGTGAGAAACGTTATCAATGTAATCAAACAAGGAAAGATATTTGAAATAAATAATGTTACCAGTGACCAACAAAGATGTATGGTAACGACAGAAAATGGACTAAGAGCATATATAAAGCCAGTAACACAGTGGAGAAAAACCTTTAACAGACGTTATCATTCCTGTTCCACCGCTGAGGTTCATATCCCTCCACCTGAGCTGTACTCACGTATCCACTCCCGTGACGCTCGTTTGGCTGAGTTACCCTCCGTTACTCCAGGCCCCTCTCATTCTTCGCCTCAGCATGATATTATTGTACCGCCTATTACTGCCACAACTCCTGTCCATACCTCCCTTCCTCCCCCTGTTCACCTCTCTTCTGATCCCACTTTTCCTCCCCCTGTTCACCTCTCTTCTGACCCCACATTTCCCCCCTCTGTTCACCTCTCTTCAGACCCCGCTTTTCCTCCCTCTGTTCACCTCCCTTCAGACCCCGCTTTTCCTCCCTCTGTTCATCTCTCTTCTGACCCCGCTTTTCCTCCTTATGGTTATTTTCCTCCGCCTCCCTCTGACCTTGATACAGAACACGAGTCTGACTCTTCAGATGTTGAACCTTCTCTTTCTCCTTATGGTTATTTTCCTCCGCCTCCGTCCGACCTTGATACAGAACATGAGACTGACTCATCAGATGTTGAACCTTCTCTTTCTCCTTATGGTTATTTTCCTCCGCCTCCCTCCGACCTTGATACAGAACATGAGACTGACTCTTCAGATGTTGAACCTCCTCTTCCTCCTTATGGTTATTTTCCTCCACCTCCCTCCGGTTATTTTTCTCCCCCTTCCTCTGATCTTGACTCTTCCCCCGATTATTCTTCTTTTGATATTGGACCTGATGTTCCTCTTCCCTCAGCTCGTTTTCTCTTTAGACGTCGTCATCCAAAATTCATTTACGATTCTGTTCCCTTTCCTAAGCCCCTTCACCAGCGGGCCGCCCATGTACGAACCCGTTTTCGTCGCTCCCGTGGTTCTGTTTATTCTCCTTACCGTAGTCCCTCTCCTCCACCTCTCCCTCCCCCTGTCACACCTCCGTCCCGTAGATTGCGTGTTCCCCTCCGTTATCCTCATACCAGTCCGCAGCCTCCACCCCGACCCTCCCGTTGTTTCCCGTAGTCCATGCCATTGTTCCTACATCCCAACCTACACAGTACGATCCTCGCCTGTTATTGTAAGCCATTGAAAGATTGGAAGCAATGAACATTTTTGCAAAGATGTTTACAAATTGATCTGCACTTACCTCCAGATGCCGTCTCCGGTCAGGTTGACATTTCCTGCCCTGCTATTATTTTTAGCATGAAGTCGACCCTGCTTCTCGTGTCTTCCGATGCAGGTCTCCTACACAATACCCTCCTGCTGAATTGCTTGATCCTGATGCTACCGTGAAGACCAATCGTTACGCATCCTTGAACATCTGGGTTACACACTTTACGCACATTTCCAGTTCAGATAGGAAAGTCCAACAGCCGTTATTTATGGAGAGCTGTTACATTTTGGTCCGCAAGAAAGACATTGTCGACTATGCCAGTACATGGACAGTTCCCTCACGACATCCTTTCGACCACTGCTGATGGAGATCCACCAACTCAGAAGATCTCTACAGTCCTGATATATAGTAGTTGATGCAGTTCCCTTTTACACGCGTTAGCGTCATTATGTCACATTATTTTTGTTTGATCTCATTTTTTAACCATCTTTTGTACCCCTATGATTTTTTTTGTGTGTTTTTTTCTTTTTGCCATGTTTCTGACGTAAGATTTTGCCCAAATTTTTTAAGGTTTACATCGTTCTGTTGTACCAAATAAAAGTGATTAACTAATGTACATCTTCACCCGCCACTAATGTTGGCATCATTCACGATTTATTATGATGACGACACCATATTGCGTTATAATTGTTTGAATTTTCGGTTATTGTTACACCGACACTCATACATGTGATTTAACTATTTGCCCATTTATATATTCTATACCATTGTCCATTGATTACCATGTTTCCATTCCATTCATTGTTTCCGGTTATTGTTTATACCGGCGTAGTCATTTTTTTTAATGAGACTTACCCATTTTGCCCATACTTTGCCACCACGTTTTGTGGTTCTATGTCCATTTGTTCCATTCATATTTTATTTTTCATCACCCACTTCAGCGAAGTGTAGGGTGACAGCCATTTTGGGCATCCGCTATATTTTATGTGCACCCGCCATATTTTTTTTGCCAGTTTTTTTTTCCTTGCGACGTTAACTCGCTTGTCATGTTATTTTATGTTTTATGATTCGCACAAGTGTGAGAGATATTGATGACTATAAACCCATAAAGCGTTTTGTTAGTTCGTTAATGAATGTTAGTTACTGTTCTATTTTGCCCATACATTTTTTTTGCCACTTATTAGTACTATTTGTAGCTACCATAACCTCCATAGTTTTTTTTGTTTTTTTTTCCATGTGTCCCTCGTTTATGTTATGTCC
The DNA here is from genome assembly GCA_024509875.1 of Oreohelix idahoensis. Classification (NCBI taxonomy): domain Eukaryota; kingdom Metazoa; phylum Mollusca; class Gastropoda; order Stylommatophora; family Oreohelicidae; genus Oreohelix; species Oreohelix idahoensis. Next base: position 65,873 of record JAMPIV010013125.1, read on the forward strand.
GTCAGTCCCTACCCCTTCATGATCGATTTTTGTGCGTGAAATATTGATGGTGTTATTTCATCCATCATTCCCATCTATTGTTTATTGTAGTCCTTCTGACATGATTTATGGTGGGATACATGAATCACAATAATTTTTTTAGAGTTAGTAAATTTTTTTCTAGGGAATAAAGTGTCTCCTACGGGATACACTTTAGTGGCCCCGGGCGTATGTGACAGCACGGACTACTACGTCGGATTAACACTAAGATGCTGCCACTTAATTATAGTTAGGGTAAGAATACTTAGCAAGATTAAACACTAAGTATTTGAGCGTGCCTAGTTAGCGTAATAACACTAGTCACAAATCCTATGAGTGATTTAATTAAAGGTTAAGAAATGACGTCATCAAACTTGGGGTAGAATTGCTCAGTAGTTAGGACGGAAGTTATGGTTTGATAGTAGGGGGTTAATTTAGTTGGTTTTAGGCACGAGACGGGCGAGGCAGTGATTTTGGGGTTTTGGACCATCTTGTAAGTTCGATGACTGTGTGTTATTTCTTGGGATGACTGGTTTGTATACCGCAGAAGCACATGTATTTATGAACTATTATGAAGTTGTCAGAGTGTGCAGACACTTAATAAAGGTGTTCATTCATATTTAATCCAGCTTGAACTTATTTCCTGAACGTCAGTAGGAAGTGTCGTTTGTTTACATCAGGTAATTGAGAAAAGAATGTTACCATATTTTCGACGATCATGCAGCCTAAAACATAAACACAGTTACGAGTCTCCAAAAGAATCACCTGGGTTATGTTCCTATTCTGTAATCACCATCTCTGGCAGTCGCCAGTAAAACAACAGATGAACATTGATAAAAGATTCCGCCCCATTCTCACCCTGTCGCACTAGACTTGATTTGTCACCGTGACCAAGCCCGGTCACATCTAACTTGATTCGGTGCCGTTCCCGTCCACTCCCCCGGCCACAACAGGTGTGTGTCCATATGGGGAGGACAAACAGGAAATTGGACAGACAGGTGTGTGTCCATATGGGGAGGACAAACAGGAAATTGGACAGACAGGTGTGTGTCCATATGGGGAGGACAAACAGGAAATTGGACAGACAGGTGTGTGTCCATATGGGGAGGACAAACAGACAGTAGAACATTTACTCCAAAACTGTCGGCTCCATGAAATGAGCAGGGTGACAGCGAGGCCTTCTTCAACAGTTGAGGGAGAAACTGTATGGTGATGAGAGAAGTCTGAGACAGACTGCCAGTTGAGGGAGAAACTGTATGGTGATGAGAGAAGTCTGAGACAGACTGCCAGTTGAGGGAGAAACTGTATGGTGATGAGAGAAGTCTGAGACAGACTGCCAGTTGAGGGAGAAACTGTATGGTGATGAGAGAAGTCTGAGACAGACTGGCAGTTGAGGGAGAAACTGTATGGTGATGAGAGAAGCCTGTGACAGACTGCCAGTTGAGGGAGAAACTGTATGGTGATGAGAGAAGCCTGAGACAGACTGCCAGTTGAGAGAGAAACTATATGGTGAAGAGAGAAGTCTGAGACAGACTGCCAGTTGAGGGAGAAACTGTATGGTGATGAGAGAAGCCTGAGACAGACTGCCAGTTGAGGGAGAAACTGTATGGTGATGAGAGAAGCCTGAGACAGACTGCCAGTTGAGGGAGAAACTGTATGGTGATGAGAGAAGTCTGAGACAGACTGTCAGTTGAGGGAGAAACTGTATGGTGATGAGAGAAGTCTGAGACAGACTGCCAGTTGAGGGAGAAACTGTATGGTGATGAGAGAAGTCTGAGACAGACTGCCAGTTGAGGGAGAAACTGTATGGTGATGAGAGAAGCCTGAGACAGACTGCCAGTTGAGGGAGAAACTGTATGGTGATGAGAGAAGTCTGAGACAGACTGCCAGTTGAGGGAGACACTGTATGGTGATGAGAGAAGCCTGAGACAGACTGCCAGTTGAGGGAGAAACTGTATGGTAGATGAGAGAAGTCTGAGACAGACTGCCAGTTGAGGGAGAAACTGTATGGTGATGAGAGAAGTCTGAGACAGACTGCCAGTTGAGGGAGAAACTGTATGGTGATGAGAGAAGTCTGAGACAGACTGCCAGTTGAGGGAGAAACTGTATGGTGATGAGAGAAGCCTGAGACAGACTGCCAGTTGAGGGAGAAACTGTATGGTGATGAGAGAAGTCTGAGACAGACTGCCAGTTGAGGGAGAAACTGTATGGTGATGAGAGAAGTCTGTGACTGACTGCCAGTTGAGGGAGAAACTGTATGGTGATGAGAGAAGTCTGAGACAGACTGGCAGTTGAGGGAGAAACTGTATGGTGATGAGAGAAGTCTGTGACTGACTGCCAGTTGAGGGAGAAACTGTATGGTGATGAGAGAAGTCTGAGACAGACTGCCAGTTGAGGGAGAAACTGTATGGTGATGAGAGAAGTCTGAGACAGACTGCCAGTTGAGGGAGAAACTGTATGGTGATGAGAGAAGCCTGAGACAGACTGCCAGTTGAGGGAGAAACTGTATGGTGATGAGAGAAGTCTGAGACAGACTGCCAGTTGAGGGAGAAACTGTATGGTGATGAGAGAAGTCTGAGACAGACTGCCAGTTGAGGGAGACACTGTATGGTGATGAGAGAAGCCCGAGATAGACTGCCAGTTGAGGGAGAAACTGTATGGTGATGAGAGAAGTCTGAGACAGACTGCCAGCTTTATAAGAGCTTTAGATATTGTTATTTGAGCGCGAACGACGACGTAGAAAAAGATCAAGATAACTTATAACCATAAAACAGGATTGGTTATGACCGATCAATTATAAACATACATTTATTTTTGTTATGACAGACACAGATAAATTTTAAGCATAAAGCACTTTTTGTTATGACATATACAGAAAAGCTATAAATATAAAGCAGTTTTTGTTATGACAGATCATACCTGATAAACATAAAACAGTTGCACAAATAAGATAATGTGTCGTGTTGTGCACGTAAGATAAGATGTCGTGTTGTGCACGCATGTAAGATAATATGTCGTGTTGTGCGCGTAAGATAATATGTCCTGTTGTGCACCTAAGATAATATGTCGTGTTGTGCACATAAGATAATATGTCGTGTTGTACACGTAAAATAATATGTCGTGTTGTGCGCATAAGATAAGGTGTCGTGATGTGCACGTAACATAATATGTCGTGTTGTGCAAATAAGATAGTATGTCATGTTGTGCACATAAGATAAGATCTCTTTTGTGGGCACGTACGATAAGATGTATTTTTGTTCACCAAAGATAAGATGTCGTGTTGTTCACACAAATAAGATGTCTTGTAGAACGCATAAGATATGATGTCCTGTTAATACACTTAAGGTAAGAAAGATGTCGTGTTGTACACATAAGATAAGATGTCTTGTCAATACACATAAGACAAGATGGTTTATTTACCCATATAAGATAAGGTGTCGTGTTGTACACATAAGATAAGATGTTGTTTTGTGTACATAAGACACAATGTCTTGTTGTATACATAAGATAAGATGTCTCGTTGTACCCTGCCGACCGTGATAAACCTTCACACATTCAATTATCTGCCTTCACCTGTTGCCTAGAGACTTGGAATAAATGTCTGATGTTGATGTGTCAATCAAGCGCAGTGAATTTATGTCAGTCTGAGCGCGTGTTCTGAACACATAATTCAGACAAACTAGAAGATGGAAAGAGCTTTTCGTTTGGAGACACAAATGTCCTTTTTGTTATCCTTTATTTAGTTATCATACATACTTACTTGAACGCTGGGGGAATCTCACAATTTGTAATAGAATAATGCTCACAACACTGCCTCAATTTCCGACTCTTTGATTTGGTTGAATGGTTTTACCTTTGACCTGTCACTGGATTAACATGTCTCCTTATCACAGGTTTAACTAGACTTGAAATGATTGTAGTTATAAATGACGGCAAGTGACTACACTTGAAATGATTGTAGTTATAAATTACGGCAAGTGACTAGACTTAAAATTATTGTAGTTATAATGACGGCAAGTAACTGGACTTGCAATGATTGTAGTTAACTAGACGTTACGTAACTGCGGTTCAGTAGACCGAACACACTCTGGGCTGCTTGAACGTATCAGAGCTACAGAGACAGGTGCAATTATTCTTGTGTGATGTGAAGTGACATAAACGTGTGCTCTAAAACATTTGTGATTTTTAGATATCTTAAGTGCGTATTGTAGCTGTCCTACATGCACACACACACACACACACGAACACACACACAACACACACATACATATACACATACATTCATATATATATATATATATATATATATATATATATATATATATATATATATATATATATATATATATATATATATATATATATGTTGAAGGACTTTCGTGTGGGGTTACTGGTTGTGTTGCCTGAATTCTGATCGTGCTAATGTTCTTACGCGAATGGGGTGAACCTCACCTTCGGTTTGTCGTAATGCCTGAACTTGGCATCAAGATGTAAACAACTGTTCATCTTATTAACTCAGCAACTTGACATAAAATACGTAATTCATAAGGTTGAATGGTGTAACGTGATTCAACGAATAATGCCTCCGGTTTCGAGTCCTTCACAATTTAATATGGATTACACACATACATAAACAGTTCAATTCACACATGAGGTACATGCATCAATCAATGTCCGTTTAAGGATACAATGCAGTAATTGTCGTCAGAACATCACAGCTATATGCACGCGCAGATAGAATGGCTACCTGCCGACAGTGAGACTGTGAGTCTAATTACTTCGTATAAAGTAGACGATTATCTTTCTCCTTCCAAGGATTTAGTTAATCACTAACCTCCATAAGTTTCCTCTCTCGTAGAGTTCTAGGGACTGCCCCTGGTCCTGCATAAAGCCACCTATAAATGGCGATATCAGGCCATTAATTTGGAAGGCGAGAAAGACGCAGCTATTCAGCTTGACGGTCAAATAACAAAGGGTAGCGTCTCCTAGTTACCGACTGTGACCCAAACAACGCTAGACACGTCATAATCGATCGTGTATGGAGCGTTCAATAATTGAAACATCTATCGCAATATATTAAATGTCTTAACCTTTACAATTGCACGTCTGCTAACCTTTAGCAGACGGCGTTAATAACATATACCGTAACAATATATATATAATATATATATATATATATATATATATATATATATATATATATTGTTACGGTATATGATAGGAAACTCTTTACAGAGCGATACAACAGGAAGCAATCTGATCATCAGAAGTAGTCCCCCCATCTGACAAGTGTTTCGGCCCGATTACTCCTTTACACTCTAAGGGGGGCGGGCCCACTTGGGTCATGACTCCCAAGCGTCTCAGCTTCCTGTTGTCTTGTATCGAAAATGAACCCATTTCACTTACGGTAGCAACTTTTAATCCACAACGCCAGCCGTGGGGGCAATTGTGAAAGTAACAAAGAAAAGACAAATTATTCCGTTCGTTCCGTCGCCCTTCACAACTAAGGGGACACACTGAGACACGAGCGCGCAGGCGACGAACCTTAGCCACTGCGCGCCGCACGCCACTGAAATTCCGTACCTGACACACTCCCTATAGTATACATCGCCTGTTGCCCCAGAGTCGCAGCCCCCTCACTAGTACACCATATAAACTCAGCGCTGTGGACTTAGAAAAATTTTGGTGTTTTTCTGTACCGCAGCGTTTACCGTCACGATCTCCATTGCCCACTGCGGTTGTTCCACAGCCAGCCTGATGCCTTTTCGGCAGTTTCGCTAAGCCTCTTCAGTGCCCTTGTTCTAGACTGTCCCTTCAACCCCAACAGTTTCAATAAATCATACATTGATGCAGCCACATTTAAGCCCTCTTGCGCCCACTTCAACCGCCATGACCCTTGCACTGAATCCATCGTGTCTCAGATCCGCGGCTAGATCGCTATACTTGGCCGCTTTGAATGAATGTTGCTCGTCTAATCTGGATTCAAATGGCACGGTCAGTTCAATCAGTATGACCTGAAGCGTTGCTGAAGAATGAAGCACTATATCCGGCCGTCTCCGCGATTTTCTGATACTCTCTGGATATGCCCCCCGTCCAGGTAGGTCTACCGCCATCTCCCAGTCGTTTGCACAGTCAAGAAGAGATGGTAAACTGCTACCAGGTTTACTCGGTTTGGGGTGTGCTGACTTTCCTGCCCTCAGAAAGTATGTGTTTGTGGTGTCTGGCCGGACTTTGCTATTCGCTTTCATTCTTGCCTGATCTATTGTCGCAGCAAGCTCATTTAGCACTTTGTTATGGCGCCAAGTGTATCGTCCTTGCCCTAATGCCACCTTACACGCTGAGAGCACGTGTTCAAGTGTCTGCCTCCCCTGGCACAGGGGGCACTGCTCATCATCCGACTTTCCCCATTTCACAAGGTTGGTGGCCGACGGCAGCAGGTCATACATTGATCTAACCACGATATATATATATATATATATATATATATATACGCAGCGTAACATTCGCCATCAGCATGATTAATTAAAGGGTATTAATTAAATATCAACATATTTTATTTATTCATTCAAAAATTCTATTATCAACACAATTAAAAATTTCATTCTTCTCAGATACAACACTTAATGAGTCCATTGATCTAACTCTTGAGAGACCGATATAGTTACCCGTAACTGAATACAGGTTTCGGAAGGTTTAATAAGCATATTCTTTCAAAAGTCTTTCCCTGTTACTTGTTGATGGTCATTGAAAATGCTATACATATAGGAAACTGTCTTCTTTTGAATTTGAACGGCATATTTGTATCAGATGGAATAAGTGGTGAGGTATGCACGGTATCAGAACAGTATCTAAGTTCAATCCATCTATTACGTGAGCCTCTACGATGTGTCTATGTAGACGCGTAATTGTCAATCTTGTTCCATTGCAGAGTCCACTTGATGGCATAAGGTTCCGTAGCAGCATGATTACAGCACCTTCTTTCAGTTTTAGCTCGTGAGGAGGCATTCCTGTTGGTATTAGGCTGTTGAAAAATTCGCCATGGTACGCCAGATGGTCATGTGATTCATCGCTTGCTACAGTATCCACACTTTTATAAACAGTCTTTTCTCCGGGAATACGCTCAAACACTTTTTTGTTCAGTTCCAAAGAATCCTCATTTGTAACACTTAGTTCAAATGACTGGTTTGATGCTTCATCAGATGTGATGGCACCTGTCATTGAAGCTAAGCGCAGTGCTATGAATGAATACAAACGTTCACCGAGTGCCAGAACCCTACAGATCCTGAGGGCTACGAGAAGCAAAGTTCAACAGACTGCTCGACGCTGTGCAAATGACTACTGGCTCCAGCTCAGTGAGAGCATCCAGATCGCAGCGCAAACAGGCAACATTAAACAAATGTATGACGGTATAAAGAAAGCACTTGGCCCCCATAAAAGTAAGACGGCACCGCTAAAAACCATCAGCGGAGAGAAGCTAACCGATAAGAGTAAGCAGATGGAGAGGTGGGTCGAGCACTACTCTGAGCTTTACGCTAGAGACAATACCGTTACGCCTGCAGCCCTTGATGGTGTCAACAGTCTGCCAACGATGGAGGAGCTGGATGCCGAACCAACATTAGAGGAACTCAGCAAGGCCATTGATAGCTTGGCCTCTGGCAAAGCACCAGGCAGTGATGGGATTCCTCCTGATTTAATCAAATGCTGTAAGAGCACGCTATTACATCCCCTGCATAGGATGCTGTGCCAGTGCTGGGAAGAGACAACTATTCCTCAAGACATGCGAGATGCCAAGATTGTAACACTGTATAAAAATAAAGGAGACAGAAGTGATTGCAATAACTACAGAGGCATCTCTCTTCTTAGTATTGTTGGTAAGGTTTTTGCCAAAGTCATCTTAATGCGACTACACAAGTTAGCTGAGCGCATATATCCAGAGTCACAGTGTGGATTCCGAGCTGGCAGATCAACAACAGACATGATCTTCTCTCTCTGCCAGCTTCAGGAAAAATCAAGAGAGCAGAAAAGACCATTATATATCGCCTTTATAGACCTCACAAAAGCATTCGACCTGGTTAGTAGGGATGGACTCTTTAAAATCCTCCTGAAAATAGGCTGCCCTTCTAAAATGCTGGAAATGATAAAGTCATTCCATGACGGCATGAAGGGAACAGTCCAATATGCTGGAAGCACGTCACAGCCCTTTGATATACGAAGTGGCGTTAAACAAGGCTGTGTTCTGGCTCCGACCCTCTTCGGAATCTTTTTTGCCTTACTCTTGAAACATGCATTCAGAGATACAACTGAAGGAATATGCCTTCACACTAGGTCAGATGGCCGTCTGTTTAATCTTTCAAGGCTGAAGGCAAAAACAAAAATCAGAAGGGTCACTATAAGAGACTTGTTGTTCGCTGATGATGCTGCAGTCGTCACTCAAAGCCAACAGGAGCTTCAGAGCTTGATGAATCGCTTCACTAAAGCATGCAAGGACTTTGGCCTCACAATAAGTCTAAAGAAAACGAATGTGCTGAGTCAGGATGTGGGTGCTGCACCAGTTATCACTATCGATAACTATGAATTGGCAGTGGTGCACCACTTCACATACCTAGGGTCTACCATCAATGACAAACTCTAACTGGATACAGAAATCGACAGCCGCATTGGCAAAGCTGCAGCTACCTTTGCCCGCCTCACATCGCGTGTTTGGGGAAACTCTAAACTCACAATGAAGACCAAAGCTGCGGTATATAATGCCTGCGTCACCAGCACACTCCTATATGGCAGCGAGACCTGGACGACCTATGCTAAGCAAGAAAGAAGGCTCAATACCTTCCATTTGCGGTGTCTACGCCGCATCCTCGGCATCTCGTGGAAAGATAAAGTGACAAATGTCGAGGTGTTGTCACGTGCTGGCCTTCAAAGTATGTATACGCTTCTTAGACAGCGCAGACTTCGCTGGCTTGGCCATGTTCGTCGCATGGATGATGGTCGCATCCCAAAAGATATCTTCTATGGACAATTAGCAGATGGCAAGAGAACAGTTGGGCGACCACAGCTGAGGTTCAAAGATGTATGCAAGAGAGATATGAGGGCACTGGACATGGATCCAGCAACATGGGAGGATAAAGCTGCCGATCGCACTAAGTGGCGATGCTATTTACGGCGCCACCTCAGATTGGGCGAAAAGAGGCTCACACAAGAAGCAGAGGTGAGGAGAAAACGTCGAAAGGAGCACCAGGAAAATAAGCAGCTGAGGGCTGTCACCTCAGGGGCGCATTCCCATAGTCAGTTATGACTGAAGGGGGCTATTATTATTATTATATTATTAACACTTAGTATTGCTCTACCTTTGAGTTGCTGAGCTGAAACAGTGTTGAAGTTAATGTCACCATAGAGTTGTTTTACATGGTCTTGTGTGTGTGAAAAACAGAGTGTAGGCAAACTTATAGTTGTACCACTTCTTCCATCGCCTACTTCTAATGGCCAGTCTGAAAATTCCTTCTCGCTTGCTGTTGTTCGCATATTACGTGTAAGTTTCAGTACATGGAATTGGGTCCATAGCCTGTGTTTCTTTATACAACTGGCAACTGTTAGAGATCTTGAGCCTCGTAGTATCACAAGCAGGACTTGCCTGAAGTCTCCGTTTAGTAGTATATCTTTCCCCTCCAAAATACTTGTCTAATCCTGTCAGATTGCGCAGTAATCTGTCTTCTGCTTGAAAGGCGTGAACGTGAGTCATGTTTCATCATGACAGCATTTAGTGTATTTATTCGATATGTTTACCTCATGTCCCCAGTATCTTGCATTTCAATACTCACAACTGTAACACATATTTTATATGTCATGCTCTTCCACATTAATTACAGCCTGCTGATTATTCGCATTCGGTACTTCTATTTGATGTCCTACGTCGCTTCGCTCATCTTCTCATTTCTAATCTTGTTTCTCTTTCTTGAATGTTTTCTGTCCGTCTTTGTAGTCGTAGAATCTCGTTCCGGTCTCTTAGTCTATCAGATCTCTCCTCTAATGTTTCATTAGCATTTCTTCTACATTTTCTCAATGGTATTACAGCACACAATGCAAATTACAACAAAGGGAACCTCCAAAATCTGTTTCCTCTATACACACGTACACACGTAAAACTGGTGACCTATATTTGACTGTTTGACATTCAGTCCACTTTGACTCCGCCCTTTATCGATTTTCCACTAACGTTAGTTGGCTCGTGGCGCGGTTGGCGTCTTGACGAACGGGGCTACCTGGCGTTTTTAGGCAGCATACTTAAGAGTTTTATACACACACACACATACACACACACATATATATATATATATATATATATATATATATATATATATATATATATATATATATATATATATATAATATTTAGCTGTTTGGTTATTTATTTGCGTGCGTGCATTCGTTACATAAACGCACACACATACGTACACGCACACGCATACGTCCACACAAGTCGAACATGACATGAGCCAACATTTACGTGTTTGAAAACTAACACAATTTCTCCAAAATCCATCTGACCAATTAAATTATGTTCCAGTTTTGAATGACGTTAACTATCTCAGGGCAGCTAAAACTAACAATACCTCAGATGTTTGACATAATCCACATTTTTTTTTTTTTACTGTCACTGACCAAAAATCTGACTCATAATTTCTTACGAAAGTGGCCAGATTAATGACGAGAACTGCCATTTTAGCAAATAGAAAAGCGGTAGTTTAAGCATAGCAAAGTTACTGTAAGGAGCTAGAACAGGAAATGTTATGATAAAGTAACCCTAATATGGATCATGTCTTCAGAAAAATGTTATAGCACATTATGAACTAACACGCAAGAAATACGAACAGCAAAGAATACCACTCGTATAACACTTGAAAGCAGAAAACGCATCATTGCCATCACTGGGAACTGTACTAAAATTGACCAACCCAGGGAGCTACATAACATAATAAAAGTTAGTATTATCAAAAGAGGAATTATTATAAAACTACCAGTAGAAATGAGAATGATAAAGGAAGAACAAAAACACTTTAAAAATAACATTTCCTTCATAATTTTCATTAACTACGAAACCTAAGAAATCAAGAAAAGCTCAATAGTTATATTTGAGATAAATTTAAATTGCAAAAGAAAAGTTGGAAACAGATACATGTAACGAGAGACTACAAACCCCTCAACATGCAATACAGTAAAAAGAGATATATTAAAGAACACGGAGGGTATACAACAATAAACACTACAGACATTTGGACACACCATAACAAATGCCAGAGAAATTGCATCTTGGAAGACTCAACACAAGAAAAACAATGTAATATACTCTATGGAACAAAGAACACTATATATCCTAATTATAGGCGACATGAGATTGAACTAGGTATTCCCTGTACAAGACAAACATCAGTTTTATTGTGCATGGAGCAAACACCGAACCAAACCAAAACCATACTTACAAGTGTACATTAAATATGTGTCAGGAGATGGATTTGAGACGACCCCTTCTCGATCTCTCTTTCACTCCGGCAGTACTCATTTTAAATTGTTGTACTGACTACTTGCGTGCTTTTCCATGGTCAGCGCTTTTTTCTTTCTGTGCTATGTAGCAGATATTTTGTACTTTCATTCTTACACTCCTTTTAGTAATAATTGGTCTTGTCTGTTTACCTGCTCATCCCAGATGATGCAATATTGAAACGGCAGTCATGTTGGTAAATTCTCGTGTACCAAACCTTTGCCGCGACAGATTCACACTAAAATCGCCCCAGCGTATTTGTTTAATCGCTGATAAGGCCAAGGTGCGACTCGGCCAAGGTGGTAAAGAGACGGGTTTCGTGTGCTCAAACAACAGATAACGAGATTACTCGTCTGTGCGACAGATTTTGAACTGACATAAATGACATTATCATTTCCTGTCCGACTCTCACTAAGACATTACTTTATTTGAAAGTAATACGTTTTTACATCTGACACACATTGTCGTATGAGTTTACAGATGTGTTGGTGAGTCTGTCTAACATGAAATCGGATGTTTTATTACCATATATGAAAGATGTGACTTATGCATCATGCACATAATTTTTCCATGTCGGAAATATTTTAAATTTTCCCATACGACACGCATGTTTGAAAACGATTGGCGTTCTGATTAGCTTCGTAATAAACAAATGTGGGGCAGACTTGTAATATAATCTGACAATTTTTGCAAGTCTAGTTCACTGTGAGAAATCGCTTGCCAAGACGACACAACCAGACTGCCAGAAGTTAGAATTCAGAATTCCATTTATCAAGCCGGACTTTTATTGAGTATTTTGGAAAGACTTACACAGCCCAGAAAAACTCTATCATTTTTAATAAGGAACAGGAATCTGAGGAAACTGAAACACACGGAGTCCAAGAGGGAATCTGTTATTAAAATAACGACCCAAAGTACACGTGTAAGAGGCATCTACCAGTGCCTTTATTCATCTGAGCAAAAAGTCTGTGAGCCAGGATTGGCGTAAGTTGTGCATTTTACATTTTGTATTCTTCATTACTAACATGTGAACTAATATGTATATCTTACCATGTGAATATTAATATGTGAAAATCGCTAGTGAATGTCCAAGTCATTTGAGGCTGGCAACCTCAGCGTATAGAATGAAGATTTCATGAACCACCGCTGCAAGGACTGGTGACTGCTTTATTGCTAGTTTCCTAAAGAGAACTAAAATCATAATTAGTCCGAAGTTCCATATGGAGCAGGGAGGGAAAGATGAAAGACATGATGTACATTCTAAGTATAATATTTACATTTTCAAACCAGTGTAAATGTCTATGTAAACATATTCACTTTAAAATTAATGAAAGTTTCAAACTGTTCAACAAGCGTACATATAAATGAAAACAAATTCAATTTATATTGTGAACATTTTTCAATCATTAGAGATATAAATGTAAACATATTCTAACTGTACTATTAACCTTTTCATTTAAATGTAAAATAAAGATAAAGCTATTTAATTTAAATGTAAAGGACGTTTTCTCTCGAGGGATTAAGCTTAATTCGCATCGAGGGTAAATTCTGAGGTAGATGGAATGGTGGAATAGAGAGAAGGGGACACATAAGTATGTGCCGGGAAACGCAATACTCAGGAGAGCGTTTTGTTTCGATTCTTTTACCATAGTTGTTGGTGCTACCAGTTGAGGGTACTATCTCTGGAACAAGAAGGGAACAATGGCCTGAGCTTAAAGACAAGAAACCAACTTCGTAGACACCCCCTGACATCTCTGGGAACTTGCTGCGCCCTAACAACCTTAACTAGCGACGAGCGTGATCAGTCTACCAAGAACCAAACCATCAGCGGGAGCAGAACCTACCATTGGCAGATAAGTTGAACGTTAAAGCTGCCACGTGAACCCCTTTATAAACTTTCATCCCATCACAACAATGATGACAACTTTCTGTTAAATCCTTATTCAAATTTTTCTAAAAAATGTACTGCATGTTTGTCTCAGTCAATTTACTAAATACACTCTAAACAGAACTGTACCTTAATAATAAGAATTCCACTTAGTAAATCAGGGTGGGGGCTTGACGAGCTGAAATTAATAATTCCTTAATTCTTCATAAAAGGCAGCGGACCGATATAAAGTTAACAATTGCCCTGCCATTGTTCTTGACTTCGGAAATATCTTATGAATGTCCCTTGAGATAGAAGCATCATTATCGTTCTGTCTATCACTCTGCCAAGAGTAGTCTTGTGCGAAGGTAGACACCTTTGAAGGCCCATATTAGATACTCCTGAGTTTTGGTCACAGTTGGACCACTACTGCAAAGCAGGGGAGGCAATTCGTGACAATTCGTACCGTCAATGGCTGTTGTTCGTCCATCACAAGTGATGAAGACCACTCTGTTCATCCAATTATTAGGATGTTAGGATAGTCTATGAGTACGAAGGTGACTGATGAGCCCGATGCGGGCCTGGAAGGATCTCGGACAGTGTGGGCAGGGAATGTTTGCTTCATGTGAAGGTTTTATTTCACGATCTTTTCTAGCTTGTCAAGAACGGCGGTATCTGGGATCTTGTCTTGCCATTTGATGTTCATTATCTTCCTGAGACAGACTGTATGGAAGTGGTTGAGCTTTTTTACGTGGCGCCTGTATACAGTCCATGTTTCACATGCATAAAGCAGCACTGGAAGCACCGCAGCTCTGTATACCTTCAGCTTTGTCTGTAGACTAATGCCACTTCGATGCCAAACGTTGGTGTATAGTCTGCCAAATGTGCTGCTGGCTTTGGAGATCCTGGTGTTCACCTCATCATCAATGACGATGTTCTGGGATAGTGTACTACCAAGGTATGTGAACCTGTTCACAACATTCAGTTTCTCACCATTTACCTTGATGACTGGCTCAGTATAAATTGTGCCAGGAGCTGGTTGGTACATGATTTCTGTTTTCCCCGTGTTGATGGTAAGCCCAAAGTTGGAGCAGGCTTCGGAGAATCTATCAACGCTACGCTGCAGATCAGCCTCTGAGCCAGCACTGAGGGCGCAATCGTCAGCAAACAGAAGATCCCTGATGGTGTGTGATTTGACCTTGGTTTTTGCTTGAAGCCTCCTAAGGTTAAACAATTTTCCATCAATACGATATCTGATGTCGATTCCTGTGTCCCCGTCTCTGAAAGCATCAGTCAGCAAAGCAGAAAACATGATACTGAAAAGCGTTGGTGCAAGTACACACCCTTGTTTAACTCCATTTGAGACTGGGAAAGGCTCCGATAGCTCACCGTTTTCTTGAACTCTAGCCTGCATTCCATCATGCAGCTGCTGCACTATTGAGATAAATTTCTTTGGGCAGCCGTATTTTGCCATGATCTTCCATAGACCCTCTCTACTGACCGTGTCGAACGCCTTTGTCAAGTCGATGAAAGCTGTGTACAGGTCACAGTGCTGTTCTTGGCATTTTTCTTGAAGCTGTTTTGCAGCGAACACCATATCGGTGGTTCCACGTTCTTTCCGGAATCCACACTGACTTTCAGGTAGAAGACCTTTGTCAAGATGTGCCGTAAGGCGATTAAGAAGGATTCTGGCAAATATCTTCCCAGCGATTGATAGTAGTGAGATGCCTCGATGATTGTTACAGTCTTGGCGATTACCTTTACGTTTATAAAGATGTATAATTGACGCATCCTTGAGATTGTGTGGGATGGTTTCACTCTGCCACATTTGCTGGAAGATCATGTGAAGTTTCTCTATCAGAACTGTACCGCCATCTTTATAGACCTCAACAGGAATTGAATCGGAGCCGGGGGCCTTTCCTCTAGAAAGTTGACGAATCGCTTTTTGAGTCTCCTCCAAAGTCGGTATATCATCTAGTGCTTCATTTATAGGAATTTGGGGCAGTCGGTTGATGGCTTCATCGTTAATAGATGATGGCTGGTTCAGAATATTATTAAAGTGTTCGACCCAGCGTTGGAGAATTTTTTCCTTGTCTGTAATTAGTGTTTTTCCATCTGCATTAAGGAGGGGAAATGATCCTGATGATGTTGGACCATAGACCGCTTTGAGTGCATGGTAAAAAATTTTTCAAGTCATGGCTGTCAGCAAAGCCTTGGAGCTCATCTGCTTTATTACTCAGCCATGAATCCCGCATCTGGCGTAGTTTATGTTGGACGATTCTACGCATGTTGTTGAAAGCGTCTTTCTTGGATGTAGATTTTGGATCATTTACACATGCTTTATGGAAATGGTGTTTCTCAGCCAACATCTTCTTTATATCATCTGAGTTCTCATCAAACCAGTCATTTTGTTTCTTGATGGCGGGACCCAGGACCTCTGTAGCAGTGTTGTAGATCTGCTCGCTTAGGGCTGTCCAATTTGTTTCCGCACTTTGGCCGTCTAACGAGATAGATTTGAGACGGTCTTCTAGGGTGTCAGTGAATGACTGTTTAATTTTTGTCTTCTTTAGTTTGGTGACATCCAGCCTTTTTTGAGTTTTCTTTCCCTGAGGGCGCCTGGCAGGTTGGATACGAATTTTAAGTTTAGACACAATGAGGCGATGATCAGTCCAGCATTCGGCACCACACATGGACTTGGTCACCCGGACATCTTGCCTGTCCTTCTTCCTAACAATTACATAGTCAATTAGGTGCCAATGCTTCGAGCGAGGGTGCATCCAAGAGGTCCTGTTGCGGATAGGAAGTCGAAAAATGGTGTTGGTGACAAGGAGGTTATGTTCTGCGCAAGTCTGGAGGAGAAGAAGTCCATTGCTGTTACAGCGACCCACGCCGTACTTTCCGATAGTGCCATTCTAGGAGATGTTATCTGAGCCTACTCTTGCATTAAAGTCACCAAGAATAATAAGCTTATCTGCTTTGGGAACTGATGCAATGACTGCATGTAGTTCTTCGTAAAACTTATCCTTGACGTCATCCTGGTTTGTCATAGTTGGTGCATACGCGCTAATGATGGTGGCATGTTTCCTTCCATAAAGCAGCGGGATCTTGACCGTCATGAGTCGGTCATTTATTCCCTTTGGGGGCTCCGCTAGCTTGCCAATAATTGCTGTTTTGATTGCAAATCCAACCCCTGCTTCTCGTCTTTCTTCAGTTCCTCTTCCGCTCCAATAGAATGTATAACCTGCACCCTTTTCGCAAAGTTGGCCCTCGCCTGCAAGTCGAGTTTCACTCAGTGCTGCTATGTCAATGTTGTATCTGGCCAGTTCTCTCCCAATCAGGGCAGTTCGCCTCTCGGGTCTGTTTGTGTTAAAGTCTTTGTCGAGTAGAGTGCGCACATTCCATGCGCCTAGAATGAGGGGGAAAAATCTGTCCTTTCTTTTTCTTGTGTGTCGCCCGCTGAAGTAGGGTACCCACCAACCGCGGTAAGCTGGTTAGGTAATGGTGGAGCAGGCAATGTTTAGGGCACCTTTTCTAGCCCCTTCCTCATGCCATGGAGGTGAGCAGTGCTTTCCTAAAGAGGGCTGCTCAGTCACTCAGGGGGCTGCCGAATCCCACTGCTGCTCCGATCAGTGGAAGACGACCATATGGCCTGAGCCGCCTGTGTGTAGGTCTGCAACTACGACTGCCAGCGCACCCACGCCTGCCGCTTCGCCGCTCGCCCATCGCCACAGGACTTGTTGTGAGTGGATGGATGAGTGGATGAGTGGATGAAAGAGTGACTTGCGCAGTGATTTGGTTTAAAGTGAGGAAGAGTTGAGCAATTCGTCGACCTCACTCTCTCGCCTGGGTCCATCTTAATCCAGTGGCAAGACAAGTCAAGACGACTGGAGATGAAGTCAGGTGCAGTGGATGACCATGGCTTTCTACGTGCCTCGCCATGCTCCTTACGCTCCACAGCGCGTTGCTGGTAATCGCCGTCATGCCCGTTGAACCAACAGGTGGTTTCTTCCGCGCAGTCTACCGAATCCAGTCTTCGCATGCATGAGTAGGCAGACCCTAACTCACCGAAGGTTTATAACCAGTCGGCTACCCTCACCTAGTTTAGCCAGCCTGTCAAAGCCGTTTCCCGGGGGGTGGCCGCTGTCGCATGCTGACAGCTACGAGGAGCCACAGGTGAGAGCTGAATGCCAGGTTTGGACCAAAGGTGGCCGAGCTGCCCTGAAAAGGGCATGACAGCTCCTTAACTAGAGGTACTACCAATACCTGACATCCCACCCCCCCCCCCCCCCCCCCCCCCCCAATGGCTACTACGAATACTAAACACATGACTTCAGCTGGCCAATCAACTGAACTGATCAGTTTTGCGCGTACCTTTTTATCTCAAAGTCTTTCTGTAGTTTTCTTTTTTGTCCAGTTCGTGTAATGTTGTTATCCCCACCTCTCTACCCACTTGCTGTGTTTGCCTCACACAAACGTCGGTGGAGCTAGAGGCAAGGAAAGGACGCCAGTGTAAAATAAGTCACATACTTAGGAAACCAGTTGATGGAATTACAAATCCATTTTTGTTCTGGAATCCCCAGGTGTCGCACGCTAATCTATATATTATGTATAGATAGGTATGGTTTTTGGAATATTATCAATAAGGTCTCCAGAACTCGGCTCGCTAAGAAAAGAAAGACACCTATTCGAGACAGGGACGAGAAGTAGAGAAAGCGAATGCTGTCCATTAGAAAGTGATATCTAATGAATCATAAACAGTCCATTCTTTTTTTTTTTTTCTTAACCAGCGGCACTTGGGCTTTCAGCCCTTCGGCCCAATGACATGTCATTGCGAGGCTGGGGAACCTGAGGACTTTCCTTCCAACCCGGTCAGGAGCTTCGCTCCTTCCCATCCACAGAGGGTTTATCACAGGAGCCGTTCCGGCTATTCAGTCAAATTTCCGGCCGTAAACATTTCTTCAAACGCCGACGCCCGGGTTTGAACCATGAACACCTGGTCGCCAGTACAATGCCGAAGCCATTACACCAGCGCGGCTCCCCATTCTTTATATAAACATAAACATCTATCACTAATATCTCGTCACAGTAATTAGTCCATAATCCGCAGAATATCTTCCACTATATTATACAATTTTATGCGCAGACTGTTCAGTTTAGAAGTCCTTTGGTCACAGTGAAGATGAGTAATTACTGTTTATATATATATATATATCGCACATGTAGCAGTTGAGCTAACTTGCAAGATGTATTATCCATAAAAGATTTGAAATCTTTCTAGCGAAAAGGATTTTTGACAGTTGCTTCATGAAACTAACTTCTGTTTGGTCTTGAAGATAGACAGACCTGACTTGAATTCCTGACGAAATGATCTTCTTGTTGAATTAGGCTTTGTACAATGAATCTTGATTGGTTACAATCCATATCTTGCAATAAACTTGACTCATGCAATGAACACTTCAGTGAATTAAGTGATTCAGGGAATAAGCATTGAATGACTGAACTGGATTCGGGCAATGAGTCTCGAGTAACTGGACTGGATTTAGGCAATAAGCATTGAATGGCAGAACTTTATTCATGCAAGACACATTGAAGAAATTAACTTCATAAACAGACGATAAAAATGATGGCGCCCCTGACATGTACACGGCTTGGACATACTCCCTTCGAACTTAGGAAGTTGCCATGTCCTGTTTTGCGAATTCTGCTATCTGGGCGTAGGCTTTCTAACTTCTTTCCGATTAGACGCCAAAAACTGAATGTGTAGACTCGGATTTCTGCAGGATTGATGACACAACGTGGCTTTATAAATTTCACATCTATTATCGTTAGTTGATTTTCTTTTTATCTTATTCTTCAGTTATACTTATTAATAACTTATCATTCTGTAAGTAATTCTCGCATTTATGATGCTTTGTCAAAAGACGCACAAAATATAGTGTTACATATAGCGAGTATGAAAGTGTGTGTCCATGTCAGTCTGTAGGGATGATCTAATAATCTATATGAATCCAAAGTATATAACTGTAAACTGCTTCTTTACATGTTAGAAAGAAATTTGAGAGGAAGAATCTATGATTCAACTAACAATTAGTAACAGAAGTAATGAAAAAAGATGTGATAAATAATATTTGGCGCATTAGCTATGAGGCTATTTGCGAAAAGTATTCACAAGTAATAAAAAAAAAGGAAAATTGTACATAATTCTTACACAGTCTACGAACTTTTCCCGTTTTTGTGAAACTACTAGAAAACTTGGAATTTATCCAACACTTAGAATTAAATTGTGAATCAAGGATACTGCTGTGGCATCATGAATGTGTAATAACGTAACAAGATTCAGTATTTACAATATAACTGTTATTCCCAATATCTGCTACTAAATCATTAGACCGCTCCTCCAACCCGCCTATTATCCAGTAATTGGTTTCTATTTAGGCAGATGCCATGTTTGCACGCTTACACGTTAGTCCATGACTGTCACTCGACGTTAAGGTTCGTGATCTTCCTCCCATTTAAAAAATCTGAGTGAGTGTCCCCTATGCAGGTGATAATAAAGAGTATTTTGTAATTTTCCGCCTGATATAGCGATTGTCTGCACTTGGTCGAAGAGAATTATCTTCTGCTTGTCGAGACGGGCCGAATCGGTTTACTCATTATCTTACTGTCGCCCCAGACAAAAGAGATCATGGTCCTGACCCACCAACAAAGGCAGATCCCCTGTGAAAATATATCCTTTCGTGACTGTTCAAGATGGCTCAATCTCTGAAAATTCCTTTGTCTGGAAAGCTAAATGCTGAGCATTCTATTGTATCAAATGTGGGGAAATAGGTTTGTTAAAACAGGAGGTTATGCCCGTATCGCTAACTTTGCATTACCCGCGATAATAACAACATTAAATTAAAGCGCCCAAGTGAAAGATTTTAAATTAAATACAACAAAGGGTGTTTATTTAACGACCACTTAAAATAATAATGCAAGGGAAAAGACAGTGGAGAAGAAAATGAGAACGATGAAGAAAAAGGTAAAAGACGATGATAGAATAAAACCACCTCATCACACCAGGGTAAGAGAAATAGAAGGAGACAAACTCAGAGATGGAAATTGGAGAGCGACATAAAAGGTATAAAGAAGACCACGTGACCGGAAACTTTTGGGTGAATTTATTCGAAGTCGCAAACTCTAAATGGAACTGGAGTCAAGAAATAAATGAGTGTGTGAGTGAATGAATGAGTGTGTGAGTGAATGAATGAGTGAGTGAGTGAGTGAATGAATGAGTGAGTGAATGAATGAGTGAGTGAGTGAATGAGTGAGTGAGTGAGTTAATGAATGAGTGTGTGAGTGAATGAATGAAAGTGTGAGTGAATGAATGAGTGTGTGAGTGAATGAATGAGTGTGTGAGTGCGTGAATGAATGAGTGAGTGAGTGAATGAGTGAATGAATGAGTGAGTGAGTGCGTGAATGAATGAGTGAGTGTGTGAATGAGTGAATGAGTTAATAAATGAGTGAGTGAGTGCGTGAATGAGTGAGTGAGTGCGTGAATGAGTGAGTGCTTGAATGAGTGAATGAATGAGGGAATGAATGAGTGAGTGCTTGAATGAGTGAACGAATGAATGAGTGAATGAATGAATGAGTGAATGAATGAATGCGTGAATGAATGAATGAGTGAATGAATGAGTGAATGAATGAACGAATGAATGAGTGAATGCATGAGTGAATGAATGAATGAGTGAATGAATGAGTGAACGAATGAATGAGTGAATGCACGAGTGAATGAATGAATGAATGAGTGAATGAATGACTGAACGAATGAATGAGTGAATGAATGAGTGAATGAATGAGTGAATGAATGAGTGAGTGCTTGAATGAGTGAACGAATGAATGAGTGAATGAATGAATGAGTGAATGAATGAGTGAGTGAATGAATTAGTGAACGAATGAATGAGTGAATGCTTGAGTGAATGAATGAATGAGTGAATGAATGAGTGAACGAATGAATGAGTGAATGCATGAGTGAATGAATGAATGAGTGAACGAATGACTGAACGAATGAATGAGTGAATGAAGGAGTGAGTGCGTGAATGAGTGAAGGAATGAGTGAATAAATGACTGAAGGAATGAGTGAATGGATGAGGAATGAGTGAATGGATGAGGAATGAGTGAATGGATGAGGAATGAGTGAATGGATGAGGAATGAGTGAATGGATGAGGAATGAGTGAATGGATGAGGAATGAGTGAATGGATGAAGAATGAGTGAATGGATGACGAATAAATAAATGGGTGAATTAATAAACGAGTGAAAGAGTGAATAAATCATCGAGTGAACGAATGAATAAATGAATTAATTAATTAATTAATACTGGCCTCATGTTTTTACAACACAGAACACTATAATTTATCCTACAAGTTTCAGTGCTTTTTGTTTCTTGCGAATCACATGTCACTTTTTTTCGGGAGACACGTCACATTTTGTCCTGTGGGTCATATATCATATTTTATCCTGTGAGACATATATCATATTTTATCCTGTGAGACATATCATATTTTATCCTGCGAATAATACGTCACATTTTATCCTGTAGGTCAGACATCACATTTTATCCTGTAGGTCAGACTTCACATTTTATCCTGTAAGTCATACATCACATTTTATCCTGTAAGTCAGACATCACATTTTATCCTGTAAGTCAGACATCACATTTTATCCTGTAAGTCATACATCACGTTTTATCCTGTAAGTCAGACATCACATTTTATCCTGTAAGTCATACATCACGTTTTATCCTGTAAGTCAGACATCACATTTTATCCTGTAAGTCAGACATCACATTTTATCCTGTAAGTCAGACATCACATTTTATCCTGTAAGT
The DNA here is from genome assembly GCA_024509875.1 of Oreohelix idahoensis. Taxonomy (NCBI): domain Eukaryota; kingdom Metazoa; phylum Mollusca; class Gastropoda; order Stylommatophora; family Oreohelicidae; genus Oreohelix; species Oreohelix idahoensis. The sequence goes on from JAMPIV010013125.1 coordinate 88,159, forward strand.
CATACATCACATTTTATCCTGTAAGTCATACATCACGTTTTATCCTGTAAGTCAGACATGTACAGTCTGTAACACATCACATTTTATCCTGTAAGTCAGACATCACGTTTTATCCTGTAAGTCAGACATCACGTTTTATCCTGTAAGTCAGACATCACATTTTATCCTGTAAGTCAGACATCACATTTTATCCTGTAAGTCACATTTTATCCTGTAAGTCATCACTTTTAATCCTGTAAGTCATACATCACATTTTATCCTGTAAGTCAGACATCACATTTTATCCTGTAAGTCAGACATCACATTTTATCCTGTAAGTCATACATCACATTTTATCCTGTAAGTCATACATCACATTTTATCCTGTAAGTCATACATCACATTTTATCCTGTAAGTCAGACATCACATTTTATCCTGTATGTCATACATCGCATTTTATCCTGTAAGTCATACATAACATTTTATACTGTAAATCATCCATAACATTTTCTACTGTAAATCATACATTACATTTTATACAGTAAGTCATACATAACATTTTATACTGTATGTCATACATCACATTTGATCCTGTAGGTCAGACAGCACATTTTATCCTGTAAGTCATACATCACATTTGATCCTGTAAGTCATACATCACATTTGATCCTTTAGGTCATACATCACATTTTATCCTGTAAGTCATACATCACATTTTATCCTGTAAGTCATCACATTTTATCCAGTAGGTCATACATCACCATTTATCCTGTAGATCAGCGGTGGCCAAACTACGGCCCGCGGGCCAGATCCGGCCCGCCAACCAGTTTTGACCGGCCCGCCAACCTGTTTTGGCTGGCCTCTTATTGTTGATTGAAGCCACACTCTTCACAATGAAATAACACACAAATATATGTTTGAAATAAATAATTACATGTCATATTACAAATTACAAAACAAATTAGAACAACAGATTCATTATATTTTTTTAACAGTAATTTCAGTCCGAAGACTGGTATACATGTCTTGGCAGATGTGCAGTACAGTAGTTTGCCGTTGCTTTCTGTGCATGGTTCATTATATATGTAAAACTAAATCTCAGAACGTTATTTTTTAAGCATTTTATAGGTCTGGCCCTCTGGTGTTATCCTTTACCATAATCTGGCCTCCGGCCAACCTTAGCTTGGCCACCACTGCTGTAGATCATACATCACATTTTGTACTGTAAGTCATACATCACATTTTATACTGTATGTCATACATCACATTTTATCCTGTAGGTCACACATCACATTTTATCCTGTAAGTCATACATCACATTTTTTCCTGCAGTTCAAACGCCACATTCCTCCAAAGGTCACACATCACATGCTTACAAAGGTTATGTGAAATTTTCCATTTGGTGTAACAAAATCAAGATCTCCCACAGCTTTCACAACTTTACCTACAGATTTCACAACTTTGTCAACACAATTCAGATCTTCCACAGCTTCGCCTACAAATTTAACAACATTTTCCACTACTTGGCCTACAGATTTCACAACATTTTCCACAACTTTGCCTACAGATTTCACGACATTTTCCACAAATTTGTCAACAAAATTCAGATCTTCCACAACTTCCACAACTTTATCTACATATTTCACAACATTTTCCACAACTTTGTCAACAAAATTCAGATCTTCCACAACTGTGCCTACAGATTTCACAGCATCTAGATCTCTCAGCACCGCTCCACCCCATCATATTAGCATGAGTAATTTATAAAGCCATAACACGTGTCTAGTGAGCGTGGTGAAGGCACTCCAAACTAAAATCTGGAAGTTGTGGGGTGTTCTCTTTCTGCTGCAGCTGAGGTCTTCCTATCACATACATTACAACTGCGTCCTACATATTTGCCTGCTCCTCCATGACAGCTGACCTGCTGGAGATCCAACAACTGTGTTTGTCCTAGATTGTTTTCTTGTGACGAACTACACTTCTTATAATATAACTCTCAGTTTATTGTCTTTCTTCAATACACGGCAAGAGTCATTTCTTGACTGACGCGCCATTCAGTTATAGACAATACCTTTTTTTTCACCTAGACAAAATATAAAAGACCTTGTGGGTCTGGTGCTAAGAGTAGATAAACAAGAGTCTTGTAGTTAAGAATACATTTAAATATAGCGCCCTTGATGTAGCGGGTCTATTAGCAATATGTACATTGTTCACAATTGTGGTTCTTAGTCCAGATAAAGCCAGATTGAAAACAATGTCATTTTCTCACACTACAGGTGATCTGAAATTTCACCTTAACATTTCTACACTACTAGTGTTCTGGTCCTTCACCCTAACACTTCAACACTTCTGATGCTCTGATCCTTCATCCTAACACTTCTGATGCTCTGATCCATCATCCTAACACTTCAACACTTCTGATGCTCTGATCCTTCATCCTAACACTTCTGATGCTCTGATCCTTCATCCTAACACTTCTGATGCTCTGATCCATCACCCTAACACTTCAACACTTCTGATGCTCTGATCCTTCATCCTAACACTTCTGATGCTCTGATCCTTCATCCTAACACTTCTGATGCTCTGATCCATCATCCTAACACTTTAACACTTCTGATGCTCTGATCCATCATCCTAACACTTCTGATGCTCTGATCCATCACCCTAACACTTCAACACTTCTGATGCTCTGATCCTTCATCCTAACACTTCTGATGCTCTGATCCATCATCCTAACACTTCAACACTTCTGATGCTCTGATCCTTCATCCTAACACTTCTGATGCTCTGATCCTTCATCCTAACACTTCAACACTTCTGATGCTCTGATCCTTCATCCTAACACTTCTGATGCTCTGATCCTTCATCCTAACACTTCAACACTTCTGATGCTCTGATCCTTCATCCCAACACTTCTGATGCTCTGATCCTTCATCCTAACACTTCTGATGCTCTGATCCATCACCCTAACACTTCTGATGCTCTGATCCTTCATCCTAACACTTCTGATGCTCTGATCCATCACCCTAACACTTTAACACTTCTGATGCTCTGATCCATCATCCTAACATTTCAACACTTCTGATGCTCTGATCCTTCATCCTAACATTTCAACACTTCTGATGCTCTGATCCTTCATCCTAACACTTCTGATGCTCTGATCCTTCATCCTAACACTTCTGATGCTCTGATCCATCATCCTAACACTTTAACACTTCTGATGCTCTGATCCATCATCCTAACACTTTAACACTTCTGATGCTCTGATCCATCATCCTAACACTTCAACACTTCTGATGCTCTGATCCATCATCCTAACACTTCTGATGCTCTGATCCATCATCCTAACACTTCAACACTTCTGATGCTCTGATCCTTCATCCTAACACTTCTGATGCTCTGATCCATCATCCTAACACTTCAACACTTCTGATGCTCTGATCCATCATCCTAACACTTCTGATGCTCTGATCCATCACCCTAACACTTCAACACTTCTGATGCTCTGATCCATCATCCTAACACTTCAACACTTCTGATGCTCTGATCCATCATCCTAACACTTCTACACTTCTGATGCTCTGATCCATCATCCTAACACTTCAACACTTCTGATGCTCTGATCCATCATCCTAACACTTCAACACTTCTGATGCTCTGATCCATCATTTTAACACTTCTGATGCTCTGATCCATCATCCTAACACTTCTGATGCTCTGATCCATCATCTTAACACTTCTGATGCTCTGATCCATCATCTTAACACTTCTACACTTCTGATGCTCTGATCCATCATCCTAACACTTCAACACTTCTGATGCTCTGATCCATCATCCTAACACTTCTACACTTCTGATGCTCTGATCCATCATCCTAACACTTCAACACTTCTGATGCTCTGATCCATCATCCTAACACTTCAACACTTCTGATGCTCTGATCCATCATCCTAACACTTCAACACTTCTGATGCTCTGATCCATCATCCTAACACTTCTGATGCTCTGATCCATCATCCTAACACTTCTGATGCTCTGATCCATCATCCTAACATTTCAACACTTCTGATGCTCTGATCCATCATCCTAACACTTCTGATGCTCTGATCCATCATCCTAACACTTCTGATGCTCTGATCCATCATCTTAACACTTCTGATGCTCTGATCCATCATCTTAACACTTCTACACTTCTGATGCTCTGATCCATCATCCTAACACTCCAACACTTCTGATGCTCTGATCCATCATCTTAACACTTCTACACTTCTGACACTTCTGATGCTCTGATCCTTCATCCTAACACTTCAACACTTCTGATGCTCCGATCAATCATCTTAACACTTCAACACTTCTGATGCTCTGATCCATCATCCTAACACTTCTGATGCTCTGATCCATCATCCTAACACTTCAACACTTCTGATGCTCTGATCCATCATCCTAACACTTCAACACTTCTGATGCTCTGATCCATCATCCTAACACTTCTGATGCTCTGATCCATCATCCTAACACTTCAACACTTCTGATGCTCTGATCCATCATCCTAACACTTCAACACTTCTGATGCTCTGATCCATCATCCTAACACTTCAACACTTCTGATGCTCTGATCCATCATCTTAACACTTCTACACTTCTGATGCTCTGATCCATCGTCCTAACACTTCAACACTTCTGATGCTCTGATCCATCATCTTAACACTTCAACACTTCTGATGCTCTGATCCATCATCTTAACACTTCCACACTTCTGATGCTCTGATCCATCATCTTAACACTTCTGATGCTCTGATCCATCATCTTAACACTTCTACACTTCTGATGCTCTGATCCATCATCCTAACACTCCAACACTTCTGATGCTCTGATCCATCATCCTAACACTTCCACACTTCTGATGCTCTGATCCATCATCCTAACACTTCAACACTTCTGATGCTCTGATCCATCATCCTAACATTTCAACACTTCTGATGCTCTGATCCATCATCCTAACACTTTAACACTTCTGATGCTCTGATCCATCATCCTAACACTCCAACACTTCTGATGCTCTGATCCATCATCCTAACACTTCAACACTTCTGATGCTCTGATCCATCATCCTAACACTTCAACACTTCTGATGCTCTGATCCATCATCCTAACACTTTAACACTTCTGATGCTCTGATTCATCATCCTAACACTTCTGATGCTCTGATCCATCATCCTAACACTTTAACACTTCTGATGCTCTGATCCATCATCCTAACACTTTAACACTTCTGATGCTCTGATCCATCATAACTAACACTTCTATGCTCTTCTAACACTTCTGATGCTCTCATCCTAACACTTCAACACTTCTGATGCTCTGATCCATCATCTTAACACTTCCACACTTCTGATGCTCTGATCCATCATCTTAACACTTCTGATGCTCTGATCCATCGTCCTAACACTTCAACACTTCTGATGCTCTGATCCATCATCCTAACACTTAAACACTTCTGATGCTCTGATTCATCATCCATCACTTCTAACACATCTAACATTTCAACATTTCTGATGCTCTGATCCTTCATCCTAACATTTCAACACTTCTGATGCTCTGATCCATCATCCTAACACTTCAACACTTCTGATGCTCTGATCCATCATCCTAACACTTCAACACTTCTGATGCTCTGATCCATCATCCTAACACTTCAACACTTCTGATGCTCTGATCCATCATCCTAACACTTCTGATGCTCTGATCCATCATCCTAACACTTCTGATGCTCTGATCCATCATCCTAACACTTCAACACTTCTGATGCTCTGATCCATCATCCTAACACTTCAACACTTCTGATGCTCTGATCCATCATCCTAACACTTCAACACTTCTGATGCTCTGATCCATCATCCTAACACTTCAACACTTCTGATGCTCTGATCCATCATCCTAACACTTTAACACTTCTGATGCTCTGATCCATCATCCTAACATTTCAACACTTCTGATGCTCTGATCCTTCATCCTAACACTTTAACACTTCTGATGCTCTGATCCATCATCCTAACATTTCAACACTTCTGATGCTCTGATCCATCATCCTAACACTTCAACACTTCTGATGCTCTGATCCATCATCTTAACACTTCAACACTTCTGATGCTCTGATCCATCATCCTAACACTTCAACACTTCTGATGCTCTGATCCATCATCCTAACACTTCAACACTTCTGATGCTCTGATCCATCATCCTAACACTTCTGATGCTCTGATCCATCATCCTAACACTTCAACACTTCTGATGCTCTGATCCATCATCCTAACATTTCTGATGCTCTGATCCATCATCCTAACATTTCAACACTTCTGATGCTCTGATCCTTCATCCTAACATTTCAACACTTCTGATGCTCTGATCCATCATCCTAACATTTCTGATGCTCTGATCCATCATCCTAACATTTCAACATTTCTGATGCTCTGATCCATCATCCTAACATTTCTGATGCTCTGATCCATCATCCTAACATTTCAACACTTCTGATGCTCTGATCCATCATCCTAACACTTCAACACTTCTGATGCTCTGATCCATCATCATCCTTTAACACTTCTGATGCTCTGATGCTCTGATCCATCATCCTAACATTTCAACACTTCTGATGCTCTGATCCTTCATCCTAACATTTCAACACTTCTGATGCTCTGATTCATCATCCTAACACTTCTGATGCTCTGATCTATCATCCTAACATTTCAACACTTCTGATGCTCTGATCCATCATCCTAACATTTCAACACTTCTGATGCTCTGATCCTTCATCCTAACATTTCAACACTTCTGATGCTCTGATTCATCATCCTAACACTTCTGATGCTCTGATCTATCATCCTAACATTTCAACATTTCTGATGCTCTGATCCTTCATCCTAACATTTCAACACTTCTGATGCTCTGATCCTTCATCCTAACATTTCAACACTTCTGATGCTCTGATCCATCATCCTAACACTTCAACACTTCTGATGCTCTGATCCATCATCTTAACACTTCCACACTTCTGATGCTCTGATCCATCATCTTAACACTTCTGATGCTCTGATCCATCATCTTAACACTTCTACACTTCTGATGCTCTGATCCATCATCCTAACACTTCTGATGCTCTGATCCAACTTAACACTTCTGATGCTCTGATCCATCATCCTAACATTTCAACACTTCTGATGCTCTGATCCATCATCCTAACATTTCTGATGCTCTGATCCATCATCCTAACATTTCAACACTTCTGATGCTCTGATCCTTCATCCTAACATTTCAACACTTCTGATGCTCTGATTCATCATCCTAACATTTCAATGATGATGCTCTGATCTTTCATCCTTACACTTCAACACTTCTGATGCTCTGATCCATCATCCTAACACTTCAACACTTCTGATGCTCTGATCCATCATCCTAACACTTAACACTTCTGATGCTCTGATGATCCATCCATCTTAACACTTTCACTTCTGATGCTCTGATCCATCATCTTAACACTTCTGATGCTCTGATCCATCATCTTAACACTTCTACACTTCTGATGCTCTGATCCATCATCCTAACACTTCAACACTTCTGATGCTCTGATCCATCATCCTAACACTTCTACACTTCTGATGCTCTGATCCATCATCCTAACACTTCCACACTTCTGATGCTCTGATCCATCATCCTAACACTTCTACACTTCTGATGCTCTGATCCATCATCCTAACACTCCAACACTTCTGATGCTCTGATCCATCATCCTAACACTTCAACACTTCTGATGCTCTGATCCATCATCCTAACACTTCAACACTTCTGATGCTCTGATCCATCATCCTAACACTTCTACACTTCTGATGCTCTGATCCATCATCTTAACACTTCTGATGCTGTGATCCATCATCTTAACACTTCTGATGCTCTGATCCATCGTCCTAACACTTCAACACTTCTGATGCTCTGATCCATCATCCTAACACTTCCACACTTCTGATGCTCTGATCCATCATCCTAACACTTCTACACTTCTGATGCTCTGATCCATCGTCCTAACACTTCAACACTTCTGATGCTCTGATCCATCATCCTAACACTTCTACACTTCTGATGCTCTGATCCATCATCCTAACACTTCCACACTTCTGATGCTCTGATCCATCGTCCTAACACTTCCACACTTCTGATGCTCTGATCCATCATCCTAACACTTCAACACTTCTGATGCTCTGATCCATCATCCTAACACTTCAACACTTCTGATGCTCTGATCTATCATCCTAACACTTCAACACTTCTGATGCTCTGATCCATCATCCTAACACTTCAACACTTCTGATGCTCTGATCCATCATCCTAACACTTCAACACTTCTGATGCTCTGATCCATCATCCTAACATTTCAACACTTCTGATGCTCTGATTCATCATCCTAACACTTCTGATGCTCTGATCTATCATCCTAACATTTCAACATTTCTGATGCTCTGATCCTTCATCCTAACATTTCAACACTTCTGATGCTCTGATTCATCATCCTAACACTTCTGATGCTCTGATCCATCATCCTAACACTTCAACACTTCTGATGCTCTGATCCATCATCCTAACACTTCTGATGCTCTGATCCATCATCCTAACACTTCAACACTTCTGATGCTCTGATCCATCATCCTAACACTTCAACACTTCTGATGCTCTGATCCTTCATCCTAACACTTCTGATGCTCTGATCCATCATCCTAACACTTCAACACTTCTGATGCTCTGATCCATCATCCTAACACTTCTGACATCATCATCTAACACTTCTGATGCTCCTGATCCATCACACTTCTGATGCTCTGATCCATCATCCTAACACTTCAACACTTCTGATGCTCTGATCATCATCCTAACACTTCTTGATGCTCTGATCATCATCTAATCTTCAACACTTCTGATGCTCTGATCAATCATCCTAACACTTCAACACTTCTGATGCTCTGATCAATCATCCTAACACTTCAACACTTCTGATGCTCTGATCCATCATCTTAACACTTCAACACTTCTGATGCTCTGATCCATCATCCTAACACTTCAACACTTCTGATGCTCTGATCCATCATCCTAACACTTCTGATGCTCTGATCCATCATCCTAACACTTCTGATGCTCTGATCCATCATCCTAACACTTCTGATGCTCTGATCCATCATCCTAACACTTCTGATGCTCTGATCCATCATCCTAACACTTCTGATGCTCTGATCCATCATCCTAACACTTCTGATGCTCTGATCCATCATCCTAACACTTCTGATGCTGTGATCCATCATCCTAACACTTCAACACTGCAGTATATAAATGGCACATCAGGTATTCTCATATTCTAAGATGTTATCATCATCATTTCCCCGTCACTCCTTATGAAGCATAAAATCACAACTGCAGGTGCCCTTGCAAGAAGCCCGCAGCGTGGAGTCATGTGATTTGATGGTTACTCTAGGGAAGCTAATTATTCTTGATAGAGTGTGTTCTCACCATCCTCGTCGGTCCTCAATTATCCCAGCAGGTGAAGCTTATATCGTAAGAATCAGTCTTTCTTTCAACAGCCCACCCAGCTTGTCATTAGCATTCCTCTAAACATTACTTTTAACATTCATTATTGTTAGATTTCTAGCAGATCAATATTTCTAGAAGAAATGTTTAATAGCGACGTGTAGCGACTTTGGTAACGCATGTTGCTATTTGTAAAAAAAAAAAAAAAAAAACAGAACTCGGTGTGGGATCACATTAATATGTTGTGTGGGTATATTGTGACCTTTATTTAAATATCTAGTTTGTGAAAACCACAAAGGCAATCTGACCAAGCAGATGGTTGAGTTCAGTTCTGTATTAATTTCCCCGCTCTTTTTGTGGATCTAAAAACTTCTAGTGTAGTCCCGCTCTTCAAGAATGCCAACGCAACGAAGAAAGAAGCATTTTACGCACCCTAGCTGGGTTTGTTTATGTAACAATGTGTTTATGAAACAGTCTGTTTATGTAACAATTTGTTTTGCACGAACGAACAACGTAGCTGCTAGCCCAAGTCTGAAACTGTTTTTAGTTTGTTTTAATTAACTGTGCCTTCACTTCAACAAATCGTAACTACAAGTGACCTAAATCATTAGAATTAGGTCAGTATTCACGTGTTACTGAAGGTTATTTGTGAGGTTTTTTTTTGGAAGTCCGTGCTTGTGCAAGTGCGTGCATACTAAATCGGAACAAAGTCAGGCCTCACTTACACCAGACATTGATTCATTCTTACACACAGACATTTATTTCCATGTAGGAAGCAAGCAGATCTGGGTAAATTATTGTCGAAATGTTTCTCTATTCAAGTACTTTCTTAGTTTCTATTTGCAACAGTTGTAACAAGCATGTGGAAATAAGCAGTTGTTTTTACATATTCCTCCCTGCACAAGCAAATATTCTTTCACACTGACTAGTTCCTGCTTCTCTACTCACGGCCAATCTTCATTCACACTGATTAGTTCCCACTTCCCTACACACGTAATGTTACCCCATGTTTTCTTCGGTCCACTAGAACAGATGTTAGGCTGGTTGATGTGTTATCGTGGCCTATCAATGGTACAGGCCATCCAACGCAAATGGTAGGCTGGTTCGATTCATGGTCGCCTCTAGTAGATGTGGGTAGTAACAATATAACATGGAACAACAATTAACTGGAACAGTTCAATCAGTTGATGGTCAAGTCGTAGTAGTACTTGGGACAATCACAACATATTTTATTCCATGTAGACGTTGACATTTCTGTTTTCAATTCAATAGGCATATTCATTTATATTCCTTGGTGCAGTGTTGACAAAATATATTCAAGCATACAAAGAATCAATGGCGTGGGCCGACCACACTGGCAACTGACTTTAACTTAGTACAGTTGGAGCTCTGCGGCAACGAAACGTAGAAGATGCGTGGATTTACCGACGACCACGGCAACCTTCAGCTGGATACAATATTGGATTAGTAAGCCCATCCTGGCTAATTTGAATAAGATCTTGGCGTACTCACGCCCAAGAACAAACCACAAATAGCGCAAGTGGTTAATATATATCCAATCATACTGTCCTCCACAAACTTGGGAGCGGACATCAAAACACGTCCTTTCAGGACGACGTCTGTGTAAATTTCGGCCAAGAACATTCATTGTTTGGCAACAAGTGTGTACATATAACGACGACATTGCATTGTTCAATAGTAGTGCACTGTCGTTTTTCAAATTACATCCTAATCTCTATAATCGATGCGCTCAGATGTATGTCTAGAAATTATAGGCATATATCTGAGGGCGTAAACATATATCTGAACCCCATTTTAATAAATATACTTTAACATCTTACATCATCCGCCAAATACAAATAAAAAAAAATCGAAAATTTTTTTTTTCAAGTAGTGAGGTCAGTCAATTCCATCCTTATCTAATTAATCAGTAGCCAAATAAAATAGCAATTACGTGGATGAAAACAAACATAATGTAACATTAGGTGAACGTATATATAATGACAATTGTGTTGAACGAAAGAACATGAACAAAATCAAAGAAAATTAAAAGTTAGATCATCATAACTGATAAATGAAAAGACGAATATAACACATTAAATGACGAGAATTTGCAAGGGCAATAAATAAAATCGAACTAAATGGAGCAAACAATAATCGAGTTGCGTCCCATAGCCAACAAAAGTGCGAAAAAAATATAATGAAGCGTAAATACACGTATACTCGAGACGCATCTAAAATTTGAACTATCAGTATAAGAAAATTTGTGCCATTAACTTAAATTAGAGTATGAAAACTTATCCTACTGTCATGAGGCGTAATTGTATATTACGCGTGGAAAGTATTAATAGCGCATGATGTGCGTCCCTACAATAAGAGGACTATATGTCAATATAAAGCGAGAGTGTAGTCATTTTACACGGCAGAATAAGCGCAAAAACTGAAAATGTGGATGAGTTAAAAGACTAGATCATACTGTTCTAAAATGTAGTTATTGCAAATAGTCATTTGCAAAAATGAACAAATAGTAAAATATTACCTAAAATCGATAATAAGTAAATCGAGACATAATTAAACCGGCATAGTGTATTATCGCGTACAGTGTGAAGTGATCCAAGTTCGTCAAAGCCATGGACATCAGTGTCATTCGTTCTGAATCCGTCCTGAAAGGAATACGTAAAGAGCCAACTCAGCTGTAACATTTTGTTCACTATTACGATAGCAGTAGTAATACCAGTGATGTATATATATACACACACACACACACACACACATATATATATATATATATATATATATATATATATATATATATATATATATATATATATATATATATATATATATATATATATATATATATATACGTATACGACGTTGATATCCTTTGACGAATCATAAGTGTCTGGATGCGGATCGTGTGAAGTTTAAGTCGCATAGGTTTACGAAAAACAAATGTATAAATGTACTGGAAAATGTGAGATACAGCAATACGATCATCAGTCAAATAATTCAACACGGTGTCTTGCTGTGGGCAACGAGATAGCAGATCAGCCACGACATTATCAGTCCCACGGATCGCTCTGACATGGAAATGAAATGGCTGTAATGATATTGCTTAACGGGCTGACTTTGAACTATTATGGTCCTTGTTCTTGAGAAAGGCGAGTGCTTTCTGGTCTGTTTCAATGATGAAATGCGCACCAAGAAGGAATCTCTGAAGTTTGAGTACTGCCCAAACAAGAGCAAGTAGTTCCCGGTCCACGACTGAGTATTTCTGTTTAGCGTCCGATAACTGACGTGACACATAGAGGATTGGGTGTAGAGTTCCAGCGATGTTCTGCATAAGTGCTGCCCCGATACCTTTAGATGAAGCGTCTGTGCGAATTATAAAAGGGAGATTCATATTTGGTAATCGCAAAATAAGTGATGATGAGAATAATGATTTTATTTTGTCTACAGTGGCTTGGCACTCTTGTGACCACTGAACAATGTTAGGAGAACCCTTCTTTAACAAACGAGATAGGGTAGCAGTGATAATAGCTAAGTTCGGAATGAAACGTCCATAGAATTGTACTAAACCAAGAAGGCTACGGACTTGTTTCTTTGATTTAGGCGGAGACAAATTTAAGATCTTAGAGATATTGCGGTCTTCCGTCTTCAATAGACCAAGGCCTACACGGTGGCCAAGAAACGAAATCTCACCAAACCCAATGTGGGCTTGTGACGGTCTCGCCGTCAAGTTGTGAGAGCGTAGAGTAGATAACAAATAACATAGACCTGTGAAATGATCGTTCCAAAAATCACTAAAAAGACATATATCGTCAATGTAAGTAATGATATCAGAACGATGTGATATAATCTTTCGCATCATCCGGACAAAAGTAGCCGGAGAATTCATAATACCAAATGGCATGTAATTCCATTGGAACAGTCCCCGAGGGGTGGAAAATAACGTGAGAGGCTTTGCACGTTCTATCAAAGGAACTTGCCAGTATCCTTTTGACAAATCGAATTTGGAAAAGAATATAGAATTAGACAATACGACCATGAAATCATCTAGTAAAGGCATAGGTTCCACTTCAAACACCTAAACCTGGTTGAGTTTTCGATAATCTATGCAGAGACGAATGCTCTTGTCTTTTTTTCGAACAATCACTATTGGGAATGCATAGGCCGAATTTTATGGTTCAATGATGTTAAGGCGTAGCATATCATCCAGTTCTTTTTCAACTTGTGATTGAAAATGAAAGGGAATAGGGTAGGGACGAACCCTGATAAGTTTATCATCAGTCAATACAATATCATGAGCAATGATAGATGTGCGTCCAGGAATGTCAGTAAGGACATCCTGAAATGACCGTACAAGAGTAGTTACTTGCTGTTGTTCATTAGCAGAAAGATCGGAAAAAATAGTGACGTCCTGCCATGTTTTACTTGAAAGTAAAGGTACTACCGGAAGCGGTAGAGGTACGTCAGAGAAAGTTGCTTCCTCCTCTTGAATAACTGATAGAGACGCGAAGTGATTATGACGATAAGGTGGATCGTCGGTTGCTTGAAATACTGACTGAAGATAGTCTGGACGTGAGTGGAATGCTTTCAACATGTTAATGTGGAAAGTCTTGTGTTTCCCGTTGATGTCAACGATGTAATCGACGTCTGAAATTCTAGACACAACTCTAAAAGGACCCTTCCATGCACATGCAATTAATAAGCGATTATCTTTTCTAGGAAGAAGTAAATAAGCTTCATCATCTGGGAAAAGTTGTCGTAGGCGTCTTTATCCATTTTGAAAGAGTCCAACTTTTTCTTTAGCTGATTCTGAAGCAGTGGTAGCTAACTGACATGCGTCTATAATGTTATGCCTCAAAGCAATGACGTATTCATATGATGACTGGGTGTCATGGGTCATCTCAGCGTCAGTGAGTAAGTCATGTAAAAGGGACATGAGACCCCCAGGTTGTGCTCCAAAGACGAGCTCAAGCGGCGAGAAACCAGTCTGCTCATTTGGTACTTCTCGGTATGCAAAAAGAACGGCGGGTAAAACCCAGTCCCAGTTTTGAGGGAATTGATCTGTTACCTTGCCCAGTAACTGTTTTAAGGTCCGGTTTAGCCTCTCCACCATTCCATTGCTCATTGCGTGGTATACGCTACTCAGCGATCTATCGATGTGGAGTGTGGCCATCATACTCACCATGGCATCAGATACAAACTGCGTACCTCGATCTGATAGCAGTTTTCTATGGAAGCCTAGGCGAAAGAATATTAACCATAAAGCATCAGCCACCGCCGCAGTGGTGATGTTTTTAAGAGGGATAGCCTCTGGCCAATGAGTGCACATATATATGCAGGTGAGAACGTATCTATGTCCTCTAGCAGACATAACCGGAAATGGTCCAATAATATCAACTGCCATTTTCTCGAATGGGCGTATATGTATGTCTGAGGCTTGGATCGGAGCTGCATGACAAGGACCCTTAACCTTCACCTCCTGGCATGTCATACATGAGCGACAATATACTGCAACGTCTTTTGCAACGCCTGACCAAAAAAAATGAGGAAAGTATCCTAGACTTAGTTCGAGAGTAACCCATGTGTCCTGCACAATGCGAGTCATGGGCATGTCGTGAAATATTGACTCTGAGGTCTGTAGTTACAGTAACCTGTGATCGTACAGATGAGGGAAAATCCCGAAACATCCGGACCAGTACATGAGCCTCTGACACTTTCTGCCTACCATTGGTCAACCGGATTTTCTCGAGTTCGAGGGTTAACATTTTCTCCTCATGTATTCTTCTATTTTCATTTTCACTAGCTTCCATTTTGAGTTTCATAGTTTCCTTATCTGACTCCATCAGAATTCTTTTTTCTGCTGCTTCAGTTTCTATCTGAATTTTCTTTAGTTTAAGCTCCTGTGCTTTCACGTACTCTGTGGTAGCGAATTTTTTTTAACTCATTAGAATCTATTCCCAGCGCTTTCCCTTACTTGATGAAATAGTCTAACGTAGACATATTGTATAGGCCTATTTTGTGACTTACTTAGTCGACAATTTAGGTTTCGCGATTATAATAATAACTAATAACCTCATTTATGGTTCTTCACAACAGAACCTTTTCCTAAATTCATTATAGATTTGGGAAATAATATATATATATATATATATATATATATATATATATATATATATACATATATATATATATATATATATATATATATATATATATATATATATATATATATATATATATATACGAGGGAAGGTCAAAAAGTAATGCCTCGTAATGTTTAATTTCATTCAATAGGCAAGAAAACAGATAAAATTCACATTGAAATGTAGCCCCAAGACTGAACTTCAAAAATTTATTTCTCAATGTAGTCTCCATTATTTGATACAGTTTTTGTCCATCTTCTCACAAGGGCATGTATCCCTGCACGGTAAAAATGTGTGTCCTTTTTCCTAAACCACTGGCGTACGGCGCGTTTAAGGGTCTCGGTGTCCTCAAAGTGATGTCCGCGAAGATCTTCTTTCAGTGGTCCAAACAGATGGAAGTCAGAAGGTGCAAGATCAGGACTGTAAGGGGGATGTGGTAATAAAGTCCAGCCAAATTCTGCAATCGCATCAATGGTGCGTTTAGCGGTGTGTGGCGTGGCATTATCGTGCAACAGTAGTGCAGTTCTCTGATCTTTTAATGGGTAAAGTCGCCGAAGACGACCTCTAAGCTTCTTCAAAGTTTCAATGTAACGGTCTGCATTCACCGTGTTTCCCTGTTCCAAGAATTCGAGAAGAATCACACCCTTCTCATCCCAAAACACGGAGGCCATAACTTTCCCTACAGATGAGGAACTTTTGAACTTCTTTCTTGTCAGCGATGTTGTCTGTCTGTCAACATTCTGGGTACCCACCGTGCACAAACTTTTGAATAACCCAGGTCTTTAATGATGTTCTGGACACTGCCTTTACTAATGGACAACATGGAAGAAAGTTCATCCAGTGTTCCCGACGGTCACCACGAATGATGCCATCAACTCGATGAATGTTGTGTGGAGTCACTGCGGTAGACGGACGGCCAGTCCGCTTTGCGTCAGCCATTGAGGATTGACCTACTTCAGCTTTGTCACAACGATTTACCCAACGTCGGACAGTGCTAACATCCACTGTTGAATCTTTATAAACATTCTTCAAACGTTCGTGGGTGCGAATTGGGGTCTCGCCTTCAGCATTGAGGAATTCTATGGCATAACGTTGTTTTAACCAAACGTCTTTGGCAGCCATTTTAAAACTGTTACAGTGGTGCCACCTGTTACTGAAACAGGTTGGTAATGCTATACAGTGCAGAAGAGTGTTTGAGGAATCCTGCTAAATTTACAAATTGCACACCGATGCAGTATTTACATACATAAAAAATAGGAGGCATTACTTTTTGACCATCCCTCGTATATATATATATATATATATATATATATATATATATATATATATATATATATATATATATATATATATATATATATATATATATATATATATATATATATATATATATATATATATCAATCATAGTGTAATTGACAATCAATAAATCATGCAATAGAAAAAACGTTAATAATAAAATAAAAAATATCAAAGTATGAAAAAGAAACAATATGTGATTAAAATACAAAGAATAATTAACAAGGAGACAGGATGCAGTGATACAACCGACAACGTTCGCAGTGAAAAATAAACTAGTATAGCGAAAACTAAAGTGAAAAAATTATTGCAGATGCAATGAGACTGCGAAAGAAAAAAATTGACGAGACAAATAACGCCACAATGTACGAGATATATAATGAGTTTATATAGAAATCAATGACAGTAAGATGAAGAAGGAACTAGTCTGTGTGAAAGATTTTCCGTGAGTAGAGAAGTAGGAGTCAGTCTGTGTGACAGAAGATGTTACGCGTGAAGGGAAGTGGGAACTAGTCAGTGTGAAAGAAGATGTTACGTGTGTAGGGAAGTGGAAACTAGTTTGTGTGAAAGAAGATGTTACGTATGTAGGGAAGTGAGAACTAGTTTGTGTGAAAGAACGAACGAACGAACGAACTTTATTTTCGCAGGGTTAAGAATTGTGCACGCAGGTCCGTCTAACATTCTGCCCTTCCACTCTCATTTATCTTGCATACTATATCCTTTCATTCCCACGGGGGAGCAGCATCTCAATAAAATGGGTATACTACCACCGGGTGGCAGCACCTCAATAAAACGGGTATACTACCAGCGGGGGGGGGGGGGGGGGGGGGGGGGGGGAGGGGGGGGGGTGGGGGCGGGTGGGGGGGGGGGGGGGGGGGGGGGGGGGGGAGGCTGCACGTCAATAAAACTGGTATTCTACCAGCGGGGTGCAGCATCTCAATAAAATGGGTATACGAACTACATCTTCATATCACATTCACAACTTCTATCATACATATACATATAAAGTTAATTGTAGAAGATTTCTTCAGTCAAATAACATGACATAGTGGATATTTGTGTATTTATACATCAGAGGCTTCACTAGGGGGGTGCGGGGGTGCGGACCGCCCCCGGGTGACACCATCAGAGGGGGTGACATCAGCTGAGGGGTGACCCCAAAATGACTGTCTATAAAATTTGTGTAAACTGTTTCAGCAGAAATTTATTATTTTTTATAAAAATATCCCTGTAGTTAGTTATAACCACAAAAACATTTGTCGTAAGCCCAGCTTACATGTACTGTATCAATATACCTACAAGGCTAAAACTCTATGCTAGTTTACTTTTTGAACCTTCTAATGCGCATTATGATTTAGTCGAGATGTTCACTAAGTGCTGAAATGCTAGTGTATTTGTTCCTGTTTTTTTATTTTTATTTTTTTATTTCATTTATGAGTATATTTTCATACGCATTTACGTGTAACATTAGTATAAAAAAACATTACTAAGGATTCTGTATGGTCTGGTACGGGAGGAGGTCCATGGGGGTGACACCAACCCTAGTGACGCCTCTGTTATACATGAATAGTTCACTGATGATACGCCACTGCCCTATATGAGACGAAGAGTTGTGAGCCTACAACTACAGAGCTTACAGATAAGAATTATGAAGTGATACCAGAAATAGATATAGCAATATTATGATTATTATCTCTAGTTTTCATCTGCAGGGAATATAGGTCCAAAACTACGAGCAAAGTAAATACATCTTCGACTTTTATCTAACAATAATCATGAAGTAATAATCTAGATGTAAATCATGAATATTATTCGATTAACGAATGATAAATTCGATCATATGCCCTACAGTAAACTTCAGCATTGTTTTTTCTCCTCTTCCACAAGTGAGACACAAGTGAGACACAAGGACAGATCACAGCAATAAATTTTCTCATCCGCTGACTGAGATTAACTTTTAAAAAAACATCTTAACCAATTAATCGAATTTCTTTAATTGAAGAATATTCGCTCAGTTTAAAAATATTTGATAAATATTTAAAAAATCATAAATACATTTTTTTAATAGCTAAGAACTTTATTTATTAGTGAAAATACTGAAAAATTTACAGCCACACAATTTAATATTATTGACAATACTTGCCAAATTCCATATCACAAACCTCTAACATAGCAGATGTTCTCGCATTTAAGCAGAAAACATAAACATTGCTAATAATGTTATAATAAAATTAAAATCTGTTTTATCAATTAATCCATTAAAAAAAGTTTAACCGATTTATTAATTGTTAAAGATCCCAGCCCTGATTATATGTAGAACTGATTTATTAGAATATTACCAGACAAAATTATCAACTGTCAGTTAATATTGTTATTAATATTTTATTATTATCACCATTGGTTACCGTTCTTTAGCCCGTGGGTCATGGCCTTTATCCAATCCATACCAAGACTTCTTGTTATGGCCAATTTGATAACATGGGGTTCATGTCTTTTTTTTTAAGTTTTAATTCGTGTTAATGTCTTTCTCCTGTCCTCTTTGTTGTATGTGGTTTTTTTTAATTAATTTTTTTTTTAAAGTCGTCCTCTAGTTCTTTTATCGCGTGGATTCCAAGACGAGGACTGGCTTGTAATGATTTGATAGGACTTCTAGAACGTGTGTTCTCTTCCTCTTCTTGCTCTTTCTCTCCCCTCTCCCCCATGTATCAAGTGATGTTGCTAGAAACGTTGTCAGATACAACAAAGTGAGAGTAATTATCCAATCAAAACAATTGTAGTTATGTAGTGCTAGTGGAACACTTATGTAAAGATATACTGACAGTTATCCACTATCCTGTGCACAAGAGGGCTGGTCTAGCTACATGTATCATTGTTTTGCGTTTTTAATCCAGTCTGACATTTTGTTTACCCGACTTTAATTACAGCTTATCACGTGATACACGTTTCAAGGTCGCGGGAGCCTACAATGATTACCCTATAAAAGGTTGAACATGTGGGTTCAATTTTCCGACCTGTAATCAGGCTATCTCTTTCAAACAGTGTGTTTTTCAAGTTGTTCGTTATTTAGAAGTGAAGTCTATAATATGTCTAATGTGTTTTGCTGTAACGTTTGTCTAAAAACCTCTCCATGCAAGCTGTCACTGGGCAACTGACAGGTTTTAAGAACAATTAAACTATCTGAACAGAAACTTTCTTGTGGCGAATTCACATCTTGAGCACATTAGCAAACCGCTTCCAAATCTCACACTTGGATTACGTATTAACAATAAGAACTCCTTTTTGTGCTGTTAAGATCAGGTCTTACAGCCGCAGTTTCACGCAACAAAGCTTAACCGTCTCGCATAGATCGTCGTTGTAAAATGATGAAATATTCACATTTGGACATAGACTTTCAGTGAGTTATAAAAAATTCTAATACAGCTGGAAGCACATAAATCTTTGTGTTCAAAAATATTTTTTTTCTACCTCACATTGACACCACGAGGTTCCAAGCCAGTTATGGACCGTGCCGTTAACCGCAGTCTGAATCCATCGTTCGCCGTGTTTCATCTCCCAACCCCACTAATGTGACTCGTATATTAGAGCTATTATTCTTATCTTCGTATTAAGTATTCCTGAATTTAGATTTATTCTCGTTACCTTCAGATTTGTTTTTCTTGTAGGTAGTGCTGTTCTTGTTGTTTGCATTGTTGGTGTTATGGTTACTGTCGCAAGCTACTGTATGATAAGTGTATAGATGGATATGGCCTATATAATATTATCAGTAATTGGCTCGTAAAGGAAAGAAAGAGGCCTGGTCAAGATAAGGATGAGAAGAAGAGAAGGCGAATGCTCACCACTAGATAGTAGTATCTAATAAATAATGAATTATTCTGTATCCTTGCGACATTAGCTTCTATCCCTGACATTTGGACAAAGAAAAGAGAGCCAAACCTCCCAAAATGAAGGATGTTATCTTATATGTTAAGACTTAAACCAGACATCACGAGTCATATGATTTAATAAATCGCTAAAGAATAATGATCAATAAGATTAAATGTTTATTTGTTAAATATACACACACACACACACATATAGAGTAAGTAGAAAGTAAAAATGATGATTATGGAAGAAATTCACACATGAAATGTAAAAACGTACTTAATTAATTACATTAGTGAAACTATGTAAATAATGAAATGACGATAAGATTTAATATGCGTTACCACACTGATAACAATAATCTACAGAGTCCGTAATCATTCCGAATTTCCTCCACTGTATGATCATACAGACTATTTAACGTGGAAGTCTTTTTCGCAGTGTGCGTTTACTCAAAGATGAGTATTTGTGACTGAAAATAACACACGCGCAGTAGTTGAGAAAGCCTGTCACATGCATTGCCCGTCAACGATGTGAAATTTTCCAGCGTAGATGAACTGTTGATAGTTGTTTCATGAAATTGACTGCTGGCGCGTGTTTACGACAGCACTAACTATATATAACCATTTATACAAATTTTCAGATCGCTCCTCTAACTCCGCCCATCATCCACTAATCGATCTCCCTCCTTGTAAATGCGAGGCTATGTCAGTCAATCTGTGAAAAGGACAGGATCTTATAACATATCCACAAGTATTAAAAAACGTGTCGTAATTGACCGCCTGAGAGCGTTTGTCAGCCCCTGGTCTGGGTTATCTCTCTAAAGACCATCTTGGTTTAAAGCAGTGCTCCCGCCGGGCGGATCGAACTTCCATCTAAATTCCTTTATCTTCAACCAACAAATGCTGGAAATACTCTATTGAATCAAATTTGGTAAAAGCGCTTTTGTTTAAACAGTGGGCAATGTTATCAATCAAGCTCCGTATCTCCAACATTACAGTACCCAGCGATTGACAATAGCATCTAATGACGTAAGGTGTACTTGACGATAACGTTTCATCAAAACACCAAGATGGGAAAGATTAAAGTTAAAATTACATACCACAAAATGAGTTTGCGAGCGATTATAGATGAAAGGCCAAAGACGGGAAGAAGAAAATGAGAACGATAACGAAAAATGTAACGGACGATGAAAGGATAAGACCACCTTATCACTGTTACTAAAGTTATTCTTGTTATCTATATTTTTAATGGTCTTGTATCTAAATCTACGCTTGTTTTCTGTTATTTTACTGTCCTTCTTTACATATCTATGATTGTTAGATTATGTTGTATTTGTCCTTATGTGGCCGTCTGACCTACCACTCGAGCATTTATTCATGCTAGAGTCTAGTCATAAATAACTAAAAATATAATATACCATTTCCCTATAAATAACAAGCAGAATTCTTAATTAAAATAAAAATCAACCCGAAGTACTAGAGGAGGGAAATGAACGGTGGTCTTTGACTAGGTCAGCGTTTTGACATTAGGCACGCTGACTTACCCAGCGGTAGTCATAGCAATATTGAATGCAGGTTAAAGATAGCGATATCACGCTATTTTACACGTGATATTTGACCAATGGGATAACGAAGCCAGCTTAGCTTCACTACGAACCTGCCGGCAAAGATTTCCTAGGGCAGTATAAGCTGTGATTCGACATGCAGACTGACGTGTTTTTGTGTAAGTCTTGAACGTTTGGTTCAAGCAATGTTATCTTGCTGGTTTTTTCCTTCAATGTAAGTAGAGTGAAGTCTCGCATTGCCTTTTTTAATTTTCAGCCCAACATGGTTTATATATGTATAAAATATAGCTATGAGAAACTGAACGAAGGACTGAAAAAGTTTCACTGAAGGAAATACAAAATGAAACTACAAGATAGGCTTATTGGAAAAGGAAATTGTAGGTGGTAACCTACACAAAAGGAAAGTTAATATGAAGTCTTTTAAGAACCCAGAGATTTAGAAGGATTATGGGAAACATAATGAATAACACTATAAGACATTGTATTGTGACGTCATTGAACAAGGAATCATGCATATTATGAAAGGAAACAACTACTTTCGGTTGATGTACATAATTGTAAATGCCTTTTGAATTTTGGTTAGTAAACCACTTGAAACTGTTGTTGAAGAAAAAAATAAAATTATGAAAATTACTAAGCTGTCGAAGACTTTATGCTTGTTGTAATGCATGGAAGCATGGTCCCGTTCACATCCAAACACTAGTAGGAAAAGCTCTCCAATTTCACCAACAATAGGAGGAATGAACGATACCTGCACACCCAAACAGAGTGTGAGTAATATCCATCTCTGGCGAGCTCGAAGCCAGTACTAAAATCACTCACATAGAGATGAATAAATAAAGATGAAACACTGACCCGGCCACATAAGGAATAATTGGTGCCGAATTCCAGTCTCAATATTAAGCACCACGGTTACATACTTATAATTGGATACCGTGCCCAGTCTTAACAATTTGAGATACTGCAGCCTGTCACATATGTATAATTGATGCCCGTGACCAGTCCTTTTAAGGAGAGCAACCACTGCCACATAATAAAAATGGAAAAATGGACAATGCACCTGCAACAACGATATATACAGCCCAAACGATACAGCCACAGTTTTAGCTATGCCACTGCCAGGACAATGCATAACAAATACACCCCACACCACCCGTCTAATTTGAACAAGAAGAATGAAACGTGCCTACCAGGAGGATATCCTACACTACAGAAAGTTGATACATGCCCCACCGCCCAAGATGATTTTATGTATGATTCGACAACAGGGGGCCATTATGCAGTACAGAGATCTAATGTATGTCCCACCGAAAATGAAGAATTTTTGTATAACTCCACAACAGGAGGTTACTACACTACTAAGAAAATGCACAGAAGAAAAGAAAACCCTTCACCTGGAAGGAGAAGGCAACCCTACATCCCAGAAAGATATAATGACAGTTATTTGCCAGATAATCATACAGTAACATATGCGGATATGCGCAGATACAATGTTGACAGTAGGAAGTACATGTATAAACGTAACAACCGTCCTCCATGTGAAAGGGATAGACGCATTGTTGATCGGGTGACACACGACAAACCAAGTAACGCATGGCAGAGACGGCAGTACCCAATCCAGACCGTCCCCAGTTCGAATCCCAGTAGAATCCACTCCTATGTTCCAATGAGAAACTTAACAACACATTATTGCCACAGGGAAACAAAAAGCAGACCACGTACATTATCACCAAGCAAGTCTTATGACAACAGAAACAGACACTGGGACACACTGAATTAAACGAGCACATTGAATAGCGGTAAGAAATGTCATTACTGAAGTTAACGCCAGAAAGATATGGGAGTTTAAAACCGCAGCGTTAAAGAACGGACAAGTTTGCCTCATAACAACAGAAGATGGATGGAGGGCACACATGGGTCCAGTAAGAGCAGGAAAGAAAGATAACAGACACCGACAAGCAAATTTAGTGCATACAGACAGGACGCAGTTGACCCCAACCTAAAACAAGACAAGAAGAAGTATGTACAGTGAATTAAAAGTAAAGTACCAGTTTGACATTACCTAGAGCTAATATTGTTGTCTTCACAATGTTACTGTTTTTTTTTTAAATTTAAATCTTTTCCTTTCATCTTTAGTATTCCTGATCTACCATCTAATAGAACTATTGTTGTCACCTTCAGCTTTACATTAAAATATCTATTTTAACTTTCAGGCAGTCAGGCGATGGCGTGACGACCTGATACCTGGACGTCCTTGTGACTCCCTGACGCTTTAAAAACAAAACGGACGTAAAGGACGGCATAGAATGACCGGTTTAACCCCCCCCCCCCCCCAAAAAAAAAGCAGGTAGATCTTATAAGCATGCTTGTGAGTTTGTTTGTGGTTACAACTAGATCAAACCAAATCATACCTTGTTTTATCTCATTTTAAATTTGACAATTCGTAAAATCATGGCACAGTTAGGAAATCATTCTATTTCATAATGCTAACACATGTCACAGTTAGTATAACAATCTACTGTCATATTATAAAAGCACGAAACAGTTAATTTTATGAAAACGTGACGAAGTTAGTTTAACAATCTACTGTAATTTGATAAAAACATGACAAAGTTAGTTTAACAGTCTACTGTAATTTCATAAATACATGACAACGTTAGAATAACAGTTTAATTGGGTAAAAACATGACAAAGTAAGTTTAACTGTCTACAGTAATTTGATATTAAAAAACCTGACAAAGTTAGTTTAACAGTCTACTATAATTTGATAACATCATGACAAAGATAGAATAACAGTTTAATAGGATAAAAACGTGACAACGTTAGTTTAACTGTCCACAGTAATTTGATATTTTTTTTAAAACATGACAAAGTTAGTTTAACAGTCTACTATAATTTGATACAAAAATGACAAAGTTAGTTTAAATTTCGCTAGAACACCAACTAGTGGTTATTACTAGGGCAGCTTTTGGCCTAGCTGTTGTATTTTTGTGATTAAGTATTTCTATTTAAGGGTTGCAAATGTTAGTCTATGATGAACTTTGTCTATCTACGTAAGTTTGAACTTTTATTTAAAAAAAATGTATTTTTCTGTTTTTACGACTTTTACTAACTGCAGATGTAAAATATGTTCACTTGATTGTTTGCATTTCCGTTGTCTGCGCTCATAAATTAGTAAATGTCAGAGCTATGTTAACTTGTCTTTAAGAAATTAAGTCATCTTGATATGAGGTGAGAGATTCGACGGCCACCAAGCAAGCAGGACAGAAACTAAAGAACAATTTTAAAGTATATGTATATATATATATATATATATATATATATATATATATATATATATATATATATATATATATATATATATATATATATATATATATATATATATATATATATATATATATATATATATATATATATATATGCGTTAATATTTATGCGTTCAGCTGAGCAATTTCCTGCATTTTTGTGGGCAGTGTTCGTTTGTTTCGCACCCATATTACTATGTAAGTTTTATGTAGCTCAGTGAAGCCGATCATATTAAGCGTAAGTCTTTTCTGTTTCTTTATTCTACAACCATCTACAGTTGCCACAGTTACCACAGTTGCCACAGTTACCACAGTTGCCACAGTTACCACAGTTACCACAGTTGCCACAGTTACCACAGTTGCCACAGTTACCACAGTAAAGTGGCGGGTATGTCAGCAATTCTCCAAAATGTCTTGTACGTTAGGAGAGTATATATGCGTGAATGTGTGTGTGTGTGTGTATGTGTGTGTGTGCGCGCGCGCGCGTGCGTGTGTGTGTGCGTGTGTGCTTTTTTTTTTTTTTTTTTTGGTAAATTTTTTATATAAAACGTGTTTGCTTAAAGTTTTACAATGTTCACGTATTCAGAGTTGTGTCCCGTAAATGGCTTTGCCGACATTGCATTTCTCCGGTGCATTGCTCCTGTATTTAATGAAAGGTATTTTTTTTTCTTGCGTTGAAGACAGTATACTGTTCTACAAGCAACCTATGTTTCTTTTGTTATATTAATTTGAATCACATTTCCACAAGAAATTTATGGTATTTTCCTTAACAAAAATGCACTTGGTTCGAGCGTATCAGCATGTTCGTTATCATTCTCAACTGCATAACTCTGGGGATGTATCAGCCATGCAAGGACGAATCCTGCACCACCATGAGGTGTCGTGTCCTGGAAGGATTTGACCATTTCATCTTCGCCTTCTTTGCTGTAGAGATGCTCATCAAAATGATGGCCATGGGCGTTATAGGCAAGGAGACCTACCTGGGAGATTCCTGGAACCGTTTGGATTGCTTTATCGTGGTGGCCGGGTAAGTCTGCGCATGTTTCACTTGTTTGGTGTCGCTTGATAGGTAGTTTAATTTGGGGTGTTTGGCAAATAGTTATATCTAGGGTGTTTTTAAGTAGTTACATCTAGGGTGTTTGGAGGTTGCTACTTCTGTGGTGTTTTCTTTTCTTTTGACAGAATGTTAAATTGATGCGTTCGGATTTTATTATTTTTTTTTTATATAGAAAATCGGAGTTCACATTTTCAGTTATGGGATTTTTTTTTTAAAATCCCTTATAGGCTATACAAAATAAGTTAATAATACCTGGGGCACCGCTATGTCTTGATCTCTGATTATGTCAACAATATGTTGACTTATGTTAACGATAGTAAGTCATTTCTTGTGTCTTGTTATGTTAACATAAATGAGTTGGATAATAACGTTCATTAACTTACGAACATGTCGAAGGGGTCAAGGTTATAATAACACAAGAATAAATAACTAAATAAACTTTATCAGAACGCGTTCATGTGATCTGGCATCAGAGAGTACTTTCTGTGGCAGGTCTTCAATGATGTGATTGCCAGATACATGCACAAACATCCTATTAGTCGCCCATTACGATTTGCCTGGCAAGCAGGAGTCCTTGTTTCATTTCTTCGCAGACACCGGGAACAACCCCTAATGTATATTGAAAATATTTTTGTCAAAACCTGAACCCATCGTTCACATGTTGGTCTGATCAATTGGAATTTATTAAAAGCCAATTCTATTTGTGTGCTTTACTAATCAGATCAGAAATTGTTCTATGATCATATATGTTTGAATGATTCTATATCTGTGTGCGTTCTAGTCGGTCTAACATCATGAGTTAGGCAAAAGTCAGCATGGCTTGTAAAAGTCCAGTGTGATCAAGATTTGTCAGATCTTCACCGTTGCAGCAGATGAAATTCTTCGAATTCCTGAAAGGAGACAGTTCTAACCCATTTTACCAGAGATAGTTGTCTTCATTTGTCAATTGACAATCGTTGGCTTAAACATGCGATACGTTTCATAGATTTGCCTGCATTCTACTATTCAAATGACGGGAGCCCAGTTTTTCTGTTATTAATAGCATTCTTTTCTTTCACATTCAACACAGCATAAGATGATTATGTATGTAGCGTTACTAATTATACTTAACATACAAGACATTCTCATAGCAATTCTGCATTGTTGTCTTGATTTGATACTCAAAAGATTCATAATAAACAGTGAAATAAAATGACCTGTTGTCTAGCGTCATTCCCCAGCCCTCCCCTTCCTGTCCACGTCTCCTCTTCCGCGTCATTCCCTATTTCCCACTCTTCCCCCAATCCTGCATTATTGGTTTTTGTTCAGTGTTTAAATTTATTTCAATGTACTCTTTATCTGCTAGTTTATTAGACCACCGAGCATATCACAATATACTTCTTTGTGCTAGCTAGCACATCATAGCAATTCTGATAGCTAGCACATTAAAAAAGCAGAGTTGTTGAGTCCGATGTCAGATATGCTAGCTAGAACATTACAGCAGAATTGCATTGTCAGCATGGGTTAGCTAGCACATGTTATGTGGTCGGCATGAGTTAGCTAGCACATGTTTGTGGTCGGCATGGGTTAGCTAGCACATGTTTGTGGTCGGCATAGGTTAGCTAGCACACGCAAGACAATTCTGTGCTAGCTGAACTTCATATATATATATATAATTTTATAATATTATATATATAAATATATATATATAATAGCTCCTTCAGTCGTAGCTGACTATGTGAATGCGCCCCTGAGGTGATAGCCCTCAGCTCCTTTCCTGAAGTACTTTTCGAAGTTTTTTTTTCTGTGCTGCTTGTTCTGATGAGAGCTTGTTTTTGACGCCGATATATATATATATATAAACATCAAGCGTGGGTGATGGATAGAGCCTGGAATAAATTTTGTTCAGAGTAGTTTTATTAGGCTTGTCCTCAATGATCATGTGACAACTGGTGTTTATGTTCAGAAAAGTGCTACGGGTTTTTTAGCGAGGTAAATTGAAATTATCTGTTAGTTTCTTACACATTTCCTATGCAACTTGGCGACCTATTCCAACACAAGAAACTAGAGTAGGAAGTTAACTCGGGTACATATATCTAGGGCATTAACGCAGTATAATGTCAGGTCTACATGTCTATTGCCGTTGCATCTACATGCATATATTTGTGCACGAGGCCTCTGAAAGCGCGAGGCCCCTGAAAGCGCGAAGCCCTAGGCAAAACCTAGCTTTCCTGTTCATATAACCGTCACTTTGCCTGCATGTGTAAATGTGGATATGTATGCATATTCGTCTGTCATTAAATGCCTGGGTGTGTATGTTTATCTCCCCCGTCACATATGTCTCGCTCTTTTAGAAGCACAAGGTCAGGACGGAAATTGTTCTTGTGACAGAAGCCTGCTTATGCTCTTTCAGTGTTGGCGTCTGTAGCAATTTGTTTAAAATGATGTGGTTGCTAGCCAAATACAGACATATACAACTTGCCATTAGCTGCGTGTTACAACATGCCTGGTCGAAGCAGTGGTCATATACTCGTGTGTTATTGCAGGACACAAATGTAACAAGGCAACAATGCCCATTTCTGCCGCCCTGGTCAAATAAATATTTCTTTCATGCATTCGGTTCACTCTGTATGTTAACATGCATACATAAATTTTTATAAGCGCACACAATTCAGAGCTGCGCGCATGATTGTCCATAAGTCTGTCTACATTTCCTCTTAAATGGTGTAAGCTTGTATATAAGAATGTTAGTGTACGTTTTGGTTTGTATTTGTGAGTTAAGTGTGTGCTTAACCGTGCTTGTATGTGTTATTATCGGTGAGTGTTTGTCTACGAATGTGAATTTCAATTATATTTGTATTATTGGTAAGATTTTGTCTTGTCGTATTTGTGCGTATCTCTGTTTGCTCGTGTTGGAAAGTCGTTATTTATAGTTAGAATTATTAGTGTTTGTTTATGTGTGAGACGTGTTCGTGTGACGAGAACAAAGACATGTATGCTCAACTCTCAACAGCTTTATATTGATCATATATAACATTTGTTTTGTCTCTTAAAAAAATAAGTTATAGCTAGCAATTATTTACAGGCTAATAACTCGGCAAGTTTTCTATATCTACGGGTTTTTTGTTTATCCCGCAAGGAAAAAAAACTGAAAGTCCAATACCCCAAGGCACTACGATAATGTCGTCTCCGTAAGTTTTTATGTCTCAGCACTAGACCTCTGATCAGCAGGTTTTAACGAATAGTACCCACAAATCTAAAGAGTTGCTTATATTGCTTAACTTTCTTTGACATGCGCACCAACTAGTCAGCGTGTCTGACTCTTAAATTAATATGAAATAAATATAAAGGTATGTTATCAGGCACTCGCAGGAAATAAAGAAGTAGAACACCAGACAACAGAAAAACAACAGACATGAGTGGCTTACCCAGGATTTGAACACTGGACCTTCCGTGCGACAACCCCGCCTAGCCATGCAAGCGAATCACACTATCCGCTCTGCCATCTACGCATCATAAAAATGATGTTTCAATGGCAGGTCAATAGTGCTTTGCCGAGCACAGGTGCGCGAGGGAGCGGTATTTCTGACCGTAAATAAATAGTCAAGATTGACCAGGACAAAAACTGTTTCCCCAGGTCAGTGAAAGATGACAGAATTGTGTTTCCGTGTCCAGGTGATGGGACGTTTCCATAAGACCTAGTTTTCTAGCAGGCTATCGCATACAGTTAAAACCATAAGAGGAAGAAAACAAATGGTAACTGCCGTCTGCTAAAGGAAAGTTGCGTCATAAACGCGTTCTCTCAGGGTCCATAATACACACCCGGGGAATAAAGAAGAAACATCTCGGCCAGCTGCTTTTATTTGGTAGGCACTTGCCTGTCTAATGGACTGACGAATAAAACAACAGAGGAGCGGTTGTTAGACACGCTTTGACGGGCAAAAAAGAGAAAGTTTACCACAACGAGTGGGACAGAGACGGAGAGGGCTGCCCCCCCCCCCCCCCTCCCCCCCCCCCCCCCCTCCCCCCCCCCCCCCCCCCCAATCAATTAGAAAAGAAGAAGGGGAGGACAATTCGAACAAGATAGACAAATCTAACTGTCTGTCATTCCACGACAAGCGGAGGTCCAGCATTTACATTTGTCAGTTCCTTCTAATGGCACTGCGAGAGTAGCAGGAGAAGACTGGTTTTGTAGCAGCTGGGTATCAGTATATTGACTTCCTTGTATTAAACATCAGCTTGGTCAAACGTCTTCCAAAAAGAATGTCTTCCAGACATCTATCTTCCAGAAAGCATGTCTTCCAGCGAGTATGGATAACCCGTCTTCCAGAAACTAGAGAGATTGCATCACCCGTAAATCTTTGTTTCACTGATGCATAGGTCCACCCTCTTTTCTTCTCTCTCTTAGTCAGTCCCGGTAAGCCAGTTACATAAATGTCGCAAATGAAAACAGCCCTAATCAGCCTGCTATCGTCGCAAAATAAACGTAGTGGAGTGACTGCGTCAGTTTTATTCATTTTCATGGACTAAAAGAAATCAACCAGCACAAGATGGCGTGAAAGCGCTCGTGACACTGAAAGACAAACGTGATAATGATAATGTTAATCAGAATCGACGTCTTGCACTCCGAGCAAACCCATAGGTGCTCAGTGTCCCTCAGCAAATGTCGAAGGGTATGAATGCTAATTGTTCTTGTTGCGCACTGGTTGTATGCACGCCGGATGCGTCCTCTCATACGTCCATCCCTGCTGGTCTTACGTTTGATGCCAAACTCCAGCAGTCTTAGCCTTGATGATTCATCGATTGCAGTGTCATTCTCTAATAGGCGACCATGAATTGACTTCAGTATTTCTCTCTTATCCATGTTCAATTCACCTTCTATGGGTGCTCTTGAAGCTAGTCTGTCAGCTCTTTCATTGCAGCGTATACGTGCATGACCAGGACAGTAGATCCATATCAGTTCTTGAACATTCGATTCTTCTGTAGAGGTTTTCCATTCCTGTCAGAGCCATCCATTTTGGGTGTATATATGTATATACAAATGTCAATTAGCATAAATGGAAAACATTAAGTCGGCTGAAATAAAGTCTGGTCTAATAATAATATTATATTAAGTGACCCAAGTGCCCCACCTTGAAGTGGTCGGTCGGCTTGAGTGTCTTGAGGAAATTTTGAGCTATATCAGCGGGAGCGTTTGCTGCTGGTAGGTTCAATCAAGCTGAAAAGGTCAAAATGGAAAGGACAGACAAAGTGGGCACACCCTTTCCTCCAGGTTAAAGGAGGTTGGAGAACAGGGATTACAACCCTGTTGGAAAAAAAAACAAATTGTCACAGAAACGGAAACAGTTGAAGAAAGAAAGTAAGCCAGAGTCAGGAAGAATCCTCGCAAGAGAGACGTATGACGCAGATACCTGATGAAAGCCAGCCAATGGAAGTCAGGCTGCCGACACCTCTTCTAACGACGAAGGCAAACGCCAGAAGAGGCACCTGGAACATACGGACAATGCAGGTAGCCGGAAGGACAGCACAGGTAGCTGGAGAGATGAGACGATACGAAATAAAACTCTAGGACTAGCAGAAACGAGAGCAGATGACGATAAGAAGCAAGATTTCTATGATGAACTCCAAGGAACACTGGACAAACAACACAGGAGAGACATTAAGATAGTGATGGGAGATTTAAATGCAAATGTAGGAGTAGACAGCAAATACTGGGAACTAATCGTGGGAAAGAATGGCATAAGAAACAAAAATGAGAATGGAGAACTCTTTGTAAACTTTTGTGATTTGAAAGATCTGGTCATCGGTGGGATTATCTTCCCACACAAAGACATACACAAGACTACATGGAACTCCCCAGATGGGCACACGCAAAATCAGATAGACCACTTCACCATAGAAAGAAAATGGAGACGCTGCCTACAAGATGTTAGAGTAAAGTGAGGAGCTGGCGTAGCGTCAGACCACCACCTTCTCCTAGCATCACTGAGGATAAAATTGAGGGCGCGCAAAGGCAGAGCAGAACGATCTAGCCCGAAGTATAATACCCAGAACATTATGAACAAAGACACAAGAGTTCAGTTCAACCTAAAGTTGAGAAATAGATTTGAAGCACTGGAGAACCTTGAAGAGGAAAGTATAGATAACCGTTGGTGCACAATTCAGGAAGCATGCAGGGATACATGTGAAGAAGTTCTTGGCAAAAGAAATCAACAACAGAAGGAATGGCTCATAGAAGACACATGGAACCTCATAAGAGAAAGTAGAGACATCAAACAACAAGTAAACAACTGTAAAGTGGCAGAAAAGAAAACACAACTGCTCACAATATATTGGGAGCTGAACTGGAAAGTGAAAAAGAGTGCCAGGCAAGATAAAAGAGAATTTGTTGAAAAACTAACAGAGGAAGCCGAGACTGCGACACAAAAAGGAGACTTGAAAACATATAATATTACTAGAACGTTATCTAAGAAACAGCTAAACCACAATACAACAGTGAACGAACGAACGAACGAACTTTATTTTCAAAGGGTTAAGAATTGGGCGCGCAGGCCCGTCTAACATTCTGCCCTTCCATTCTCACTTATCTTGCATACTATACCCTTTCATTCCCACATGTTACTTTAAGCATTAAATTAAAGGCATAAAACATTATATAGGTTATATAACAGCATACAATGACATTACCCAATCATAATCAAAATAAAGTATTTGTTTAAGCAAACAAGAACGAAATAAATAAAAAAAAAACCCAAACGAACAAACAAACAAATCCAAAACATCTATACGGTAAATCAGACAATAATTCGAGTATGATCACATTGGGGTAGTATAGAATCGGAACTCCAGAAATATTTGAACAGTCTGCTATTTGTGGTAAAAGAGGTTGCTGGTGTTATTAATTAGGAGGTAAACAGAGTGAGGTCAAGCTGTGTAAGTTCCCTGAGTCTAATTGTTGATGATGATGATTCTCAGAGTCCCTATCCGCCACCTCTCAGATCTCAGTCTGTGTAAAATAGGCTCTGTGATGTTGTGTGGCTGAGTGTGTCTAGGGTAATGTATTTAATATAAGGACGAAATAAAATGTAAACAGAACTGTAACTCAATAATACGATGGACGGGTTTGAAAAAAAATCGAAAAAAGGTGATTCGTCTTACGAGGACAAAAGACAAAGAAAATAGTCTACGTTACGGCCACAAGGCCTTCGTCAGGAAATGAAAGAAAGTGAAGGCTAGATAGGACACATAAAAACTAAATAAAATAAAAACTGGGTACTTCCCTGAAGGCAAGAACCGAAATTCTATCAAAATCGCTGTCCTGTTGATAAGCGCGTGGCTGAACAGAAAGCGACTTCCCTAAATATACAGGTCCAGGGCATGAGAGGCTCCAGGTTTAGGTGTAAAGGGAGGTTTAGTAGAGTCAGAAAAGCGTGCGAAGATGTCGGATTCAGCCTGAGACTGCGGAGTGCTGTCTTTCTCTCTAAAATGGAGCTTCAGCCTCATGCGACGGTGAAACCGATGAACATCCTGGAGGAGATTGTATTGGTCTAGGGTCGGACGAAGAGGAACAAATTTTAGGCCCTTACTAAGAACAGAGCGCTCTCCCTCAGAGAGGGGTAGATCTGGGGGGATGCAGACTACCTGAGTGCATGATGGAGTGGAGGATGGAGGGGTAGCTATGGGGGTAGGGATGAGACGGGATAGTTTATGGTGTTTAGACGTGGAAAGGAACTCATGCAGCTGCCGGTTCAGTGTGTGGATAGTGGTGCGTATCATAGAATAGAAAGGGAAGTTGTTGGAGGTGAGACAACGTAAGCGAAGCAGAAGCTGGGTCTGTAGGGCACTGAGGTCTGATAAAAGGCGGGAGTGACTGGCGGCCACTACGCGCATACGTTGAAAGCCACATCTGGTCTCAATTCGTTGTAGGAGACGTTGTTCCCTAGGATTGAGTGTACCAGCAGATGGATGAAAATTGGAAGAAAATCCATTAGGAAGAATTTTGTGGTGGAGGCAGGTGTGAATAAAGTGGAGATGGGAGGTGAATCTAGTTTTCTTGAAAGTAACGAACGCAAAGTCAATAGCGACACGGGATATATCAGGAGGTAGGGAGCTAAAGCTGGTGGTAACCGACACACGGAGAGAGTTGATAAAATATTTCAGAGAGGGCATAGTGGGGAAAAGTAAAACGTCCAGAAAATAAAAAACGTAAAATATGAAATAAATAAAATATAAGACGCTGAAACAATAAATAAATAGGGTAGATTGCTGTAATATAAGGTATGAAGGAAGAATAGGGAAATACGAAAATAAATAGGTGAATAGGATATAAAATACTGAGAAAAGGCGATAGGATAGGATCAGGGAGATAAGCAGGATATGTAGATAGAGATACGAGATAACAGAGACACGGTGCAGTCAAAAAAAATATATATATAATCGAGGAAGTGGAGGGGAACTGCGGTAAGACGTGGAATACGATGGACGGGTTTGAAAAAAAATCGAAAAAAGGTGATTCGTCTTACGAGGACAAAAGACAAAGAAAATAGTCTACGTTACGGCCACAAGGCCTTCGTCAGGAAATGAAAGAAAGTGAAGGCTAGATAGGACACATAAAAACTAAATAAAATAAAAACTGGGTACTTCCCTGAAGGCCTTGTGGCCGTAACGTAGACTATTTTCTTTGTCTTTTGTCCTCGTAAGACGAATCACCTTTTTTCGATTTTTTTTCAAACCCGTCCATCGTATTCCACGTCTTACCGCAGTTCCCCTCCACTTCCTCGATTATAACTCAATAATAGTAAAGTGAGTAAGACTTGTGTTAAAGTTTAGGTAAATATTTTACAATTTAATTTCCCTGTACCTCAATTTTCTGGGACAGGGATTGTCAAACTCAATAAATTTGGTTTTATATATATATATATATATATATATATATATATATATATATATATATATATATATATATATATATATATATATATATATATATATATATATATATATATATATATATCATCTCATCTCAACCCATAACCCGTCATGGGTCGTAGGGGTGCCATGGTGGAAGCATCAGCAGACATGGCCCTCCACTGCTCTCTATTCTCAGCAATGCGTACAAGTGTGGAAAAACCGTGTCCTGCACATTCTTTGATGTTATCAGCCCAGGATTTTCTTTGCCTTCCTCTTCTCCGTTTACCTTCGACTGTTCCCTGGAGCATCGTTTTCGAAAGGGAGTCATGACGAGTTACATGCCCAAACCAGGCAAGCTTTCGACGTTTCACTATTGACAAAAGTGGTTCTTGGTGGCCTGCATAGGTGTTTATCTTCTCTCTAACATAGACATTTGTTTTGTGCTCTTTATAGCAAAGTCGCAAAATTCTTCTATAACATTTATGCTCGAAAGCCTGAATCCTTCGCTCCGTATCTGCAGTGAGTGTCCAGCCCTCACACCCATACAAGAGAATAGATAATACAAGTGATTTGTATAATTTGATCTTCACAGGAAAACTGATGTTACTTTTCCAGATCACATTCAACCTTGTCATGGCAGCTGAGGCCATCTCAAGTCTTGTCTTGATTTCTTTACTTGATCTTCCATCACTACATATAGTGGACCCGAGATATTTAAAGGTGTTAACTTCTTCTAACGTTTGCCCATTTAACGTAATATTGGTATATATATATATATATATATATATATATATATATATATATATATATATATATATATATATATATATATATATATATATATATATATATATATATATATATATATATATATATATATATATATATATATACACTATTGAAAATAAATAACTGGAACTCTGTCCAAGTATCTTGTTTCTAGGAATAAGGATCACTATAAGAATTCCACCCACTGATCTGTCTATCTGCTTGTACGTATCACTGTTCATATGTTGGACAGATTATCTTTGTCATCATCTCAAGGAGAGTTTATTATTTATTCTTATTCTTATGGTTGTGGTGGAATATTTGATGTTACACTCTCAGTGCCGGTATAACGGACTTAACTTATAAACTGGTGACAACTGTTGGCCCTTGGGTTCTCATAGGTATTCAACTGGCTTTAGAGCTGAAGAAATGGGGTAGCTGCGGCAACAAGGCTGAGCGTTCCTCCCAAACTTTCTTCCCTCACCCGGTTTCCTGCCACCAATAGGTATGCTGGTATATGACCTGCAATGAGAGGAAAATGCCCTCCCCATATAGATCTCATCTAATATCTAATTCCACACACAAACACGGTGACAACTCACCCTGATCAGCTATGTGTGCTGATCATTGCACCAATCTGTATCTTTTATTGTTTAACCCCACTGCTGTGTAAACATTCTTCTTCAGTGATAGTACATAGCTCTTGTTTCTTCCTCCAAGAAGTCTCTTCCATACAATAGATAGGGGTGTACAATACATAGCTTGTGATCCCTTAATATCTCTTACAACATCTTATACAGGGTTTTTCGTTCATACAATAGATAGGGTGTGCTTACTCTAGCACTGAAACCTGTGGATAAATTCTTTCTAACAATCTCTACATGATTTTACATAATACTTAAACATTTATGGCACTGCAAAAGCCCATATCCCTTCTGGGTTACTGCATTGGCATGCGCAAACAATTTTTATTTATACCATATCTTTATTATTAATGGGTCGCTTTTTAATATTAAAAGTGATTATTAAAAGGACAACTGTCCTCTATCTTCCTATATAGGTTTCCTTTACCCATTTATCCCCGTTTTCATCTTGGGAATTTTTTTTCTAATTTATAGTGCTCTGTTCACTGAACTAAAACATTAATAAAATAATTGTCTAAGGCCAGATAATTTATTATAAGGGAAAATTTTTTGATATATATTAACCAATATTAGCGCTACCCTTCAAGACATCTCTGTTATTTATAAAGAAATAAATTATCTAAGTTTCTTTTCAAACGCTCAAGTTAGGTTTAATTTCCATTGTAATCCACCTTCTCTCTCCCCTATAAAACAAGGTAAAAAGTTGGTTCGCTGCCAAGCTTTACGGCTTTCGTCATAAATATTGGGAAGGGTCGAGCGTGTGCGTGTGTGTTTGGGGGAAGGAGGGGGGTGGTATTTTTACGCTTGGCGTTAGAAAATTCAAATGCTTTATTTTAAATGTTAGCGGTTGATTTGAAGATGGCCTTGAGACCAAGGTCAAACTTGGAATTTATTTATAGATTTTTAACTGTAATAGTGGAAAATTCAAATTATTTTGTCCACTTTTTTTTAGCGGTAAGTTTGACCTTGCCCTTGGCAATTTTTCAAATATAGTAGGAGTGGTTTCTAGGTTGTGAATTTACGTTACTAGATTTTTGAATCGGGGAAATTTGAGCGGGGTGTTACACGGAGTTACTTTACTACACAATTGAGTGAGTAGGAACTCCGTGTTTTTCTTTGCTCTCAAGAGCAGAATCAGATAGAACGAACGTACGAACTTTATCTTCAAATGGTTTAGAATTGGGCACGCAGGCCTGTCTAACATTCTGCCCATCCTTTCTCTCGTCTCCCAGACTCAGTTCATTTATCCTACACATGCATTTTCAATATCATTTTAAAATTTAAAAAATCAAAGCAATAAAACAAAGTAAAATCCCAACATTGTAAAATTATAACAGTTACACACATTTACAGGACTTTATCATAATCAAGCAGAGAGGGTCAAAGCATTAGCAATGAAGAGAAACAAAGGGCCAGATGGGCTGAACATTTTAAGGAAATCCTAAACCGAAATCAACCAATACAGCAATCCACCATAGAACAGAGAAGAGCCACTACAGTGCAACATAAACCCACCCACTAAACAAGAGATCTCTCGGACAATAAAACAGCTGAAAAATGGGAATACCACCAGAAGCCCTGACCGCAGATATACCATACACTACATAGTTGCTACACCAGCTCTTCAAGAAAATATTGGAAAAAGAGGCCATTCCAAAGAGCTGGAAGGAAGGCCACATTATCAAGCTGCCAAAGAAAGGAAACCAGACTGTATGTAGCAACTGGAGGCGTATAACACTACTAGCAGTGGCTGGACAAATTTTGACCAGAGTTTTGTTGGACCGTATACAGAACGCGGTGAATGACAAACTTAGAGAAGAACAGGCAGGATTTCGTGCAGGAAGATCATGTACAGACCAGATAGCAACACCCAGAATCATCATAAAACAATCAAATGAGTGGCAGACCCCCTTGTATGTAAATTTTGTGGACTTCGAAAAGGCTTTCGACAATGTCCAAATGTTGGTTTCTTTCCAAACCTTGAATTTTTGTCACTCCAGAAATCGGTGGTGCCAGATTTCCTAGACATGTGCCAGAGATTTACTACTCCGCTTTATCTGACACACCTGGCGCATTTTGTTCACTTACTTACTTAGTCGTTCCTCTTCTACCGTGAAGTGTAGAAGTTTGGAAGAGAGAGCGCCATACTATCCTATCGGCTGTGCATGTTGTTTACACTAAGTGAAATTTGTCGCTTACGCTTATGCTTACATGCTTTTTTCAGTCGATTATTTAGTTGTAATCGATTTAAGGTGTAGGAATTGTTTATCGACGCCGCAATGGCGGTGCAAGTAGCTAACATGTCTTGCTACTTAGTGTAAACTGGTCGGAAGTTGTGTAAGATAAGCATGGGTTATCTTTGCGAAGATAAACACAATTTGACGCCAGGGGGTCACCGATAGCAAAATGACTCCGTGGTTAATTAATATGAAATATATTAGGTGGCCCGTACAGCAATAATGACCCTTCCCTCTCGGGGATTGCAGGCTTTGTAAGGTTACCTCATTGAAGTAAACCCAGAGAAATAAGATAGAAATGGAAACATGTTAAATGAAGGGAAAAGGAAGGTTGGAAAAAGATAAAAGTATAAAACGAACGATTGAATGTCATTTCGTGACAGTGTCGTGATAATAATGAGGGTGTGTGTCACTGATTTGTTGTTGCTATTGTTTAACTAGGGCTGCTGAGCTTCTCGCTCTATTGCAGCCAATACCACGTTAAAGACACCTTGGTTATATGTACACTGTAGTTGTAGGCTTGTAGGCTTTTCTTTTCCTGTGGCATGCAGCCAACCATGTAAAAATCCAGAGTCACGTCTGGGGCTCACGTGACTCCTCCAATCTTTAGTGTGTAATGCTGGGTTCTCAATTTGTTTCACCACAAGGGGAATCTCTGGAAGTTTATGGATGATTTCAAGAGTCAGTGAGGTTGTAATTAGCCTCACAGACAGGTTCACTCCCACATCTGAATACTGTTGCATTGTGCTTAGCTGGTGGTCATATAAGGATGACTCCAGATATGCATCCGTGCATTTGTGTCATTGATAATAATTAAATCAAGTTAATAATGAAAGTTTGTGTCATAATAAAAATTATTATTAGGCGAAATCTCAGGTTAAAAAAAAATAAAAATAATAAAAATGAGAATCTGTGTCACTGATAGTAATGACAGTTTGTGCCATGATAATAATGAGGATTTGTGTCACTGATAGAGTAATGACAGTTTATGCCATGATAATAATGAGGGTTAAGATGCTGTTTTTAAATGTTATGTCATTGTGATGTTATTCAGATGGTTAGTAAAAAGTTTCCTGGCAATAAGGGTTCTTTTTTTTGCCTAGATGAGAAGCGATTTGTTTCTAGATAAGGAGCGGTTTTTATTTAGATGAGCGGTTTTTTTATTTAGATGAGGAGCGGATTTTATTTAGATGAGGAGCAGTTTTTGTTTAGATGATAAATGGGTTTCTTCGTCATAATACAGTAGTTTTGTCGTGATGATGTTTGAGTTTTGTCTTGGAGGGAAACTTGTGTTTTCAAGATTGATAAGTACATTTTTGCCTTGATAATTGGTTTTTGTCGACATGGTGACTGGTTTTTGTATTGAGATGAGTGATGTTTATCATGACCAGTGGTCTTTCCTTGGTGATGAGTAGCTGTTATCTTTATATTGGATGATTGGTGTTATTATAGTTGGTTTTAGTATCGGTGATGAGTGGTTTTTGTCTTGATAATGAATGGATTTTGCCTAGAACATAAATCATTTGTGAGTGGATTTTGTGAGAATAAGGAGAGACAGACGTACAGTGATGAATAAGTGTTTATGTCATAATATGTGTAGGACTTGTATCAGTTTTGTGGTACGTTTGTATCTTATGAGTAAAGTTTCTAATGATGACCGGTGTTTTGTTGTGAAGTTGAAAGTATTGTTGTTTTTTTTCACTGAACGAGTGGAATTTTGGCCTGCCATTGAACTGTAGTGCGGTTAATTATAAAGGTGTGTGACATTGGAAATACACGGTGATGAAAGTGCTAGTCCTTACATTTGGTCTGATTTGCCAGTAAGGATAGCGTATTGTGGCACTCAGATGAGAAGAGTGGGTTGCTAGAATAACAAGTGATTATTATTACTGTGTCATGAGGACAACACAATTTGTTAAGACTTTGAATCATGACAACTGGTTTGCCATAACATTATTGAGGATAGTGTCTTAATGAGATTTATTATGTCGCTTGCTGAGAATTAGTCACAAAAGATACGTGACGAAGATTTCTTGTGTGGAATAGTTAAGCTTGGCACATACAAGTTTGCGAAGAAAACCTCAATATTTCTTTTAGTAGGTCTATACTTATTTCATTGTCTCTGTGAGCTGCGTTAATACCAAGAGTTAGAGAAACCCGATATATCGTGACATTGTTACAGTGTGGGAGAGGAACCTTAAATGTTAGCGCTGCCTTCTCACTAATTTCATTCCGGAAATCGATAACCTGTGACGTCATTCGCAAAACTGCAGTTTGACGGTGAAAAAAAAATTGCCGGTGAATTTTTCCCATATTTCCTTGTCTCTATATTTCCTTCATGGCATCAATTGAAAGAATTCAGCATCAAGCTTTATGTACAATAGCAGGTGCAATCAGATCAACATCAGTTGGAGCTCTAGAGGTGGCTTTAGAAAAAAACAGCCAATAAATATATACAACAACTATCAAAAGACAGCATTACTGTATACACAGATGGATCCAAGGCAGAGGATGGCTAATTGGGGATAGAAATATACATTCAAATATGGCAAATGGCAAAAGAGTACAGTATCACGGACAATACATCCATTTTAACTGCAGAGATGGTAGCAATACTAAAAGCACTAGAAATATTCTGTAATAACCCTCCCAAAAAACTAACAATTTTAACTGTCTCTCATTCAACAATTCAAGCACTTAGAAACGTCAGGCCACTTCTACCCTCACTTTGTTCCATAGATTAGAACCCTCAGCTGGTACCACCAACTAGTATGGTAAAAGAAGAGAAACGAATACCCTGTGAGTATGGAATTTCCCGACACATACTTATGTGTCCCCATCTTCCTATTCCACCATCCCATCTACCTCAGACTTTACCCTCGATGAGAATTAAGCTTAATCCCTCGAGAGAAAACTTTCTTTACATTTAAATTGAATAGCGTTATATTTTCTTTACATTTAAATGAAAAGGTTAATGGTATTGATAGAATATGTTTTCAGTTACATCTGCACTTGTTGAAAAATATTCACAATATATACTACTAGTCAAAAGTCAAGGGCCACTTAGAAAAACCTTGGTTGAAACCATAAAACAAATCTGATATAAACCTAATTGGTATCAGTCAAAACGGCATTTATTGAATACCAAATTGACATGTCACGTAAAGAAATGGAAACACACATTCAAACGCAATGAAGCTGTGAAGTGTGTCACCCACTGTTACGTGCAGTCTTTGATATCTTACAATATTATAC
Organism: Oreohelix idahoensis; assembly: GCA_024509875.1. Classification (NCBI taxonomy): domain Eukaryota; kingdom Metazoa; phylum Mollusca; class Gastropoda; order Stylommatophora; family Oreohelicidae; genus Oreohelix; species Oreohelix idahoensis. The sequence continues at coordinate 130,746 of JAMPIV010013125.1, forward strand.
ATTGGTATACTTGTTATGTTCGCAAATATTTTGTAAACAAAATAGATATTTTTTAGTGCTTAAGGGAAAGTCATTATTGAGTTACTTCCCTTGAAAGTTGTGCCGTCTCTTTCGATCGAACTCCGCGGATGAATCCAGTTTTACTGCGATTTATTCTTTGTTTGGGTAGTAATAGATTGTTCTTGCTTCAGAATATCTATAGCCTGAATTTATGTGTATTGTTTGTCTGTGTAGGACGAATCTGTCTTATATCTGTATATCTTTACATATCTAAGTCGAACTATATGTTCTGTTGTCTCTAGAGAGGTAAAAGGCTGTTCGGTGGATGTGTCGCGAGAGAGGTGTTTTGGCTTCGCCCTGATGATGGGCTGTGTTTTTCTATGTCGGCTTGACGCCGGGGAAAAAGTGATCTCAGTGGTTTTTGGGGAAAGTGATAGTCGTCTAGACCTATCGTGTATGCTTTACCCCAGTGTTCATTCTTGTTGCCAAGGAATGGCAAAATCATATTTCTGAAAACCAAGGTAATAAAGATACTCTTTTGAACTCTCGTACGAAGCCACCGTTTTTCGATAGGGATGATTTGTACGTCTGAGAGGATACATCTAACTAGATGAAAAAAAAAAACGATTCTGATTCCTAGCAGCACTATATCCTGTAGAATGCAGTCAATTGTTCATGATCAAATCTACAGAGCAATGAAATGTTTAATGAATGACTAACTTTAGGACAGATTCATTATCTGTATCCAAACGTGAGTGACAGCTCACGAGTGAAGCCATCTTGGAACCAAACATGTAGTGACTTTCAAGAAGAGAAAAGGGATGCCCGTATTATCGCTTGATTAGTCCAGAGATCACTGCTACACATGAGAACCCATTGCTAGCGGTTCAATATAATTATATGGAAAAATCTGTGCTGGACATTATGTTAAGGAATCTTCGCTAGACGAGATTAGGTCTAGAAGCCATCTTGGATATTGTTTATAATCTGACGTGCTTTGTCAGTAAACTCAGTTGATATATATATATGGGCAATACTGAGTGCTTGGCTACTGACAGTCCATTATACTATTATTCTACATGAGTGCCCATGTAACATAACATTGCAAGACCATTTATCCACTGTACCATGATGTATTATGCCAACCTGTGATTTGTCACTATCTGTGCTGTCGAGTGTGTACGTCCAATTAAACTTTAGTAAAGGTACACAGTCGTTGGTGTCGATGACTTCCAGCCATACATGAGTGTGAGAAAAGAACATTTGTCAACACCACGAACTCTTCCTATCATTCGCACATTATACACTCCATCTATGTCTACACACCACTGCGTAGGTCAAGTTGACATTCCATACTCGAACCACGAGCAACACAACAACACAGTATTTAACTCTGGTGATGTTCGAGCGAGCTTCAGATTTCCCAGCATGTCTCTTGCTCAGGGCAAGGGTCTTGTATTAAGAGTTTATCAACTGATGATGATGATGTCTGCTTCCATCCACTTATATTTATCATTTGGTGGACATCATTAATAAAAAAAGATCCTTATCAACTGGTGGACCAGCTTTCTGGGTTTGACCTCGCAGAAGTTCAGAAGTCAACAGATTACCGATACCAGACCGTTTCCTGTGGCTGATACGACACACTTGCAGTATTGGTTTGCTCTTTGTCAACACTTCGTCACGTGACCTGTCAAGTGAATGCAGTATGTAGGTCAGCGTTGTTGACATTTTTACATTAGACATTACAGAGTTTCACAGAACAGTTGGATCAATTCTTGTCAATGTTAACAGGAAGACAGTATTATTGAACTAAGAAGTCCTATTTTCATCGATGGATCTTCTTGTTTTCTATATATGAACTTTAATATTTAAGGCCAGAATATATATTTCAATAAAGTGGCAGTTTATTTATTTTACAAGAATAACTTTGCCATTACTGTAAAACTGAGCCTATTTTGCAACACATTACACACATGATATATGTATTTATGATATGTTACATGTTATTTGTTTGTATAGTATGTTAGTTTATATGTCAGCGGGTTGTGTTTAAGGTTGGGCGGCGTCCTCACAACAGAATATCCCACGTCATAGAGGGTCCGTTGTGGGCGTTTTCTATAGGTGCAATTTTCTTGATTGAAAATTTGCTTGCGACAACTGTTGCTTTTGTGTTAGCTGTGAAGTCTGTAATTATTGTTATTTTTGTAATATTTCTTTGTTCTTTAGTTTTGTTTTGAATTGTTTGTAATTTGTTGGTCTACCCTTTTCTATCTTTCAGTTCTATTCACAATTTATATTCATATACTGTGACGTCATTTGTGTTGTTATTCTTTGCAGATTCAGTGATTATTTTCATTGATTTCCCTATTTGATTTATTTTGATTTCTGCAAACGTTCTTGTATTGTCAGTCCTATTTGTACTTTATGTATTCTGTTGGTTGACATATGTTTTATATAGGTATATTTCATAAGACACTATTACCTGTGCACTGCACTTGGGTTATGGTATAAACCAGTACCTGATTATTATTACTGTTATACAAGACCTTATTAAGGCTTGTGACCCACAGATATTGGGATAGTGTACTGATTAATCAAGTCATTAAGAACTTGTGGTATTATTATTGTTTCAAGTGATTAGTATTATTGTTAGACATCATGTCTACATTAGAATACTTCATTACACAAGGGAAATCCCTTGATAAAACTGGTCAACAATTAGAAGAATGGGCTGTTGCTCAATATGACAAAGCATTAGCTGCAGAAGAGAGAAAAGCTGCTGCAGAAGAGAGAAAAGCTCTGGCTGAAGAGAAAAGATTAGAAAGAGAAGCTGAGGCTGCTGCTGAACAAAAGAAATTGCAGATGCAGGTGGAGCAAAGGAGATTTGAAGCTGAACAAAAGAAATTAGAAAGAGAAGCTGCTGCTGAACAAAAAAGATTAGACAGTGAAGCTGAACAAAAGAAATTAGAAAGAGAAGCTGCTGCTGAACAAAAAAGATTAGACAGTGAAGCTGAACAAAAAAAAATTAGAAAGAGAAGCTGCTGCTGAACAAAAAAGATTAGACAGTGAAGCTGAACAAAAAAGATTAGACAGGGAAGCTGAACAAAAAAGATTAGACAGAGAGGCTGAAGAAAAAAAAGCAATAAGAGAACATGAATTTGAGTTGGAGAAATTGAGATTGACAAGTATGAGTAATGTTAATCAGGCATCTAGTGGTAATGGTAAACCTTCTACTTACAAGGTTAAGGTTCCACCGTTCAATCAGTCCAGTGACGATATTACATTCTGGCTGGATAGATTTGAACGTTCTTGTCGTACACATAATGTGGATAAATCACAATACGCTAATCAATTAGCAGAAAACTTGAAAGGTGAATCTTTGACTAGATTATGCCTTGTAGGAGAAGCAGATAAGGATAATTATGATGTCATTAGGGCGGCTTTGATAAAAAAAAATACCAGCTAAGTGAGGAAGGCTATCGCCTTTTGTTTAAGACGATGGTGCCTGAGACAGGTGTAGAATTCTCAGAATTCACTGCAAAGGCACGTCTCACAGTTGATCGTTGGATTGAGCTTTCCAAAACAGAAAAAACGTATGAAGGACTTATGGATTTGTTGCTCAGAGATAAGATTATGTCATGTGTTAACAAACCATTCCTTGAATTTATACATGAGCGTAAACCCAAATCTCTAAAGGAAATGGAAGAATATTGTTCCCAATATGTCACTGCACACCCCGACGTGACTTTTGGCAACACTAAGATTAAGGAGGGTATGCCAGTTGCTTCAGCAACACCATACAATCCCAATTATTCACACAGATTTCAGGGACCTCAAAACAGATTTGATAAAAAAGGTAACCATAATAGTTATCAAAACCAAGGTAACCAATCATTTCAGGGTTCTTCTTCAAAGAACTGGAGACGAGCTGATAGCTCTCGACACAGGGGTGGTCATAATTATAGGAATTTCCGTAGAGGAAGTAATTATAAAAACTATCAGGGTTATCCGTCTTGGAGTCAACAGGATCATAATTACAGAGATACTCATTATAATGAATATGATAATGGTAACCAAGGGAACTATGACTCAAACCCAAATAGGGGTTACAATAGAGGTAACAATAACTACAGAGGTGATAATAACCGAGGTAGATCTCAAAACAAAAGACATAAACCACATTTTCAGGCAAACTCTGCACAACAAGAGTCCCATGAAGCCTATAAACAGAGTAAAGATAATAATGATGCTAGTAATATGGCATGTGCCGCTTTTGATTTTGGGAGAGCATCTCAGTGCCCCCAATGCAAAACGTTATTTGAGCCAACCACAGTGTCTACTTTAAGCTGTGGCCATCCTCTTCCTGCTCTTCCGGCATCAGTCGCGCATGATGGAAGAGGTTCTCTTGTCTTACATAAGGGTTTAGTGAATAACAATCCTGTCTCTGTGCTATTTGATTCTGGATGCACCACAATTGGTGTTAGGCAGTCACTCGTAGATCCTTCCCGTGCCACTGGACAAGTAGTCAAATGTGTAACATTTGGCGGCACATTAGAGAAATACTCTACTGCTATCATTAGGATTGCTACTCCTTTCTTTACAGGAGATGTACACGCATGTCTTCTCCCGAATCCGATCGCTGACCTCATCATCGGTCGCATTCATGGAGTCAAAGAATGCACTCCGCAACAAATTTCCGCGTGGGAAAGGCAAAACATGCAGATTGCTAACGCTGTAGTCACTAGAGCTCAGGCTCTAATATGCCTCAAACTTCATCTACTGAAGATAATGAAGTGCATAACCAAGATGATCCCTTGGTAATTTCTCGTGACTCGTTTATAAAACAGCAAGAAGATGATCCCACTCTGAAGAAATTCTTCATTCTTGCAACTAAAGGTGATCCGAATAAAGACACAAGTCGTAAATCGTGGATTACAAAGAAGAATGGCGTACTTGTACGTATGGTTCAAGACTCCATTACGTCAAGTCATTCTCAAATCCTGGTTCCCAAGAATTTGAGAGTTAAAATTTTGCAGCACGCTCACGACTCTCAGTGTGCTGGACACATGGGTTTTTCCCGTACTAAGTCAAGAGTCCTTGCGGCTTTCTTTTGGCCATTGGTAAACAAGGACATACGGATTTATTGTCGATCTTGTAAAGTATGTCAGGAAGTTAAATCCAAAGGTCCACGGCATGCTGCACCCATTCAGGCGGCGGACATTCCTATTCGGCCGTTTCAAAAAATGGCCATAGACATTATTGGTCCATTTAAGATCAAGTCTGCCAGAGGACATCAGTTTATCTTGACATGTGTTGATATGTGCACACGTTGGCCAGAGGCTATTCCTCTGAAGAGCATTACTACTGCTGATATTGCAGATGCTCTTTGGCTTATATTTTCTCGTTTGGGTTTCCCCGGAGAGATATTGTCAGACCATGGCACCCAACTAATATCAGATACCATGTCTCAAGTAATGTCTACTCTGCAGATAGATAGATCTTTAAGTAGTATCTACCATCCAATGTCTAATGGTATGGTCGAACGCCTTAATAGAACACTTAAAAACTTACTAGGGAAGATAACTGAGGATCATCCTCAAGACTGGGACAGAGTTTTACCTGCGGCCCTCTTCGCTTACAGAGAGGTACCCAATGAACATACAGGATTTTCTCCCTTTGAACTCGTCTTTGGCGCGCGTCCGCGTGGCCCTATGTCGTTGCTTCACGATCTCATAACATCTGACAATATTGACGATGACACAAAGTCATCCTACGAATATGTCATCGCGTTGAGACAAAAGATTATCGAAGCATGCAAATTAGCAACTTCTTCTTCTGAATTTGCGAAACAGAAGGCAAGGCAATTTGCCAATAAGAAGAGATGCTTACGACAACTGTGTCCTGGTGACAAAGCATTTGTATTACTACCTTGTAGGGAAAACAGATTACTTATTTCTTGGAAAGGTCCGTACGATATAATATCGAAAATTTCCGATGTCGACTATATTGTCGATATTGATGGGAAGCATAAAACCTTCCACATCAATATGCTTACTGAATTCCATGAACGTCCGGATTATTTGCAACCCATTTTCCAAGCAACGGACAATTCTCCAGTACAACATGGTCATTACTCATCACTGTCCGTGATACAGGATGAGGAAACAAGTTTTTCAGATGTAAATCTTCCTCTTCCAATGATCCCACTTCATTCTAGTGAATCATGGAAGAACGTTACTGTCTCTCCTGATTTGTCTCTAGGAGAACAGCGACAAGTTTCAACTATGTTGCAAACATTTCAGGATGTACTCACTGACATCCCTGGACAAACGAATGTCATTGAACATGACATTGTTCTAACTGACCATACTCCTATTAGGGTTAGACCTTATCCTATACCTATACATTTTCAAGCACGAGTTGAGAAAGAGTTGGATGAGATGATAGATTTGAAAATAATCGAACCATCCACCTCTGCATATTCTTCGCCGATGGTTATTGTGCGTAAAAAAGACAATAACATACGTCTTTGCGTTGACTATCGAAAATTGAATCAGGTAACGAAGTTCGATGCTGAACCTATGCCTTTACTGGAAGAACTACTTACTCGACTCTCCAAATCTCATTTTTTCACTAAACTTGATTTGTCTAAAGGATATTGGCAAGTTCCTTTATCTGAACGCGCCAAACCTCTCACGGCTTTTTCAACACCTAGAGGTTTGTTCCAATGGAATTTTATGCCTTTCGGTCTTATGAACGCACCAGCTACATTCGTACGCATGATGCGCCGAATCCTATCTTATCGGTCAGATGTCATTGCATATCTAGACGACATCTGTCTTTTCAGCGATACTTGGGAAGATCACTATTCAGGGTTAGATGAATTGCTGTCTACTTTGCGCGAGCACAACCTGACAGCGAAACCCTCTAAAGCCTATATTGGTTTTAGCGAAATTTCTTTCCTAGGCCACCGAGTTGGTCATGGTTTCCTAAAGACAGAGGACCATAATACTAGTAAGATACTTAACATCTCAATCCCTAAGACTAAAAAACAGGTGAGAAGTCTGTTAGGTCTTATTCAATTTTATGGCAGATTCATTCAGAATCTATCCTCTATCATGGCACCTCTTTCAACACTTCTAAAGAAAGGTTCGCCTAATGTGGTCCACTGGTCTCAGGAATGCCAATGCTCTCTGGATAAGATTAAAACATTGTTTTCAACACCACCTATTTTAGTGCTACCCACTAAAGATAAAACATTCGTTCTTCGTAGTGACGCTTCATCCACTGGGATTGGAGCGGCACTAATGCAAGAGTACTCTGGAACTCTGCATCCTGTAATGTATATTTCCAGAAAACTTAATGCGGCAGAAAGGAATTATTCGGTTTTAGACCGTGAGCTATTAGCTATGGTTTGGTCGATCCTCAAACTACAGAGATTCCTTCTGGGCGCACATTTCATAGTAGAAACTGACCAAAAAGCTCTTACTGCTATACAGAGTAAGAATTTGAAGAGCTCGAGGTCTACTCGATATGCAATTGCTCTTCAACCTTTTCATTTCTCTGTGCGAGCTATTCGTGGATCAGATAATGTGATGGCAGACATTCTGTCAAGATGCCCACATGATTCCACATAACTATTAGGGCTTAGACTTCTGGATATGTCTAGTTCTATAGTAGTTCCTTTTCTATATCATGATAGATACAAATTTGTAATTTAATAATATAATGATTGTATCACTACATAGCGGTTCATTGATGTTTATTCACCGCTGTGCTTTGATGATTTTTTCTTCATAAATCATAAATGTAAGATATCTAATACGAAATGATGGTATGAATTTTTTAGGCATCGTGTAATTGCCAGAATTGTATTATACTTTGATGACACCTTCCTGGAAAAATTTACTTATAGAGAAATAATTTCTCTCAGTTTATGAGACACATTCTCACCAGTCGCTCCATAAGTCGACTTAGCCTCATATTAGGCGTTATATGTATTCCTGATATTTTCATCTGCGCATTATTCATGCGTTGTGAGCCTATTGTACGTTGCTCCTAGATGTATTTCAAAAAGAAAAAAAAGTTCCATTTTTTTTTTTCCCGGGAGGTGTGGTAAGACTGTTACGTGCAGTCTTTGATATCTTACAATATTATACATTGGTATACTTGTTATGTTCGCAAATATTTTGTAAACAAAATAGATATTTTTTAGTGCTTAAGGGAAAGTCATTATTGAGTTACTTCCCTTGAAAGTTGTGCCGTCTCTTTCGATCGAACTCCGCGGATGAATCCAGTTTTACTGCGATTTATTCTTTGTTTGGGTAGTAATAGATTGTTCTTGCTTCAGAATATCTATGGCCTGAATTTATGTGTATTGTTTGTCTGTGTAGGACGAATCTGTCTTATATCTGTATATCTTTACATATCTAAGTCGAACTATATGTTCTATTGTCTCTAGAGAGGTAAAAGGCTGTTCGGCGGATGTGTCGCGAGAGAGGTGTTTTGGCTTCGCCCTGATGATGGGCTGTGTTTTTCTATGTCGGCTTGACGCCGGGGAAAAAGTGATCTTAGTGGTTTTTGGGGAAAGTGATAGTCGTCTAGACCTATCGTGTATGCTTTACCCCAGTGTTCATTCTTGTTGCCAAGGAATGGCAAAATCATATTTCTGAAAACCAAGGTAATAAAGATACTCTTTTGAACTCTCGTACGAAGCCACCGTTTTTCGATAGGGATGATTTGTACGTCTGAGAGGATACATCTAACTAGATGAAAAAAACGATTCTGATTCCTAGCAGCACTATATCCTGTAGAATGCAGTCAATTGTTCATGATCAAATCTACAGAGCAATGAAATGTTTAATGAATGACTAACTTTAGGACAGATTCATTATCTGTATCCAAACGTGAGTGACAGCTCACGAGTGAAGCCATCTTGGAACCAAACATGTAGTGACTTTCAAGAAGAGAAAAGGGATGCCCGTATTATCGCTTGATTAGTCCAGAGATCACTGCTACACATGAGAACCCATTGCTAGCGGTTCAATATAATTATATGGAAAAATCTGTGCTGGACATTATGTTAAGGAATCTTCGCTAGACGAGATTAGGTCTAGAAGCCATCTTGGATACTGTTTATAATCTGACGTGCTTTGTCAGTAAACTCAGTTGATATATATATATGGGCAATACTGAGTGCTTGGCTACTGACAGTCCATTATACTATTATTCTACATGAGTGCCCATGTAACATAACATTGCAAGACCATTTATCCACTGTACCATGATGTATTATGCCAACCTGTGATTTGTCACTATCTGTGCTGTCGAGTGTGTACGTCCAATTAAACTTTAGTAAAGGTACACAGTCGTTGGTGTCGATGACTTCCAGCCATACATGAGTGTGAGAAAAGAACATTTGTCAACACCACGAACTCTTCCTATCATTCGCACATTATACACTCCATCTATGTCTATACACCACTGCGTAGGTCAAGTTGACATTCCATACTCGAACCACGAGCAACACAACAACACAGTATTTAACTCTGGTGATGTTCGAGCGAGCTTCAGATTTCTCAGCATGTCTCTTGCTCAGGGCAAGGGTCTTGTATTAAGAGTTTATCAACTGATGATGATGATGTCTGCTTCCATCCACTTATATTTATCATTTGGTGGACATCATTAATAAGAAAAAGATCCTTATCACCCACCTTTACAAAAGTCACACAATAGATATTGGACAAATAGACATTTCAAAATCGGGTATGACCACCAAGGCATTCAAGACAGCGTAGACGTATCGAGTCCACAAGGGTCCGAAGAGTATCCTGAGGAACAGCTTGCCGTTCCTGAAGTAGAAATGCAGTCAGCTGTGCAACATCCATTGGCAGGAGGTGATTTGTTGACAATCTTCAACCAAGGACATCCCAGAGGTTCTCAATCGGAGAAAGGTCAGGTGAATGAGCTGGCCACGCCATCCTGATGATCCCATGTTGCCGAATAAACTCATTCACTACACGAGCTCGATGGGGTTGAGCGTTATCATCTTGGAGGATGGCATTACCACCTATGGCCTCCAGAGCAGGCTGAACAATTGGTCTCAAGATTTCGTTCTGGTATCTTGGCCGGTCAAGTTGCCTTGGATGATGTAGAGTGGGGTCTTGCCGTGTCTGTAGAAGCCTCTCCAGCCCATGACAGACCCCCTACCATAACGATCCACCTCTCGAATTGTGTCATCAGTAAATCGCTCTCCTGGTCGTCTCCAAACTCGAATCCTGCCATCATTGAATGACATAGTGAAGCGAGATTCATCAGTGAAGAGAACTTGACTCCATTGTTGCCTTGTCCATCGGATGTGCTCGTGACACCAAGCAACACGGGCTCTGCGATGAGCAGGAGTAAAAGGGATTCTGACTGCAGGACGTCGAGCAGCCAGTCCAAATTCATGTAAACGTCTGTGAATGGTGCTTTGACTGACATTAACGTTTACAGTTTGTCTCAGGTGACATCTTATAGTGGAACAAGTCACTGTTCGATGGCGCAGGGCTGATAACAAGAGGTACCGGTCATCATGTCTATTGGTGCATCTAAGACGACCTGGCCGGTGGCGATCCTCCACACTTCCTGTGGCCTGAAATCTCCAAAATTCTTTGGATAGTAGAGTGTGACACTGCAAGCCGTCTAGCAACCTCATGGACAGATAAACCACTTTCAACCCACGCTATAGCCCTCATTCTTTGTAAGGTGTCAAGACTTCTTCTCGGTGGAATGGTTTTTGCAAGTGATGAAACTACCCTACGTCTGCTGATTGTAAAACAAATTAAGAGTGAACTCTGTTCAGGAAAAGTCGCCATTGCACGTGGAATGTCAATCAGCACGATTACTTCACCTGTTTGGTTGTACGGAAGTTTGAAAAAACAGATTAAAAATGTGAAAAATGTGCAAACCAAATTGCACGTGATCACCATGGTTGTCGGTGAGTTGTTTTTATGCTTAACGTGCATAGAGGACTGTCAGAGGAAGATATTGCACCCATTTTTACTAAAAACTTCCTTCATTTAATCATTCTATGCGCTTATATATAAGTGAATTGAAAATAATAGGGTGGCCCTTGACTTTTGACGAGTAGTATAGATTGAATATGTTTTCATTTACATCTACACTGGTTGAAAAGCTTGAAAACTTTCATTATTTTTAAAGTGAATATGTTTACATGGACATTTACACTGGTTTGGAAATGTAAATATTATAAATATTAAAACTAGAATGTACATCATTTCTTTCATCTTTCCCTCCCTGCTCCATATGGAACTTGGAACTACCTATGCTTTTTAGTTATCTTTAAAAAACGAGCAATAAAGCAGTCACCAGCCCTTGCAGTGGTGGTTCATAAAATCATTCTATATGCTGAGGGTGCCAGCCTCAAATGGCTTGGACATCCACTAGCAATTTTCACATATTAATATTCACATGGCTATATATATATATATATATATATATATATATATATATATATATATATATATATATATATATATATATATATATATATATATATATATATATATATATATATATATACATATACATATACATATATATATATATATATATATATATATATATATATATATATATATATATATATATATATATATATATATATATATATATATATATATATATATTAGTTTACATGTTAGTAATGTAAAATGTATAACTTACGCCAATCTTGGCTCACAGACTGTTTGCTCAGAGAAATAAAGGCAATTGAATGGGCCTCTTACGCGTGTTCTCTGGGGTCTTTACTTTAACAATAAGCTCCCACTATGACTCCGTGTGTTCAGTTTCCTCAGATCCCGGTTTTTTCTTATTAAAATTGTTTTTCAGGGCTCTTTAAGTCCTTCAAGATGTTCCACAAAGTCCGGTCTGATATATATGAAATCTGATTCTAACTCTGGCAGTCTGATGGTCTTCTTGGCATGAGTGAATTTTCACAGTGTCTTAAAACTGCAAAAAGGTCAGGTTATATGGCTCTTCTTCCCCGCATTTGTTTGTTACGATGCTAAGCAGGGCTCCAATCGTTTCAAACATGCGTGTTTTGTGGGGTAATTCAAAATTATTTCCGCCTGAAATAATGTGTGTGATGCAAATGGTCACCTCTCCCATATATGGCAATAAAACATCCGATTGCCTTCTCTGCAATGCCTACAATTACAACATCTTACTTTCCTCTGGCACAGGTGGACCGGAAATGATTATGTCATTCATGTCTGTCCAGAATGTGTTGCCCAGATGAGTAATCTATTAATCCGTCGCTTGTGCACACAAAATCCGACTACGGGCGAGTAATTCTATCGCTGGGCACAGCTTGGGCAAACAAAATTATGCGAAAACTGACCAGGCCGATCTTGGTGTTACCTTCGCTAATCTCAGCAAAGCTGTGAAGCGCCACGCAAATGTGATGAATTATCACCAAAAAGGAGTGTCAAATGATTTGAAAATATCAAATGTATGTTGTCCCGTGACATGGTTTCTACATACTTATATTCCAGAGGATGTTCAGTCTTAATCGCTTGGATACCTTCACATGTTGGCATAGAGGAAAATGAAAAGTCAGATAAAGAGGCCAAGAAAGGTAGATCTGATAAAAATCTTATAAGTGTAGGGATGAGTAAGTCAGAGATTAAGAGCTTAATTAAAGATTTAATAACAGATGAATGGAAAGCAGAGTGGGATAAAAATCTGAAAGGAAGACATGCATATAAGATGTTCAAGGCTCCAACAAGAAAGTGTCAGATATCTAGGGACTTGAAAATTCCCGGTTATAAGAAACTTCTCAGACTACAGCTGGGAAAAGGTTATTTCAGAATAGAAGAACCTTACTGTAAAGGATGTCTTCAAGACAATAATATAGAACATTTCATTTTAAAATGTAAGAGGTATGAACAAATGAGAATACCAATATTATATTATTTGCAGGCATCAAATTTACCTATAAATATAGAAGAGGTGTTAAGAATACAGACCTAGGAAACGGCATGATATAGTCAAACAATATTTAACACGAACAAAGGTTAATATATAGTAATTGGGAATGTGAAGGTCTGATTCTGTTCTAACATGCATAAGACTTTTGACAGGTGAAAGACAATGAAATATCTGTTAAAGTCAGTTATATAACTCGAACCACCAGGCCTTTACACCCCTCCGTCTGTAATACATGTAACAGAAACAATACACTATAATTAATAACCTGTCAATGTTGACGGGTTATTGCTAGTTTTAGATAACTGCGTTAGATGAACATATTGGATTGTTATATTTGCAACTTACTGATCACGCTAACGTACCATGAGTTGTAGATATAATAATTTGTATGCATGGGTTCCATGAGACCAGAAAATTAATTCAAGAGTTCCTTCAGGATTAAAATTATGAGAAAGGCTGAGCTAGAGGGTCTAGATTTTAATGATCATGTATAATTGCTTTCACATGAGCAGAACAAATATACTCAGGGTAGAAACTGCGAAAACAGGGCTATACATCGGCAGCGATTATATGTCGTTTGACCATTCTAATGTGTTTAAATACAGTACAATAACATTTTCTGAAGAAAAATAACTTCTTGAATTAACACTATGAAATTCTAGAAATTCTTGTATTTAATAAGTATGTTTACACTTAGAAATTCTTATATTTAACTGTATGTTTACACTTAGAAATTGTTATATTTAACTATATGTTTACACTTAGAAATTGTTATATTTAACTATATGTTTACACTTAGAAATTGTTATACAGTATTTAAATATTATGTTCTACTGGACAAAAGTTAAGGGCCGCCATTCAGTTTAGACAAGGTTTATATAATTCTTCCTGAGCAGGGTCGATTTTCCAAATGTCCGGTAGCTTGAAATCTCTCAAGAAGTCTCTGAATGGTAGAGTGGGACACTGCTAAACGTCTTGCAACATGGCGAACAGATTGGCCATCCTGAATCCATGCCATGGCTCGACCACGGTCTACAGTGCTGAGACTTCTCCTTGGTGGCATGGCTAATGCAGTGATCATTTCGACAACTTGTCATACTGATTTATTGCATACCAACGGTGAACACTCTTTACCGATGATCATTTTCCACGTGCATTCAAATTCAACTCACTTTTTCACCTTTTGAACTAGTGGGGCGTGTTGCAAAAACCACGAGTTTTTGCAGCAACAATGGCAATTTTCACGTGCGGGTTAAAGTGACCCAGTTTTTGGACATTTAAAAAAAAATTAACCTAGTGCACACAGAAATGTATACACATCTCTCTGAGCTCAGTTTTAATGACATTTTCACTTGTCTTTACAGTTTGCCAATCAATTATATAAACCTTGTCTAAACTGAGTGGCGGCCCAACTTTTGTCCAGTAGCATATTTTACTAGTATACTTTCACTTAGAAATTGTTACATTTTACTAGTATGCTTACACTTAGAAATTATTACATTTTACTAGTATGCTTACACTTATAAATTTTACATTTTACTAGTATGCTTACACTTAGAAATTGTTACATTTTACTAGTATGCTTACACTTAGAAATTGTTACGTTTTATTAGTATGCTTACACTTAGAAATTGTTACATTTTACTAGTATGCTTACACTTAGAAATTTAAAAGTGTAAACTTACAAGCAATTTAGGCGGAATTGTGTGTTAGGCAAAGATTGTTAGACTAGTGTGTTAGGTAAAGATTGTCACGTGTTAGACTAGTGTGTTAGGTAAAGATTGTCAGATGTAAGACTGGTGTGTTAGGTAAAGATTGTCACATGTTAGACTAGTGTGTTAGGTAAAAATTGTCACATATTAGACAAGTGTGTTAGGTAAAGATTGTCACATATTAGACTAGTGTGTTAGTTGTCACGTGTTAGACTAGTGTGTTAGGTAAAGATTGTCACATGTTAGACTGGTGTGTTAGGTAAAGAGCGTCACATGTTAGACTAGTGTGTTAGGTAAAGATTGTCACATGTAAGACTGATGTGTTAGGTAAAGATTGTCACCTGTTAGTCTGGTGTGTTAGGTAAAGATTATCACGTGTTAGACTTGTGTGTTAGGTAAAGATTGTCACATGTTAGACTGGTGTGTTAGGTAAAGGTTGTCACATGCTAGAAAAGTGTGTTAGGTAAAGATTGTCACATATTAGACTAGTGTGTTAGGCAAAGATTGTCACATGTTAGTTTAGTGTGTTAGGTAAAGATTGTCACATGTTAGTTTAGTGTGTTAGTTAAAGATTGTCACATGTTAGACTGGTGTGTTAGGTAAAGATTGTCACATGCTAGAAAAGCGTGTTAGGTAAAGATTGTCACATATTAGACTAGTGTGTTAGGCAAAGATTGTCACATGTTAGACAAGGGTGTTAGATAAAGATTGTAACATGTTAGACTAGTGTGTTAGGTAAAGATTGTCATATGTTAGTTTAGTGTGTTAGGTAAAGATTGTCACATGTTAGACTAGTGTGTTAGGTAAAGATTGTCACATGTTAGACTAGTGTGTTAGGACGTCCCTCTACAGTCACTAAGAGCTACTGCCTTAACAAAGAAAAAGCCATACAAAGAAAACCTCACGCCTGGACCAACCCTCCACATCTGATCATCAAACAAACGAACAAGGGTCAATGTTGCTCTGTTGAATTCCGTAACAGTCAACATTACAAAATTTTCAAACACACTTGCCTAAAATACTACAAAAGCTGTTCCATTGAAACCCGGAGCGATCAACTAAACGCTATTGTTGAGGATAAAATAAGCACGGACCTCCTCACAATACATCTGTATCACACAAAAAATAAGATTTTAACACAAGGAACGACAGAGTGCGTACAGACATGGTTGGACGTCAAATTTTCTCACCTCCAAAGATCAGCTCTAGATAAAACCATGATTGTAACTGATCCTACTTCTTCTCCAACAATGATAGGAGACGAGTCTACCAACGCAAAATCTCAGCTAACCATTGAAGCCAGTCCTCCTACCCCTGATCTACCACCACCAACCTGTGATCCAACACCACCCACTTTCAATCCAACACCACCCATATTTGATCCATCAGGACCCACCTTTACCCCTGATCTAACACCACCAACCTGTGATCCAACACCACCCACTTTTGATCCAACACCACCCATATTTGATCCAACACGACCCACCTTTACCCCTGATCTAATACCACCAACCTGTGATCCAACACCACCCATATTTGATCCAACAGGACCCACCTTTACCCCTGATCTAACACCACAAACGTGTGATCCAACAACACCCACTTTTGATCCAACACCACCCATATTTGATCCAACAGGACCCACCTCTAATGGACCGACAGCTCAAAAGCCCACAATAAATTATCTAGAAGTTCATATCAACCAACCCACTGAAGTCAGCGTAAACCACACTTTGAAAAATGCATTCATCACTTCTTCAGATAACCCACCCAATATGAACGAGACCAACCCATCCTGCCTCCCAGATACAGCCACTTTCCAAGTCAGTGTAAACCACACTTTGAGTGATGTATTCCCCAATTTTTCAGATAACCCATCCAATATGAACGAGACCAGCCCATCATGCCTCCCAGATACAGCTACTTTCCAAACAAAAGTGCCTGTCAATAGCGCAGATGTCTACTCATGCTCCACAAAATATCTATTAGCAAATGAGTGTGTTATGGAACAACTAAGCCAACGAACAGAGAAACCCTTCTGTCAGGAGCTGGAAACTATAATTGAAAGTTCTCTGAAAAACGTCATTGAAAAATTCAAGCAGGATATAGAAAGCTCACTGAAAACAGAGCTTGAAACACTGAGATATGAAGTTATGACTCTCCGCAGAGAAAACACAAGGTTGGTTCATCACCTAAACCACCAACCTATTTCAAGTAATAAGAAAAAAGAAAATGGGGAGGTGATTGACAGCCCACGAGAAGCAATTCATCATGAATCTCCAGTTACACCACTTAACTTACCCACCCCTTCTCCAACACTCATTCCTCAAAACAAAGCATGCCCAGGACAGCATCATAATGTTAAAAGCCAAAAGGACATTAGCAGCAGTGTAGGAAGAAGATTAGGACCAAATAAAACATTCCCAATTGAAGTAAAAATTAGCAATCGATTTGGAAATCCATCAATCCTATCTACACAAGCAGATTCCGAAACAGCAACCTCAGAAGAAGATGACAGGGCACGTAAACTTCAATGTCACTTGACACAAGATTCTGCTGACCACCTACTGCAAGACAACGAGCAATGGCACCAACAACGCCGTCGTACTCGACCACAGCCACATCCTAATCGTCACATTCCTCACAACACAACCAACATTATTATAGGAGACTCATTGCTAAATGGCATTCACAGCGATCGAATGTCAACAACACCAGGGGAACTAGTCACTGTTATACCATTACCTGGAGCCGGAATAGTAGAAGTTATCAATGAAATAAGCCGTCTCAACACAAATAAAGAAAACAACAATACACGTAGGGATAAACGACTGCACAAATGGACACACTCTTAACCTATCAGACATCTCCTGAATGATTGACACCATAAAACAAAAATTTCCCAACACATCCACATATATTTCGTCAATTATTCCACCCAGCTATGGTAAAGCACGCCAAACTGTGGATATCAACAACAAGGTGCTTTACACTTTTTGTTCAAAGCATAACACGTCTTTCATAAACAACACACCCTTTTTCACATCTAAGGCAGGTGCGCGAAAAAAACTGCTATACAGAGATCAGGTACACACTTCTAAACTAGGGACCAGCTACCTAGCCAAAAATTTAAAGTTTCCTCAGAGGACACACCAGAAACACACACATTCATTCACCAGGGACACAAATTATACACTTAACTTAGTAAACCCAGGCACAACAGCTCATAACCATCAATCACCGTCCTCAGCTGACAAGCAAGTATCTAGAAAAGCTACATTTAAGCCCACCTCCCACGCTAACCTTTATGACCAAATGTATCCGCCACTACCCACACAACAGTCCAGCCAGCTGCTAACTGCACAACAGACACCACTGGACAGATGGACAGATTGGACTACAAGTAACACCCATTCACTTAATCGCAACGCAGGAACTGCAGCAAGAAAATGGGAGTTTTCTCACCCCGTCTCCACCCGCACAGAACGGAATTCTCACAATTCATCCGTTTTACGGCAACTGACTCAATATAGTCCAGAAATATTAATGCAGGCTCTTCAGATGTCTATAAACGGCTCTACAGAACAAGATTAAAACCAAGCAACTTAAAACTGTTTTTTTTTTAAAACAAGTTTGCAGTGTAACATTCGACCTGACGCGTTCTCTTCGGAAGCACTTTAGTGACCTTTGTCCTGAGATAAAAGAAATAGCTGAGTATCAGCGTAGAACTTTTAACTGTCACTTTTGGATGTTAATAATTTTTTTATTTTTTTTTTATTACATTGTCTGTTTAAACATTTCTTTCTGTTCGTCAGAGCAGGGCGTATCTAAATTTGTTTCCGATTTAGTAATAACTCTATCATATTAATACTATTGTTTTCTTATTATTATTATCTCTGTGCTTATTCCTCTCATTCCTACGCTCACCATTCTCTTTTACATCTTTTATACATCTGCACCTTCGTTTTTTCGTATTGAGGAAAATTAGGAAATCCTCACAAAACTAACTAACTAAGTCACAGCGTGGACCTTTAACTGTCCCGGGAGGATTAATTCTCTACATTGACTGTGGTTGAAGTAAAAAATATTCCTTTTTGTTCGGAACAGACTGTATTTTAAGATAAAAACCACACTTTTTGCAGAGATTAAGATACTGTAAACAGTGTCCACGGACTCTAGCAGTGCATATTTTATTACTTGTCTACAATTTTGTATATAAACCATTGTGTACCAATTTTATTGCTTCTTACTCATTCCTACTCCCCTCATTATTTCTTTCCTATTGACTATTATCATGTCCGAGTGCAAAAACTCTAATCAAAATATAGGCAATACCACTAATTCATGGCTTAAACTATCAGGGCTTAAAATTGGTCATTTAAACATTTACCACCTGCTAGGTAAGCTTTCTGAAGTCTCCACCTCCCTCCAACAAAACTTCCACATATTTGGTTTTTCTGAAACCCGTCTCAATGACAAAATTACAGATGACGAAATTAGGATTAATGGATTCACCACCATTCGCAGGGATCCTAACAGACAACATGAAACAGGGCTAGTCATATACATCTCAACATCTCTTCAGTACAGACGCTGTGATGATCTAGAACATACTGGCATTGAATGTTTATGGCTGGAAATAAAACTCCCCAACCTGACCCCCGTTCTAATTGGTTACCTGTACCGAAACCCTAGCTCTTCTGCTGTATGGTTTGACACATTCTCACGAATGATGGACAACGTTTGGGCTTCTTCGAAGGAAATTATTCTACTGGGGGATTTCAATATTGACCTTCACAAACCGAACAACACGTGGAATGATATCACCATCTCAAACAACCTCATACAGTTAATCAATCAACCCACGAGAGTAACAGACTCATCATCTACACTAATTGATCATATCTATACGACCTGCCCAGAAAACATTATAGAATGCACAGTCCCACAGACATCATTAAGTGACCACTATCCTATTTGCTGTACCTGGACGAGAAAGGGGTTTAAAGCACCTAAAACGGAACACATCACAGTCCATTACAGGAATTTCAAAAACTTTAACATTCAATTATTCCTACAAGACCTACAAATATCCCCTCTCTCATACGTGTACCAACTTCCGCATCCAGAAGAAGCCATAAAATACTGGACACAAACTTTCAACAACGTATTCGACAAACATGTTCCTATAAAGCAGGTTCGGGTCAAAAACATCAGAAAGACCCCATGGATAACCAACGAAATACTATCAACAATGAGAGAGCGGGACGAAACACATAAGCTCAAAGATTTCAGCAGGTATCGGATGCTTAGAAACAAAGTACAATATCTCATTCGTCAGGAAAAGAAACTACATTTCAGAAAGATGATTCAAGACAAAGCAAACAGCAAAGAAGTCTGGGCAGCCATTAGAACACTAACACACAAATCAAAGTCACTAAACTCTTTACCAAAAAGCTGCTCCCTCACGGCAACTCATTTTAGCAACCACTTCAAAACAGAAATTAGCCTTCTCAAGTCGACACCAAAGCCAATGGACTGCGATATTAGTAAATTGACAGCCTTCTGCAACACTGAACACACCACAACAGATCTAAGACATATTCCTTTTCTAACACTATCTTGGCATTAAAAAACAACAATTCATCTGGGCTTGATGGTATCAGCAATAAGATTCTACGTTACGCTGCGCCCATCATTTGCGACTCCTTAACCTATGTATACAACCAATGTATTGCACACAACTACTTCCCCACAGCATTTAAATCTCCTGGCAGAGCGACAACAGTTAGTGCGTCACAACAACTCGGCATCAGATTTCTCGAAGGTAGTTACAGGAGTACCACAGGGCTCTATTCTTGGGCCCCTACTCTTCGCAATGTTCATCAACGACCTGCCACTACATCTAAAATATTCAACTTGTGACCTCTTTGCAGATGATTGTACTATCTACACTAGTGACAATGACTGCGTGGCACTTGAAATGACTCTTCAAAGCGATGTAGACAATCTAACAAAATGGAGTAATATGAATCGTATGCCAGTAAACACAACAAAAACGAAATCTATGTTGATTACCACCAGACAGAAACTCCTAAGCTGCACCAAAAGATCGCTACAGCTACACGCGGAATCAATACAAATTGAACATGTAACAGAACACAAAGTTCTGGGGATCACGATTGACCAGCACTTAACGTGGAACTCCCATGTACGGAATTTAACCAAACACATAGCACAAAAGACGTACCAGCTAGCCAAAATAAAACACTTCTTAGACGCAGACACTAGACTATTGTTCTACACCTCACATATACAGACACATCTAGATTACTGCTCTACACTATGGGATTGTTGCCCTGCTTCCACCTCGAAGAGACTGCACTCCCTGCAAAAGAGAGCAGTGCGTCTGATCACCGATAATCGCACGACACCACACACAAGGACAGGAAAAGAACCCAAAATACTGCCGCTAAAAAAAGTCTTCTCTACAACAAAGCCAAGCTGACTCACACAATTCTATCTAACAATGCCCTGTCGTACCTAAGATCATTGTTTCAAACCAGTAGAAGGGAGGGACAACGATTACATCAGTTACGTCTGCCCAAACCTAGGATCGACCTGTTCAAAAAGAGTCTAGCCTACTCTGGTGCCTACTTATGGAACAGCCTTCCACACCACCTAAAAAGCCTACCTACACAATATTCTTTTAACAAAGCACTTTTCAAACACTTCCTCAACACTGATTATCTACCCCCATAGAAACAGTATTTGCCTGTCAACATCTCATCCATAGGTCAACATTTCTTTTCCTCTTCCGCTCATTTTTGTGTGTGAATAATTTGTTTTATATCCATGTAATATCATTATTCACAGCGGATTGATCAACCGCTTGCTTGTCATATTTATTACGGAAACAACAATTAATATTCTGTTGTACCAATAAACGCCTTTAGGCGTAACGGAACAACGGATAATTTCTTGTTGCCCTAAGACGCCGCAAGGCGGAATGGCCACTGACTGCTTGGTCAGTCTTTGGCTAAGGATGGAAGAAGAAGAAGAAGAATATCATTATTATATTCACTTTAAAATATTATTATATAATGTAATGTATGTGTGAATGTACCCACATAATACTGTACTTTAGAAATGTGAGTCGTGAGAATGTACCCGCATACCAAAAATACAGATTAATTGTAGACGGATTGACCGCATGAGTGAGTGTCGGTATACAGAATTTATTTATTTTTATTTATTGTTTTATTTATTTTATTTTATTATTACTTTTTTCCCCCATTTACTAGCTTGTTTGTTTAAAAAAAAAAAAAAAAAAAAACCCTACTCATTTTTTTAAAATTATGCTTGCATACTGTAAATGAATGCTGTTATGGTAACTTTATAATGTTGCATGCCTTTAAATTAATGCTTAAAGCATCATGTGGGAATGAAAAGATATAGTATGCAAGATTAATGAGAGTGGAAGGGCAGAATGTTAGACGGGCCTGCGCGCCCAATTCTTTACCCTTCGAAAATAAAGTTCGTTCGTTCGTACTCTTCACCTCTGATATGCATCTTACAACTTAGTCATTGTTCCTCTTCTACCGTCAGGTGTACACTATGGTATACTATCCTTTTGGGTTTTTTTTTTTTAACTCTGCCTAGGCCGGTTCCAAGCCCGGCTGAAAAAGGAGGAGGGCAGCCTGCATGGAGGCCATAAGGAGGCAGCCCCTCCACCATACAAAGGCACAACAGGCCAATCACCTGTTTGCTTTAAACTTTTGATTACAAGAAATGCAAGATGCATCTTCCCATTTGACATTATTAACGTGCCTAGCTATTTGAATTTATTGACTTTTTTCAAAACTCTCTCATTTACTCTGACTAATCGAGGAAGTTGAGGGGAACTGCGGTAAGACGTGGAATACAATGGATGGGTTTGAAAAAAAATCGAAAAAAGGTGATTCGTCTTACGAGGACAAAAGACAAAGAAAATAGTCTACGTTACGGCCACAAGGCCTTCGTCAGGAAAGGAAAGAAAGTGAAGGCTAGATAGGACACATAAAAACTAAATAAAATAAAAACTGGGTACTTCCCTGAAGGCAAGAACCGAAATTCTATCAAAATCGCTGTCTGTTGATGACCGCGTGGCTGAACAGAAAGCGACTTCCGCCGCCGGATGTACACAATGCATACTAAGAAACTAAAAAAACGAAACCGGACAATAAACTACCCAACGTGATAAAAGTGGGGACTGGAAATAGAAGAGGACAGAATGAGTGGGAGATAAATAAATATGAAATAAAAAATAAAAAAATAAATAAAAATGTATATGGCATACAAATAGAAGAATAGGATAAGAGTGGAAAGAGTAAAATAGAGCAAGAGAGGAGAGGGACCTCAGACAAAGGTGTGAAAAGTGTTGAGACCGGCTGGTTTTAGACACCCCATGCGGTGGATAAGACGGTTCTCAAGCTGTTCTCGGCTGGCAGTGTCAGAGGAGCAGGATCGGATCGCTGTGACCTGGATGTCGATGGGACCATGGTGGTCAGGACCATTGAAGTGTATAGCAACTGGTGTGGACTTTTGCTGAGCGATGTCATTTAAGTGCTGGCTGAATCTGTCCCCAAGTCGTTTGCCTGTTTGGCCAATATAGGTTTTGCAGCAACGTTTACATATGATCGTATAAATGACATTGCGCGATTCACACGTGAAGCTACTAGTGATGGTGTACGTAGCCTTAGGAAAAGGACACCTTCTGGGTTGAGATGACATACTTGCACGTGTTGCATCGTGTCCGACCACAGGGTAGTGTGCCAAAGTGAGTGGCATTCTCCTTTGGGAGACGGCTGTGAACAAGAAGATCCTTCAAGTTCTTGTCACGTCTATATGCCACCAAAGGTGCTTCACTGAATACTTTTTGGGTCAGAGGCTCTGCTTGGAGGATAGGGAGGTGGCGGAAAAGGATCTGTTTGACAGTAGTACTGTGAGGGTGATGGGTCAAGATTAATTTGACTCTATCCGAAGTGGATTTATGGTGAGGTTTGAGGGCCTCCAGACGAGAGATGGGGAGCACACGTTGGAGAGCAGAGGTGAGAACATGTTCTGGATAAAGTCTGTTACGGAAGAAATCCAACATCTCATTTGCTCGTAAGTGGAAGTCATCGTCGTCTTGGCATAAACGGCGGAGGCGGAGAAGTTGTGAAAAAAGAAGGGAGTCACGACAGGCCCGAGGATGAGAAGAGGTATACAGGAGGTAGCTGTGGGCATCTGTCGGCTTGTAGTATACTGAGGTATTAAGGCCGGAGGGCGTGATAGAAATAGTGATGTCAAGGAAGTTGACAGATACTGTGGAGACGAGGGAGGTGAACTTGATGGTGGGGTGAAAGTGGTTCACAAAGTCGATGAAGCGGTGTAAATCAGTCTCAGACATATCTGTGAGACCTATGCCATCATCGATATATCTGCGGTAAAACCCAGGGAAAGGACCGGAGTATTGTTGCCATATCTGATGCTCCAAGTGGCCCATGAATAGACAGGCATAGCTGGGACCCATCTTCGTTCCCATGGCAACACCACTAATTTGGTCAAAAAACTGACCATTGAATTCAAAGGAATTCAGTTGAAGGACCAGTTCAGCAAGACGGAGAAGAGTGACAGTGGATATAGAAGGGCAAGTGCGTTGGTCCAGAAAAAAACCGAAGAGCTCGGAGACCATCAGAGTGGGGAATAGAGGTATACAGAGAGCAGACGTCCAGCAAGAAAAGATGGTAGGAGCGGTCTGCTGGGAGTCGGATAGAGGAGAAAGTTGTAAGAGCGTGATTGGTGTCTTTGATGAAGGAGGGAAGATTCTCAACGATAGGCTGGAAATTGCTATCGAGGAAGTCAGAAATGTGTTCAGTAGGACAAGAACAGGCTGAGACAATAGGTCTTCCAGGGTTTTCGATCTTGTGAATTATATAAGACGAATCACCTTTTTTCGATTTTTTTTCAAACCCATCCATTGTATTCCACGTCTTACCGCAGTTCCCCTCAACTTCCTCGATTATATATAATTTTTTTTGACTGCACCGTGTCTCTGTTATCTCGTATCTCTATCTACCTATCCTGCTTATCTCCCTGATCCTATCCTATCGCCTTTTCTCAGTATTTTTTATCCTATTCACCTATTTATTTTCGTATTTCCCTATTCTTCCTTCATACCTCCTATTACCGCTATCTACCCTATTTATTTATTGTTTCAGCGTTTTATATTTTATTTATTTCATATCTTACGTTTTTTATTTTCTGGACGTTTTACTTTTCCCCACTATGCCCTCTCTGAAATATTTTATCAACTCTCTCCGTGTGTCGGTTACCACCAGCTTTAGCTCCCTACCTCCTGATATATCCCGTGTCGCTATTGACTTTGCGTTCGTTACTTTCAAGAAAACTAGATTCACCTCTCATCTCCACTTTATTCACACCTGCCTCCACCACAAAATTCTTCCTAATGGATTTTCTTCCAATTTTCATCCATCTGCTGGTACACTCAATCCTAGGGAACAACGAATTGAGACCAGATGTGGCTTTCAACGTATGCGCGTAGTGGCCGCCAGTCACTCCCGCCTTTTATCAGACCTCAGTGCCCAACAGACCCAGCTTCTGCTTCGCTTACGTTGTCTCACCTCCAACAACTTCCCTTTCTATTCTATGATACGCACCACTATCCACACACTGAACCGGCAGCTGCATGAGTTCCTTTCCACGTCTAAACACCTTAAACTATCCCGTCTCATCCCTACCCCCAAAGCTACCCCTCCATCCTCCACTCCATCACGCACTCAGGTAGTCTGCATCCCCCCAGATCTACCCCTCTCTGAGGGAGAGCGCTCTGTTCTTAGTAAGGGCTTAAAATTTGTTCCTCTTCGTCCGACCCTAGACCAATACAATCTCCTCCAGGATGTTCATCGGTTTCACCGTCGCATGAGGCTGAAGCTCCATTTTAGAGAGAAAGACAGCACTCCGCAGTCTCAGGCTGAATCCGACATCTTCGCACGCTTTTCTGACTCTACTAAACCTCCCTTTACACCTAAACCTGGAGCCTCTCATGCCCTGGACCTGTATATCAAGAACACCATCCATGACATTCAGCAGCTCCGCCCTCGTAGATTGCATTATTCCAATCTCACTTCGGCAGAGTCTAGTGCTCTCTCCCTTCTTCGCCGTAGAGACGACATTGTCATCAAACCGGCCGACAAGGGAGGAGCCATTGTCGTCTGGCAGAAGGACTTGTACCTAAGTGAAGGTAAAAACCAGTTGACCAATGGCTCTTTTTACAGGTCCAGGACCAGCGATGCGACTGTCTCTAACAATCGCATTGTACACAACACTATTAAACAGCTTATCACTAGTAATGATCTTCCTCCCGAAGCATCTCATCTTAGGATTCATGACAGCTCTTTGGGCAAGCCTGTATTCTACATGCTCCCAAAATTCACAAGATCGAAAACCCTGGAAGACCTATTGTCTCAGCCTGTTCTTGTCCTACTGAACACATTTCTGACTTCCTCGATAGCATTTTCCAGCCTATCGTTGAGAATCTTCCCTCCTTCATCAAAGACACCAATCACGCTCTTACAACTTTCTCCTCTATCCGACTCCCAGCAGACCGCTCCTACCATCTTTTCTTGCTGGACGTCTGCTCTCTGTATACCTCTATTCCCCACTCTGATGGTCTCCGAGCTCTTCGGTTTTTTCTGGACCAACGCACTTGCCCTTCTATATCCACTGTCACTCTTCTCCGTCTTGCTGAACTGGTCCTTCAACTGAATTCCTTTGAATTCAATGGTCAGTTTTTTGACCAAATTAGTGGTGTTGCCATGGGAACGAAGATGGGTCCCAGCTATGCCTGTCTATTCATGGGCCACTTGGAGCATCAGATATGGCAACAATACTCCGGTCCTTTCCCTGGGTTTTACCGCAGATATATCGATGATGGCATAGGTCTCACAGATATGTCTGAGACTGATTTACACCGCTTCATCGACTTTGTGAACCACTTTCACCCCACCATCAAGTTCACCTCCCTCGTCTCCACAGTATCTGTCAACTTCCTTGACATTACTATTTCTATCACGCCCTCCGGCCTTAATACCTCAGTATACTACAAGCCGACAGATGCCCACAGCTACCTCCTGTATACCTCTTCTCATCCTCGGGCCTGTCGTGACTCCCTTCCTTTTTCACAACTTCTCCGCCTCCGCCGTTTATGCCAAGACGACGATGACTTCCACTTACGAGCAAATGAGATGTTGGATTTCTTCCGTAACAGACTTTATCCAGAACATGTTCTCACCTCTGCTCTCCAACGTGTGCTCCCCATCTCTCGTCTGGAGGCCCTCAAACCTCACCATAAATCCACTTCGGATAGAGTCAAATTAATCTTGACCCATCACCCTCACAGTACTACTGTCAAACAGATCCTTTTCCGCCACCTCCCTATCCTCCAAGCAGAGCCTCTGACCCAAAAAGTATTCAGTGAAGCACCTTTGGTGGCATATAGACGTGACAAGAACTTGAAGGATCTTCTTGTTCACAGCCGTCTCCCAAAGGAGAATGCCACTCACTTTGGCACACTACCCTGTGGTCGGACACGATGCAACACGTGCAAGTATGTCATCTCAACCCAGAAGGTGTCCTTTCCTAAGGCTACGTACACCATCACTAGTAGCTTCACGTGTGAATCGCGCAATGTCATTTATACGATCATATGTAAACGTTGCTGCAAAACCTATATTGGCCAAACAGGCAAACGACTTGGGGACAGATTCAGCCAGCACTTAAATGACATCGCTCAGCAAAAGTCCACACCAGTTGCTATACACTTCAATGGTCCTGACCACCATGGTCCCATCGACATCCAGGTCACAGCGATCCGATCCTGCTCCTCTGACACTGCCAGCCGAGAACAGCTTGAGAACCGTCTTATCCACCGCATGGGGTGTCTAAAACCAGCCGGTCTCAACACTTTTCACACCTTTGTCTGAGGTCCCTCTCCTCTCTTGCTCTATTTTACTCTTTCCACTCTTATCCTATTCTTCTATTTGTATGCCATATACATTTTTTTATTTCATATTTATTTATCTCCCACTCATTCTGTCCTCTTCTATTTCCAGTCCCCACTTTTATCACGTTGGGTAGTTTATTGTCCGGTTTCGTTTTTTTTTAGTTTCTTAGTATGCATTGTGTACATCCGGCGGCGGAAGTCGCTTTCTGTTCAGCCACGCGGTCATCAACAGACAGCGATTTTGATAGAATTTCGGTTCTTGCCTTCAGGGAAGTACCCAGTTTTTATTTTATTTAGTTTTTATGTGTCCTATCTAGCCTTCACTTTCTTTCCTTTCCTGACGAAGGCCTTGTGGCCGTAACGTAGACTATTTTCTTTGTCTTTTGTCCTCGTAAGACGAATCACCTTTTTTCGATTTTTTTTTTTTTTCAAACCCATCCATTGTATTCCACGTCTTACCGCAGTTCCCCTCAACTTCCTCGATTATATATATTTTTTTTGACTGCACCGTGTCTCTGTTATCTCGTATCTCTATCTACCTATCCTGCTTATCTCCCTGATCCTATCCTATCGCCTTTTCTCAGTATTTTATATCCTATTCACCTATTTATTTTCGTATTTCCCTATTCTTCCTTCATACCTCCTATTACCGCTATCTACCCTATTTATTTATTGTTTCAGCGTTTTATATTTTATTTATTTCATATCTTACGTTTTTTATTTTCTGGACGTTTTACTTTTCCCCACTATGCCCTCTCTGAAATATTTTATCAACTCTCTCCGTGTGTCGGTTACCACCAGCTTTAGCTCCCTACCTCCTGATATATCCCGTGTCGCTATTGACTTTGCGTTCGTTACTTTCAAGAAAACTAGATTCACCTCTCATCTCCACTTTATTCACACCTGCCTCCACCACAAAATTCTTCCTAATGGATTTTCTTCCAATTTTCATCCATCTGCTGGTACACTCAATCCTAGGGAACAACGTCTCCTACAACGAATTGAGACCAGATGTGGCTTTCAACGTATGCGCGTAGTGGCCGCCAGTCACTCCCGCCTTTTATCAGACCTCAGTGCCCAACAGACCCAGCTTCTGCTTCGCTTACGTTGTCTCACCTCCAACAACTTCCCTTTCTATTCTATGATACGCACCACTATCCACACACTGAACCGGCAGCTGCATGAGTTCCTTTCCACGTCTAAACACCTTAAACTATCCCGTCTCATCCCTACCCCCAAAGCTACCCCTCCATCCTCCACTCCATCACGCACTCAGGTAGTCTGCATCCCCCCAGATCTACCCCTCTCTGAGGGAGAGCGCTCTGTTCTTAGTAAGGGCTTAAAATTTGTTCCTCTTCGTCCGACCCTAGACCAATACAATCTCCTCCAGGATGTTCATCGGTTTCACCGTCGCATGAGGCTGAAGCTCCATTTTAGAGAGAAAGACAGCACTCCGCAGTCTCAGGCTGAATCCGACATCTTCGCACGCTTTTCTGACTCTACTAAACCTCCCTTTACACCTAAACCTGGAGCCTCTCATGCCCTGGACCTGTATATCAAGAACACCATCCATGACATTCAGCAGCTCCGCCCTCGTAGATTGCATTATTCCAATCTCACTTCGGCAGAGTCTAGTGCTCTCTCCCTTCTTCGCCGTAGAGACGACATTGTCATCAAACCGGCCGACAAGGGAGGAGCCATTGTCGTCTGGCAGAAGGACTTGTACCTAAGTGAAGGTAAAAAAAACCAGTTGACCAATGGCTCTTTTTTACAGGTCCAGGACCAGCGATGCGACTGTCTCTAACAATCGCATTGTACACAACACTATTAAACAGCTTATCACTAGTAATGATCTTCCTCCCGAAGCATCTCATCTTAGGATTCATGACAGCTCTTTGGGCAAGCCTGTATTCTACATGCTCCCCAAAATTCACAAGATCGAAAACCCTGGAAGACCTATTGTCTCAGCCTGTTCTTGTCCTACTGAACACATTTCTGACTTCCTCGATAGCATTTTCCAGCCTATCGTTGAGAATCTTCCCTCCTTCATCAAAGACACCAATCACGCTCTTACAACTTTCTCCTCTATCCGACTCCCAGCAGACCGCTCCTACCATCTTTTCTTGCTGGACGTCTGCTCTCTGTATACCTCTATTCCCCACTCTGATGGTCTCCGAGCTCTTCGGTTTTTTCTGGACCAACGCACTTGCCCTTCTATATCCACTGTCACTCTTCTCCGTCTTGCTGAACTGGTCCTTCAACTGAATTCCTTTGAATTCAATGGTCAGTTTTTTGACCAAATTAGTGGTGTTGCCATGGGAACGAAGATGGGTCCCAGCTATGCCTGTCTATTCATGGGCCACTTGGAGCATCAGATATGGCAACAATACTCCGGTCCTTTCCCTGGGTTTTACCGCAGATATATCGATGATGGCATAGGTCTCACAGATATGTCTGAGACTGATTTACACCGCTTCATCGACTTTGTGAACCACTTTCACCCCACCATCAAGTTCACCTCCCTCGTCTCCACAGTATCTGTCAACTTCCTTGACATTACTATTTCTATCACGCCCTCCGGCCTTAATACCTCAGTATACTACAAGCCGACAGATGCCCACAGCTACCTCCTGTATACCTCTTCTCATCCTCGGGCCTGTCGTGACTCCCTTCCTTTTTCACAACTTCTCCGCCTCCGCCGTTTATGCCAAGACGACGATGACTTCCACTTACGAGCTAATGAGATGTTGGATTTCTTCCGTAACAGACTTTATCCAGAACATGTTCTCACCTCTGCTCTCCAACGTGTGCTCCCCATCTCTCGTCTGGAGGCCCTCAAACCTCACCATAAATCCACTTCGGATAGAGTCAAATTAATCTTGACCATCACCCTCACAGTACTACTGTCAAACAGATCCTTTTCCGCCACCTCCCTATCCTCCAAGCAGAGCCTCTGACCCAAAAAGTATTCAGTGAAGCACCTTTGGTGGCATATAGACGTGACAAGAACTTGAAGGATCTTCTTGTTCACAGCCGTCTCCCAAAGGAGAATGCCACTCACTTTGGCACACTACCCTGTGGTCGGACACGATGCAACACGTGCAAGTATGTCATCTCAACCCAGAAGGTGTCCTTTCCTAAGGCTACGTACACCATCACTAGTAGCTTCACGTGTGAATCGCGCAATGTCATTTATACGATCATATGTAAACGTTGCTGCAAAACCTATATTGGCCAAACAGGCAAACGACTTGGGGACAGATTCAGCCAGCACTTAAATGACATCGCTCAGCAAAAGTCCACACCAGTTGCTATACACTTCAATGGTCCTGACCACCATGGTCCCATCGACATCCAGGTCACAGCGATCCGATCCTGCTCCTCTGACACTGCCAGCCGAGAACAGCTTGAGAACCGTCTTATCCACCGCATGGGTGTCTAAAACCAGCCGGTCTCAACACTTTTCACACCTTTGTCTGAGGTCACCCTTTCCTCTCTTGCTCTATTTTACTCTTTCCACTCTTATCCTATTCTTCTATTT
>JAMPIV010013126.1:2500-100611 GCA_024509875.1 Oreohelix idahoensis
ATGGCACATGACAAGAAGACGTGGCATGTGTTTGTTAGAGTCCTATGCTCCTTGTGGAGCTAAAAATTATTGATTGATGAAGCATCTATCAAATATTTATCATTCAACCACTTCAGGAGCTGACATATCCAATGCCCATTAACACTATATTTCCTCAACCAATTCATTTCGCCTCTCAACGTCATCTCTCACTTCCTCAACAGATGTATAGCAGTGTGTT
Source organism: Oreohelix idahoensis (assembly GCA_024509875.1). Classification (NCBI taxonomy): domain Eukaryota; kingdom Metazoa; phylum Mollusca; class Gastropoda; order Stylommatophora; family Oreohelicidae; genus Oreohelix; species Oreohelix idahoensis. The sequence goes on from JAMPIV010013126.1 coordinate 2,721, forward strand.
GGATTCTAGCTGGGGCCCTTATGACACCAACAGCGGTGTTCCAGAAACACACGCCCATCGGGAATGGGGCCCACATGTGCCGAGAAATATGGCCAAACCTGAGGTTAGAGCAGGCATACACGGTCCTGCTTGATCTCACGTTGCTTGTTCTCCCCGTCTTCATCATGAGCGTCGCCTACAGCAGGGTCGTACACGCCCTTATTTTCGACGTGAGGTCTAGTCTCGATCTTGGAGTGGCAAGTAGTGGTGAGTCCTTCAAGTTGTGGTGTTTGTGTCACAAATTTAGTTTGCAGTCAGAGTTTGTACTTTTCCTGATTGTTGTCTTGGTTTCCGTGACTCCAAATCGCAAAATTCCAATAACTAATAACTCCCCGTGTAAGGAACAACTCAAATCCTGGGATATGATTTCATAATTAACTCTTCGATTTTACCTTTAAAGCTGTTTCGTGTTTATATTTATTATATTAGTGAATATTTTATAAACAGCCTTACCTACCTATCTACCTTCCTGCCTACCAACCTACCTACTAGTCTGATTTGTCGGTTTGCCGGTCTGTCGGTATGTCTCTCTCTCTTTGTCTGATCACTCACCCACCAACCTATCAATCTACCTATCCATTTATGAATTCATCCATCCATCTATCTATCGACCTAGCTGTCTATCTGTCTGTCTGTGTCTATTTTTCTGCTTGTCAGTCTGTTAGTTTCTCTGTCCGTCTATCTCTCTGCACATCTACGAGTATTACTCCGTGGGCATGTACGAGTGTTTTGTCTGTCTTGTTTGTTTGTCTGTAAGTCAGATTGTATCCATATTTACTTATATTAATAATCGTATAATTTCATAACAGACTATAATTTGCAGCTATCCGCTTCTTGGGGTCAGCACGATGAATGCCCTACGTTACTGCGTTATTCTACTGTCTCGTCGGATTGGCTACACGGTCAAACATTGGCCTTTTCCAGGATTTCTCCTCCAGTTTTTTGGGGCTGTCCACACTAATGACGTATTAAAGTTGTTTTATCTAATTCAGCATTCGATTGGCAGCGTAGGTGGAACGCTGGCCTCTCACGGCGAAGGTACCGGGGTCAAAACACGGTGGCGTCACGCTCCAGTCGACCCAGCTGTAAATGGGCATCTGACTCTGCTCTTGAGTGAGGGAAGGCACAGGCAGCGAGGAAGGGAGCTGGTCAGCCCCACTTTTTTAAGCTGAACGTAGTATAGTGAAAGCTAAAACACTTCATTCCACTAAGGCAGCATTTGTATTAGACTACCTTTACCTTTCATTTGTAATTACCTAACTAGGTATTACAATCAAGGTATGCTTTTGGCGCCGGTTGGGAGAGGCGCAGTATTTTCTTTAAGAAAAAATACAACAACGTTCACGCTTTAAGAGAACAAGAACATTAAAACAGAAAATATCAAAGTAAAAAATTATTTGCTTAGATGAATTTGATCATTTTTCCTGCATGTGTATATTATTCCTTATTAAAACAAAAACAAAAAAACAATAGGGCATTGAGCTTTCACTATAATTGGTGTTCACTGACCACCGAGGAGGTACAGGCAGCATTGGCCACCGAGGAGATACGGGCAGCGTTGTCGCAGCTGGCAGTCCTTTTCCAGGACTAGTTCTTTTCAGGGCTTAGAGTATATCAACACATCGCTTCAGTTAACAGAGTTCACTTTTTTTAAAATGACAAATTGTGCTCCGATATAACCAACGGACTTAAGTCTAGGCTGAAAGAAACGTGCCTAGCCATTAGAAGGCAAAACCCTCAACAAACCACAACAGGGCGCTGAACGCCCAATTGTAATTCAACATGAATAAAGGGGAAATGGGTTGGGGGTAGCATACAATACGATTTAAAAAACGTAGGTATATTACTATTTTTTAAAATGTAAAATGCTGTAATAAACATCGCTTGCGGAACTTACAGCGTGATCCAACTCAGAAGCATGAAATTGACTCTAATAAGACTACATACAGTACTGCACGGAAGCTGGCGGATGGGGGGGATTTAGGGAGAATCACGAAGCCTCGAACCACCTTGAAAAAAATCCAAGCCCGGCTTTGATTAAAATAATACTATTTTGTTTGTTCGCCAAAGTCATTTATTCATAGGCTGCCCTAATACTCAAGAAACATGTGGCCTAACGCTAGCCAAGACTAGGAGAGTCGGCTGGCAGAGTGGTAAGAGCGATTGATTCTGGAAGCAAAGTTATCTTATTCGAAACCTAGTAGCTTCACGTTCCAGTCTACCCAGCTGTTAATGGGTACATGTATCTGCACTTGAATTAGAGAGGCACAGGCAGCAAGGACAAGAACTGGCGAAGAAGGGAACTGGTCACCTGTCGTAGATTTCTGATAGGGGAATTAAGACTTGGGTTGGTCCCTTCTGAATAGATTAGAATGAGTGATAGCCACAGTGAGAGATGATAGTAGAAATAGATTTCCATGAGTGAGATGGTAGACTGTGATAGAGGCTGTCCCAGAAAGCGAGAATCTTCTCTCTCTCCGCCTATCTTCTACAACAGATCCAGAGGAGTCAGACAGTCTATTGACTACATATATTAATATATATGAACGTACCACTCACGTGCACGCACACAAGTGACGACAGTTAGACGCACAGACATGGGAAAACTATAACAATGATTATATAGATATTTTGAAACGAGCTGACCCGACACACTGATTAAGTTCAAGGGAATTTTTAATTATCAGAAAATTCCATCACAACACATAAAATTACATCAAAGCATATACAAATTGTCAAAAAGTCAATAAAAAATGCTACAAGAATGATAGACCCACAGTATGATCTTATCCCTCAATGTATGCCCACAGTCCTGTTAACAGAAAGTGATAGCCCCAAGGAATCAAGGATACATTAGCGGTAATCTAATGATTTTCCCCTTTTAAAGGTATGAACAGACTTAGATATTAGTACGATCTATCCTAAAGAAAAGTATCTTGTTGCAACAAAAAAAACTTGTATAAAGAAATTACAAAGTGGGTGAAATCTTGGTATACCATAAAAGAGTCACTCGTTCCTGCTTTCTCTCGGTTCATTCATCAGGGCCCTGTCTCACACAACCTTACTTATAATCGTGCTGCTGTTCGCCGTCTGGCGCACGTTATGACACAATCTGTTTTATCGTTTGATGAAGCGGATACCCATCTCTGCATATCTTGGTTTCATCCAATTTGTCCTGGGAGCGTCCTCTTCAGGCGATAATTTTGTTCAGATTTTAAGTTAGTGTCACTTTATCAGTTCAGGTAAGAATTTGTTTTCAAGCGGGCTCACAGGATCAGAATCACGAGGTTTCCACTACTTAGGAATAATGTCAGGTTTGTAACTTCGATCAAAAGGTAAAAAAAATTCTTCCTTACACCACAAGTTGACATAATTGGCGGAACGTTACTGTTTGTAATAGTTTACTTGCCACAAAGGCTGAACTGTACTTAAGTTTTCTCAGGAAGAATAAAATCTGGCGCAATAGGCCCGTTATGTCATTTCACCTTTAAAGTTCTTGTAAAGATTTTACACCAAGTCTTTTAAGGAAAATGTTTTAGTTCTTCTCAGATATTACTCATCAGTACTTAACGCTGGCAAAGTTTGGGTTAACCCCAGTTTTCTTCACTAAATAGAGGAAAAAACACATATAAAATAATTATACATACTATGTACACGTTTATACATTATAAACTTAACATCTAACACTCCCGTGAAATAAGTTATATTCATAAAAAAAATCATCATGAATTAGGAATACATACGTATTCCGTCAATACTCAAGATGTAGCAGTGCAGTTATGAGTTTAGTTTAAAAAAATTCTCTCGTCTGATTATTTAGCAGTAAAATCAAATTCATTTATAGCTGCATGATTTTAAGCTAGAAATATAATTTATTCTGCTTTCCACTGAAACACGTCACTAGAAAATAATACAGACTATATTTTAATTCTCTCTGCACAAAAGAACTAGTGAAAAATAGGCGATTCAACACTTAATCACTCACAAAATATTAGATACTTAATATAATAATTACCTCAACACAGAACTACGGTATCACATCGAAACTAAGAGTTTCACTTATAAGTTTAAGTATCTAGAACGAAGTGCCCACGTCTACTGCAAATGGAGAATGAGTGAAATCAAGTTTAAAACTCTGATTATATCTATCAAACAGACAAAGATCCAACTATTTCCAAAAACCCGATCTCTTCCCTTTCCTAACACCTACGTACCTTAGACGCTGGACATAACATGCCAAACGCGTCTTAGACACCTCACGCTACGAAACTGTCTGAGAGTGCCGTGACAGAGGAAAATACCAGACAAATGTCTCATTCTGCGCCGTGCAGATGTCGGTTATCACACCTCACGCCGGAGAAACGTTCGTGTCAGGTGAAAATGCTAGCCAAAAGTCTGCTCCTATGTCTGAGATAGATGAATATTCACAGTTTCTCGTCTGACTGACATCTACGTAATAGAATGCGTATCAGTATGAGAAAGAAAAACGGTAAAGTGAGAATGGGAAAGAAAATATTTTTCGCAAACGAACGAATGCAAAAAATACAGGAAAAGGATAAAAGAGCGATAATAAAGTAAAGGACACGGGTAGAAAAAGAAGAGAATATAGAACATTTATTGATCATAATCTCTATGCGACATCACCTCGCGGTGAATCTGAGTATAGTGAGATCTGTAACAGTTTGCTCCTCTACGGCAGGATCTACTATGGAACTGCCTTTACCTGTACCTTTAGCTGTGTGTACATACGTTACGCGAGAACGAAAGTGAGTTCTCGCCTCGAAGCTGTAGAACAAAATGTTTAAGCATAACTACATTTCTAATCCATTATTTTTTTAAAATACTGTTGTTGTCTTTGGTGCTTATGAGCGCATGAATGTTGTTGTTATTGTTGTTGTTGTTGTTATTGTTATTGTTGTTCCCCAATATTACATGTAAAAGCGTGCGTTTTCTTTCGAATTATCATCCTTATTTTCCTTACCGCTAGATAGTATAAGTGAAGGCAAAGAAAAAAAGAAAAAAAAAAGACCAGGGGTAGGGGAAATTGAAGTTGTTGAAGAAAGGAAAAGAGAATTAAAGAAGGAACTAAATGCGTAGTGAAAAAGAGAGAGAGAGAGAGAGAGAGAGAGAGAGAGAGAGAGAGAGAGAGACAGACAGACAGACAGACAGACAGACAGACAGACAGACAGACAGACAGAAGTGAAAGACCCTATAGACGACAGAGTAAAGGAAAGATGAGGAATGAAGTATAAAGTTTAACATCAATGTTACACCTCATACAGTAATAGGAAGGATGATGCAGAAAATAGTCTACCCTACAGACAGAAAGAAAATGTCATCGTGGCGTCCAAATATCAGCATCAAACACGGTCAGCGACTAAACCACCACAAAACATCAAAAGCAATATTAGTTGCGCAATAACAAATAATATCCCAGAGAACTGGAGACAGGCATGAAGGGCGTGAAGAAAGCAGGGAAAAGACCTTGAGGTGATGGCACAGGTCAGGAAGACTTGGCATAAGTTTGTTGAAGGCCTATGCTCCTTGGGGAGCTAAAGGGTGATATGATATTTTTGTGAGTGACTTACTCGTTAAAACTAATAACACCAATCTGGTGAAATGGACGATAGAAGCATCATCAATCTTTATTGACCAACGATCGAATAGTTGTTATAACAAAAGCTAACTTAACCTGTACCATGAAAATTTTGTACCACTACACCAAGTGTATAGATGACTTGACTTTGATCCACTGTCATTGAGCGTCAGCTCTTGGTGACAAAAGTATAAAGATATAGATGACCACATAAAGATGCCATGATGCAGCAGATGTCTTCACGGAGCATTTTAGGAATGAATAAAATATACTTTGCTAAATAATATGAATGAACTGGCAATAACCTGTCAAACTTGACGGGTTTTTAATTATAGTGTGCTGTTTTCGTTCCCGGGTGAGCAGATAGAAGTACATTCTTAGAGTGTTTTTGATTTCTTTCCATTATACAGTGTAATCAAACTGTTCATGAACACCGTCATTTGAACGCTTTTCTTTGTTGATTGTAACTATTTTCGGGAGAGTGTATATAATGGAAACAATACAATTTTTCAACACGGTTGCATTCCTCAGCTGTGACCAACGTACACACGGCGAGAATTGTGTTATTTTAGATTCAATTTAAAAGTTCATTGATGACAACATTTCGTGTGAAAGTGCGTGGATTGTTTTTAAAGAGCGTTCCCTGATAATAAGTGGTTTTAACAAAAACTTTCAAGTTTTCATGATTTGTACACCAATTTTTACGCACTTTTTCTTTGTCGAGCGCTACTACTTGTAATTTCGTGAAAGAATTTTAAAAAATAAAATAAATAAAACCGAAGTATTTGTTTTATATAACACCCACGTGTTACCATATATTTACGGTCACCACAAATGTTAAGGTGGGATTTACGTTATGTTATGTAGGAACGTAACAATATCTTTTCTGTGTACTGTTGTAGTCAGTCCGACCTGGGCCAAACAGCTTTGGTATGCGTGATTAGCTCACCAGGCGTTGAGGCGCTAACAGGGTGTCATGTTGACATCCGAACATCAGACATTTCTTGTATGTGAGGTACTCGAAGTTTATGTGGTTGACAAGTGATGTGGGTGTGTAGAGACACGAATGCGTTTAGGCTATTTGATAGATAAACAAGGCACCCACTCACTCACATGCAGTAGTCAGTAATTGTAGAAACTGCTGGAACTTTCAACCATTTAATTACGAGACACAGTGACATCAACAGTTACAATCAAATGGACGAGAATCAAGGACATCATATATATTGGAAATGACTGGCAAAACATCTGGCATAAAGCTTGAACCACTCATCTATAAGGACGTTATCGACAATGGTCTGTCCTTTAACAACTGTTCATATGTGGTAATAAGTAGGAACATCAAACATCATCAGTTTTGTATAGCTCGTAGGTATGATGCTAATAACGCTGGCTTGACCACATATTCTTCTCCTACTGTAGCTCAGGGCCCCTGACTGAACGCGTCAGGTAGTCCTTTAACAAATATAGTTGCTTAATATAGAAGTCTGTGAACTTGTAAACAAGGTCAAGGCTTCATCTGGCTTCACCCGCCAGGTACTTCTTCTTCTGCTCAAAGTTATAGGCCGTAATGACGGGCCTTATAATGGTTGATAAACAACTGTACATTTTTTCCATAGGCATGTATTATCTTCCATGCTGAAACGTACCGCCATCCTGCGGGTTTCATATCAATATACGTTCATTGTGCTTCTGTAAAGTACTTCAACGAATGGACCTAATTGGCTACGTCAAGCACACATAATGGACTCTGGATCACAAGAACTGTGAGCGCTACTCACAGGTTCAAACTAAATGTTCTGCAAACTTTGCATAATAGTTAAGTTATTTTACCTTGGACAGAATTCCGAGAAATACACAAATAACACCTGTCGTCATTCCAGACGAACAGAATAACTCTGGGGAGAATCACTAAGATCACAAGACTATCTTTCCCCCAGATAATGCAGAGAAGAAACAACGGACATCTTCGTCCGGCAGAAACCAGCTCATCACTCCCAGACGGAAGTCTACTCGGTTCGCGCTAAAAACTAGCGCATGCGTAGACAGAACAGATTTGAGAACAGTTAACCCCCGTCTTAAGACTGATCAACCACAAAGAATAAACACAGGGAAGGTAACCCATAATCAACCTGTGTCAGGGAGTTAGCATACAGTTCTGTACCTTCGATTATCAAAAGTATTAAATAGATTTACATCTTCTGGAACCGACAAAAATGACGGCAACACCACGCCTCGCAAGTTGTTTATTTTTGTAAAGTATGGATATTATACTCTCTTTGAAAGTATGAATTCAATTTTCTGTTTTAAACGTATGAATACAATTTTCTCATTGAAAAGTATTACTACCACGTTCTCTTTGAAAGGTTGAATAACATTTTCTCTTTTAAAAGTGGGGATACAGTTGCTCCCTTGAAAAAGTATGAATGCAATTGTATCCTTGAAAAGTATAAATACAGTTTTGTCCTTGACAAAGCGCTCGTCCACATATGACATGTCGGGGTGGAGGAAGGGCAACATTTTGTGACGTTGTTTGACGTTGGGGAAAGCGGGGGGGGGGGGGGGGGGGGGGGGGGGGGGGGGAAAAAGGTGACTTCACAAAAAAATATACGAGTAACACTAGAGCGGATAAATGATGTTTTTACTTTTATCCGCAATTGTTAACTTTGAACTGCAATAGCTATCTTTTATCTGCAATAGTTAACTTTTATCCGCCATTGTTAACTTTTATCCTTTTAATAGTTATAATCTTTAACTGGTTTAAAGTGTTTTTAATTATATATTTCTTTCGTTTTTTTTTTTCAAATTATTATTTTTTTTTTAACGTACGCCCGCTATTACTCGAGGCGAGAATCTCCGGTTAGTATATCTAACCTGAGACTGATTTTTAAGTGAGTATCTCTTTTTTCCGTGTACACTGACAGGTGTCCACTCGCCATTCAGGCAGATACTCGCCGTCTTCGGAGGGTATCCATTAGAGCTGGGTCGGCTCAGGAGCCGCCAGTCCCTGGTCAACGACACTCCTTCAAATGTCTTCGCCAGGGCTCGAATTAATCCAGTCCAAGTCCCGGTCGACGACACTCATTCAAATGTCATAGCCTGGGCTTTAGCCTGGATCGCCCGTTCGCCAGCGCAGTGTGTAACCATTACACAAGCGCGGCTCCTTTTTTTCAAATAATGTAATGCACCTTAAAAAAACAAAATGGATACTAAATAAACTGTACTGTGTAAAAATTACATTTAAAAAAACCAGTAAAGTTATCACCATGGTGACAACAGCCTGATGAGATATAAAAAACAAACTTTTAACAAGATGATCCAACTGGTGTGAACGTTTACAACCTGCGTGTGTGTGTGTGTGTGTGTGTATGTGTGTGTGTGCGTGCATGTATGTGTGGGTGATGGGGCGGATAAAATGCAAATGCATTTAGTTGAGTACAACAACGGTTGTCTCGTGCTGTGACGCAGCATTTGAGCTGGAGAATCTTTTTAAAAGCCTGATTAATAAAACACTGTTCAACTTAAAAGAAAATTTTATCGTCTCTAGCTAGCCTACAGTTCGAAATTAGGTCGACAAAATGGCTCTTCTGTACATAATCGTAATCAGATGCAAAACAAAATGCAAATAACATATGAGAGGTCACGTCTAGCTTTACCAGGCAGTGATGCATGGAAGCATAGCTGGAGTCATCCTTATTTGACCACCATCTATGCGAAATGTTATAGTATGTAGATTTGGATGTGAACCTCCGTGTGTCAGGTTAATTACACCCTCATTGACTCTTGAAATCATCCACACACTTCCAGTGATTCCCCCCTGTGGTGAAACATGTTAAGAACCCAGCATTGCACATTAAGCCTGGAGAAGTCACTTGAGCCCCAGACGTAACTCTGACTTTTACCTGGTTGCCTGCATGCAGGATAATATCACCATGGACCTCATGATAGGCAGGGGAAGCTGAGAAGAGGCTCTGTGTAGTACGTGATGATTCTTTGGGAGAGCCCAGAATCAGAGCACAGCATTTTAGCTCTGGATATTTGGGGTGTGGCAGAGAATGCACAGTATGCCACACGCTTCTTCCTCCGAGCTTGGGACCAGATGTGATGATCCTTTAAATACAAACCAGGATGGAAAGACTGGAGCTCATATTTTCATCTCAACATGTTTCGGAATAGCAGAAAAGCCACAGGAAAAGCCTTATCTACAGTGTCGATAATACCAAGGACCCTTCAACTTTGTATTGGCTGCAAGAGAGCGAAAAGCTGAGCAGCTTTAGTTAAACGATAACAACACAACCAGGCAGTCCTTGTTCTGGAACCCACAGGTTAAAAGAGGAAGATGAAGACCAAGTAACATACAGAGAAGAGAACTGCAGACAGACATGAAATGGATGAATAAAACATGGAAAGACCTTGAGCTTATGGCACAGGAAGACAGGAAGTCTTGGTATAAATCATATGTTCCTTGGGGAGTTCAAAGGTCATGATGATGATTAGTTATTAAATAATTTACATTCGATTACGTTGTTTCTTTTCAGTATTACAAAAAAAAAACTAGGGAGAAAAAAAGGTGGTTGGGGGGGGGGGAATCATAAGAGATTTGTGACGTCACATGTGGGCTGAGTTATTGTGACGAAATGTGACAAGGGGAAGTGATGTTAACAAATGGGAAAAATTGCGTGACGTCATATGTGGACGGCCTCAAAGTATGAATACAATGTTCTTTTTTTAATAGTATGGATTCAATTTTCTTGTTTAATAGGATGGATTCAATTTTCTCCTTGAAAAGTATGAATACAATTTTTCTCCATGTTCTCTGAAAGTATGAATAATATTTTATATTTTAACGGTATGAATAAAATTTTGTCTTCGACCACCCGCGTTTTGTGCAAGACGTTCTTAAATCCCTGCGCTCTCTCTCTCTCTCTCTCTCTCTCTCTCTCTCTCTCTCTCTCTCTCTCTCTCTCTCTCTCTCTCTCTCTCTCTCTCTCCCCCCCCCCCCCCCCCCAATCCCCCACCCGCCTTTTTTACATTTAGCAAAGGCTGTGGCCCCAATACAATAGGAGAATGAATCGATTAAAGAAAAAGTTTATAAAAAAAGTTATATGGAGAAAGACAATAAAACTACTAGTAATAGTAACTAACGAATTTATCTAAGAAATCTGAACTGTAACTATCGATTGCTTATCGAATGTTTAAATATATTTTGATATTCCTTTTGAAAATTTGTTTTTCAATACAATTTCACGCACGAGAAATGTGAGTACCAGTGGGATTTCCCTTTTCACAAATGAACTTTTCTTTGACCAGCACAATGTAGAGGTTTTGGGGACGAACGAACGAACGAAAGAACGAACTTTATTTTCAAAGGTTGAGAATTGGCCACACAGACCCGTCTGACATTCTAGAAGTGAGTTACACTGTTCCGAAGTCAAATTTGGTAGCGCGTCTGAGAAAAAGCTGGTTTACTTACGCAAATAAACTGGAAGAAAGAATCCGAAAGAACATTGTGGTCGCTCTGTTTATAAAAGAACACCGCGTAATGTCATTATTAAGAACACTGTGTTCAGTCTGTTTATCAAAGAACACCACTTATTTCGTACTACAGTACAATGTGATCAACAGGTTTACCAAAGAATAACATCGAATTTCACCATAGAGCTAAGCTATCATAATTGATTTTAACAATATACCAAATTAACTCTCACCCCAAACAAAACATTTGCTATCTTGGATTTTATTAATTGATTGATTTAATTTTTCTTTTTAGTTTTTTTACCCTGATAATTATAACAGATTGCAAAATATACTTCTTTGTCTCCTTCTCCTTCTTCGTACCGGTACACTATCAGATGTCAGCTTGAATATGTTTGAATAAAGTGGTTGTCAGTCTGAAGTTGTTGATATCTTCACAGAGTTAGCCCAGGAATGATACTGGTGGTGGCGGTCACATGTGCAAAACATACTAAATGAGTAAGAAATTAAAATAACATTTTAAACGAATATATTTTTTCGTAACAATGCGACCGAAGAACCAGGAAAATGAGAACATTCTTTTTTTTTTTTTTTTTTTTTAACAGCACATACACACTCGTATATCGTTGTGTACATTCAAATCTGTGGGTGAATTAGTGTAAGGCATGAAATCTTTTTTTTATTATTCTGGCAATACAAAGTTAGTCTTAATTGACTAGAGTTTTTTTATAATTGTCAAAAACAATGTAAAATTAACTATATTCTCCAGTTTTGCTATGATTTTATGAGAAATGGGTCACTGAATGAAAAAAGGTTGATATATCGTTGACGGCGCGAATAAAATGAAACCGCGGGCCGCATACTGCCTGAGGGCCGTAGTTTACTGACTCTTGAACTTGTGCATCTGATCTTGTCGCTCTTTTACAGCCAATGCCAAGATGAAGAATCCTTGGTTTTTGTTTCTACGTTGTAGATATAAGCTTTTTTTTTTTTACCTTGTCTGCCCTTCCAAAACTTGCTGGGTTGTAGTCAGCAGCCCCAGTTTCTTTCCCGGGGATTCCACCATGGCCTGGCAAACACTTTGTGGATCCTCACATTTAGTTTTGCACTGTAAGGAGGAAAATCTGGCATACTGTGCATTCCCCGCCATCCATGGGAGCTCTCCTATAATACAGAGCTACAATTATGTGCTCTGGTTTTGGTGCTCTTACACTTACTCCTCTACGGCAGTATATGCCACTAGGTCACCTTTTATACAGCTGCAACAACTACCAAGAGCGGTTTGCACACAACTCTAACTAAATAAATGGTTACCGTGATATCTTGTCACTGCATTTAACTGCGCTTTAGTTCGTTTGTTTATTCATTTTAATTTTAAATTAAAAAACAAAATATTCAGACACACTCATGTTTGGTATTTTACAGCCAAATGTTTTTTTTTTTTAAACAAAGCCACATTTACACCATGTCTGAAAATGGTTTACTTATTATCAGACCTTTCGTTATCCTGAACCTTCCTGTGTCTTCTATTCATGTATGTTTTCTCTGATAATATTGGTCTGTATCTAAAATATTTCATTTCTTTGCATTGTTCCATTTTAAATCAGTCTCTTGCTTTTTTCATTTCATTCATCAACACTTGTACCAAATTAGATTGGCATGCTTCTCTTTCTCTCTCGCGCGCTCTCTCTTTCTCTAATTATATAACATGATATGTATGTTTTAATGATAATTTTGTCCTGTTCAATATTAATTATGATAAGGTACTGTTAATGTGTGTAAATGTTATTTTACTGTTACAATGTTGGGATTTTATTTTATTGTATTTTATTTTGTTATTTTATTATTTAAGTAATATTTAAGATACATGTGAGAATAAATTTATTCAATATGGAAGACGATAGAAAGGAAGGGTACAATGTAAGACGGGCGATCGTGCCCAATTCTAAACCCTTTGAAAATAAAGTTCGTTCGTTCTCTCTTTCTCACACTGTCTCTCTCTTCTCTCTGTGTCTCTCTCCTGTGCTCCGTTCTATTATCTTGTCTCATCTTTGATCCACCACCACGAAACGTGGATACTCTGATATATTACGGTAAAAATATTTCTTGGCAGAAAATAAATTGACAAGTAGATAGACTGACACTTAATTATTCGCAGAAGATAGACAAATAGACAGAATGACAATCAATAAGAGTACATTATATATATATATATATATATATATATATATATATATATATATATATATATATATATATATATTATATATATATATATATATATATATATATATATATATATATATATATATATATATATATATATATATATATATATATATATATATATATATATATCCCTGCAGACCCAAGTAGAACAGTCCCAATTAAGATGGTTTGGCCATGTCTGCAGAATGGGAGAAGATCGGATACCACGACAAGCATGGGAAACAAAGAGCCAAGGATCCAGACCCCGAGGACGACCCAGAGTCCGCTGGGAGGACAACATTAGACAATCTTTGAAGGATCGAGGACTAGAATGGAACCACGCCAGGAGGAAGACAGCCGATAGGATAGTCTGGCGCTCTCTCTTCCAAACCTCTACACCTCACGGTAGAAGGGGAACGACTAAGTAAGTAAGTATATATATATATATATATATATATATATATATATATATATATATATATATATATACATATATATACATATATATACATATATATATATATATATATATATAAAATAGCCCTTCAGTCATAACTGACTATGGGAATGCGCCCCTGAGGTGACAGCCCTCAGCTGCTAATTTTCCTAGTGTTCCTTTTGATGTTTTCTCCTCTCTTCTGCTTGTTGTGAGAGCTTCTTTTCGCCCAAACTGAGGTGGCGCCGCAGATAGCATCGCTACTTGGTGTGATCGGTAGCTTTATCCTCCCAGGTTGCTAAATTTATGTCCAGTGTCCTCAAGTCTCTCTTGCGCACATCGTTGAATCTCAGATGCGGTCGCCCAACTGTTCTTATGCCATCTGCTAGTTTTCCGTAGAAGATATCTTTCGGGATGCGACCATCTTCCATGCGACGGACTTAGCCAAACTAGCGTAGTCTGCGCTGTCTAAGCAGTGTATACATTCTTTGAAGGCCAGCACACCTCGATATTTGTCACTTTATCTTTCCCTTTCCAAGAAATACCAAGGATGTGGCGTAGACACCATTGATGGAAGGTATTGAGCCTTCTTTCTTACTTAGCATAGGTCGTCCAGGTCTCGCTGCCATATAGGAGTGTGCTGGTGACGCAGGCATTATATACCGCAGCTTTGGTCTTCATTGTGAGTTTAGAGTTTCCCCAAACACGCGATGATAGGCGGCAAAGGTAGCTGCAGCTTTGCCAATGCGGCTGTCAATTTATGTCAACTTTCGGGTTCGATTCCCATATATCTATATATATATATATATATATATATATATATATATATATATATATATATATATATATATATATATATATATATATATATATATATATATATATAGACAGATAGATAAGTAGACACACAGACAGACGGAACGGACGGACAGACTTACGGACAGATAGATACACACAGACAGAGGGGCAGGTAGGCAGACAGACAGACGGACGCACGGAGCGACAGACACGTGACATTTTCTCTGTTATACGTATTTTACCACACACCTTGAAATTGTTTATTTACCAATGTCACAGTAGTTATCACTACGTGGTTGTTTATGATACCTATTGAACTAATATGAATTTATAATCTTTCTGGTCGAATGTCAAGGCAACAACTATGTGATGCAGAATTACCGGACGATAGAGCTGCGGCTGCTGAACAAAGATTCTTGTCGCAGTGTCTCCTCCTATACGTCTACAGACACCAGTTTCTCAGGAACAATAACCCCGCCCAAAAATATATCGCGTTCAGGTGAGATTTTGTTTCCTGGATACACACATCACGATCCTCGCCGGTGCAACGGAGTTCGTGCACTGTGCTGAGAGTATCCTTGTGTGTTCTAAAGGAGGAGGCCGGAGCACTGATGGAGTTGTCCGTGTGCAATGAAGATGGTCCTTAAAAGGAAATCAAACCAATAGAGAAATGTACCTGCCTGTTAGTCAACTATATGATCATTTCCAATATAAAATTCAATTAATTTTCCTTTTTAATGTCTTCTTTATTTTGGTTATTCACTTCAGTTATTTGTCAGTTGAATGAAAAAAAAAACACATACACAAATAGTAATACGTCTTATCAAAAGAAAGGACAAGAAAAACCTACGTTGCGTCCACAAGGCCTTCGTCAGAGACAGACCAACAAGAGACAGGAGGGAAAGAAAATGAGAATTAAGAAGAGAACATGAAACTATAAAGATAAGAGAAAAAAACACTCCCTTATGTCCAGTCACATGGTGGAGCCAAGATGGCTGCCACTAAACCGGAAAGCGGAAGTGGATAGTACATTAAAAAGTAACAAATAATGAAAACAAGGACTGGAAAACAGAAAAAAAACAACCTAAAAATGAATAAATATTAAGAAAAGAAAAATTAATAAATATAAAAAAAAGAAAAGTTATTTGTCAGTCAACTTTAACATTCCTGAGCAATATCCCGTTGACTTTCATTCGTCAGCAATCATTATTTCTTCACTTTTTCTGGTTATCCGTCATCAGGATTTCCATCAACCCTTTCATTTATCGTCGTTCTTCCAATAACTTCCTTTAGCGGTCTTCAATATACTTCATGGTGGTCGGAGTGGCTAAGAGGTATGGCGTCCGCCTCGAATTCTAGAGCTTCCGGGTTCGATTCCCAGCAGGGGGGAATATAATTTCTGAAATTTTATGTTTTTTTTTCAGAACCAGTGGTCCTAATGATGCCTTACTTTCCCCCCCCCCCACCCCCCGGTCTCCTGGGTAGTGAGATCGGATACCTAGCCTTCTCGGACAAGGGCGAAAAAATTGGAAGTTCCGTGTGCAAGTTGCGCACGTTAAAAATTCCTCGGCAGTTGGAAATCGTAAAGAGTAGGCCACAAAAATTAGAAACCTACCTACCACAAAAATGATTTACAGAATGTGTGATTCCTATATACACACATTGGGATTCTCGTCCGTGTTACGGAGTTCGTGCACTGTGCTGATATCCTCCTTGTGTGACCTAAGGGAGGAAATCAGAGCAGTGATGGAGTTGTCCTTGTGCAATGAAGATGGTCCTGAATACCAAACCAAACCAATATACTCCTATCAATCTTTCTAGGTCATTGTTAATCTTCCCTTCAGTCCTTACTTGTTTCATTAGTCTTCCCCTCAAGTCTTTCAAATATCTTCCATTTTGCTTAAAACATCTTCATACCGTCTTTAACCTTTTCTTCAAATTCACTTTTCCATCATCAGTGTTTCTTTCCAATACATCACATATTTTGAACCTTTCCCCTATTTACTACACATTTTTGCTCTGTCGTTTCTTTTTTCAATGTCACCATCAATCTTTTTGGGGATGTCAGAGTCCATCGTCATCAATTCTTAATGCCACCATCTATCACGAATCCTCCTCTCAGTATCATCATCACTTCTCCTCCCAATGCCACCATCTATCAGCATTCATCCTCCCAAAGCCACCATCTATCACCAATCATCCTCCCAAAGCCACCATCATCACTTCTCCTCCCAAAGCCACCATCTATCACCCATCATCCTCCCAAAGCCACCATCTATCACCAATCATCCTCCCAAAGCCACCATCTATCATTAATCCTCCTCTCAATGCCACCGTCTATCACAAATCCTCCTGTCAATTCCACAATCTATCACAAATCCTCCTGTCAATGCCACCATCTATCATTAATCCTCCTCTCAATGCCACCATCTATCACAAATCCTCCTATCAATGCCACCATCTATCACCAGACCTCAACATTTATCATCTGTCATCCTCTCATTGCCACCATTTATCACAATTGTATAAATCCTCCTCTAAAAGCCTCCATTTATAATCAATCTCCCTTTCTATGCCAGCACCTATCATCTTTCCCTCAATTCACCATGTTTCACTACACGTTAGTCTGTCACCTCTCCCCCATCAAGTCATTAACATGTTCGAGATTAAAGTAATCAAAGACGTCACGACAAACTCGTAAAACATCAAAGATCACCATAATGCACGTAAACATCAAACCAGCAAAAAGAAGACCTAGAATACTGATATAACGAGGCTCGTCACGAGTCAGAGTTTGAACACGGGCCATGGAGTGGCGTACTGAGGTTTGGCACACACTTTATTATGTGAATTACAAACGTTGATGTTACAATTGAAGGACGAAGTTTATGATAAGGAAGAAGGGAAGAACACAGGAAAAAGTATAGAACATGAACAGGGAGGTTTTAGTGAGTAAAAAAAAAAATACGTTTAGCGTTCAGCCTAAAGAGGAACAAGGAGAGGACGAAAATTGGAAGGAGGAGATAATGACACCAAACGAGTAGAATGAGGAAAATGAGATAAACTTGTCTTAGTTTCATGACCCTTGTGTTCGCATTTCTTTATTATCCATGTCAGCGTGAGTCATCATTTTTACTCTTAAATTTTCCCCCCGCCGCCTTTTCTCCAGGAGTATAGACCTTCAACAAACGCATGTCAGGGCGTCCTAACCGTGCCATCAGTTCAATGTCTTTTCATTTCTTCCTCATTGTTTTTAGTTTTTGTCTCCATTTCTCTTCTCCGTGTGTTCTTCAGTCTTCTACCTTTCTTAGCTTGGGTATTGAGGAAGAGGGATTATCTTGTAACGCTACCAACAGGCTTCCTCAATGTGTGTCCTATTCTTCGCCAGCGGTCGTCTTCTCATCTCTAGTTCCACTGACACTTGTCTGTTTCTTGTCATCAATTCTATAGTAGTGACCACGTCATGACATTTCAGTCATGCTATTCTGTGCAAGCACCTGTTTATGAAAGTCTGTGACTTCTTGATTACTGTTTTTGCTGTTCTCCGTGATTATCAATCATGATCGGACATCAATGTAAGTAATTATCCAAAATTAACAGAATGAGCAGTGACATCACACCAACGCACACCACTTGTAGTAAATCAACAAAATCAGACAGTAAAACAATCAACAACATCTTTTGTGATAATAAATTTAAAAAACGTTAATTGTTAAATCAGCATATTTAATTGTTAACACAAGCCAATAAAATCCTCTATTTAAAAAAAAATCATCAGCATTTTCTGGTTTGCAACAACATCGTTATCAAGAAATTAAACACCAGCTGTTAATACAAGCCAAAAACATCGGTTGTGAACACAGATCAAAGTTTCAGCTGTCAACTCAGCTAATAAAGTTAGCTTTTAACATAATCGATCACCTATAGCTGTTTCCACAAGTCTGACACATCACCAGTAATAATAATATAACAAAATCATCAGTTATAACCAGTCAACAACGACACACAATACAAAACAACAATATGAACTGTTATCACAACAGTAATTGGTTTTGTTTTGTTTAGTTTTTATTACACGCTTTTATTTAACTTCACTTGTATGTCACTTTCGTGTCACTTTCAAATCTTGCAATCGATTTTTCAATCACATCCAGGTGAGCAATAGCTCTGAAACTTGGCATAGTTGTGTACTCCCGATGACAATACTTCTTCTTCCTCGTTCGTCCTGAACAGGACGTTGGTTGCGTTGTGTCTGTTTACACAGAGCTGCGATAACAGCGCCTTTCGGCCGACACATCCGACTTCAGCATGGCATTTTTGGGGACCGGGTTCGCTGACCCTGACGCAAGCAGTCAAGCTACGGGTCGCGGACTGCATTCTCTATTGCTGCATCTTTGGGTCCCGATGACAATACAATAATCAGTCAATTATTAGTAATTTAATATTGTAATTATGGCATTATGAGTAATTAAAGTTGTTCGTAAAGAAATGGAAACAAATCAGAGGCCATTATCAAGTTAATTAAAAATTCAAGAGTACGTGGTGTGCTTTATTTTCTTCTATGCGTAAAACAGGGCAGTACTCAAACAAGTGTCTAGCTAAATCAAGGGAAACAATCCAAATTATAAAATTATGAATCAAGGGAAAGTCGAGTTCGATCTCTAGATGGCCTTCAAATTGAAGAATTTGATTGCACTAAATTAACAGGCACAAAACCACGTAATATTGACGCTGTAAAACAAATGGATTTAGACCAGATTTACAATAAGCAAAAATATTGTTTATGTTTTAGAATGTCATAATTTTTCTAACACTAAAAAGAAGAAAATAAAAATAATAGTTTAAACACACGCTTTTAATGCACTAAAAATCCAAGAATAATTTTTCAAGGATGTTATAGCTTGCAGTCAGAAAATGTAACATCAAATTAACAAAAAGCGTGGGGCGCTGATTCTGCATGCAATTAACGTCTGCTTTATACTTCATTAGACACTTATGGATAAAATATATGATAAGCGCTTAAGCGCCCCACGCTTTTTTGTCGATTTGATGTTACATTTTTTTTATTAAAGACTATCTTCACTGCACACGGACAACTCCATCAATGCTCCGATCTCATACTAAATTAACAGTATTAGCAGTTTTACAAAATCAGCTGTTATAAAAATAAGAACGCTAGCTTCTCGAGGTAAAAGGGCCGGGTTAGAAGTCAGGTCTCGCCACGTTTCAGCCTATCCGGTTATTAAACAAAAAATGACTTTGCTCTTGAGATAGGGAAGATAAATGCAGCAAGGAAAGGAACTGATCACCCGACCTCATAAAACTTGAGGTAGCATAGATGAAGTATTTAACACTTCAAACTCCTACCGCGGAATCTGCTTTCATCATCATCATCAACCTCATCCATATTATCACCATCATCATCATCAACCTCATCCATATTATCATCAACCTCATCCATATCATCATTATCATCATCGACCTCATCCATATCATCATCATTAACATCATCCATATCACCATCAACCTCATCCATATCATCATCATCAACCTCATCCATATAATCATCATCATCCTCATCCATATCATCATCATTATCAACCTCATCCATATTATCATCATCATCATCAACCTCATCCATATCATCATCAACCTCATCCATATCATCATCAACCTCATCCATATCATCATCATCAACCGCATCCATATTATCATCATCATTGTTACGTGTCTTTTATATAGGCCTATTGTTAATGTTAATTTTGTTGTAACAGGATGGTTCCTGTGGCCAAGATGACGTCTAGGGTAGTAAACTCTCAGACACCGCAACCAGCCCACACCACTCGGATTGATTTGAGTTACAATGGACGAAATGGACGATATATAATTTATTTAGGACGGCACGCAGCTCCACATTATTACTCTAAGAATACACATATCCAGGGAGGAGGTATCAACGTACATATAGTGCTGGCAAAGTTGCAATGTGATCAACATATATATTTATAACATATTATTACGTTAAGTACCTTATTCCCCCATTTATCAATGGACAAATCATCAAAACCCAGTGATACAATCACTTTAACCCAAAAAGGTACATTATACTAACATGTAAAATATAATAAAAAAAATGCTGTCGCTGAACAAATCCTAAGTAAGCGCACTCCAGTGCCATGGTAAGAATAGACCTTGTACTACATCAAGGATGACAACACGGAGAGATTCGTCGCGCACCAGAAATTATTCTGCTGAGAAAATAGAAATAGTTCCATATGATAATTGTAAGATTTTCTAATATACATTAATCAAGCATACAAATAATACTAAACTGTGGCTGTGGGAACTTTTGTTCCTTGTATTGAGATAACTAACCCTTCCTGTTATACTAAAGAAAGTAACAGAGGGAGAAATCACATAATTTACAACACTCAGGTGAACACAAATGTGTTAACATATATTGGTATAGTAAAGAATTGTCATAAGTCTAGGCGTGTATAAGGAATTTCTAGAACAGAAGTGTCAAGTGGAGTCATGTGGGCATCTAGACAGTATATCCGCCATGACATAATCCGAACCACGGATAGCTCGTACCGTGAAATGAAAAGGTTGAAGAGCAATGCATATCGAGTGGATCTCGAGCTCTTCAAGTTTTTACTTTGAATAGCTGTAAGAGCTTTTTGGTCGGTTTCCACAATGAAATGCGCGCCCAGAAGGAATCTTTGTAACTTGAGAATTGACCAAACCATAGCCAACAATTCACGGTCTAAAACCGAGTAATTCCTTTCTGCCGCATTTAGCTTCCTAGAAATATACATCACCGGATGCAGAGTATCTGAATACTCCTGCATTAGTGCTGCCCCTATCCCAGTGGATGAGGCGTCACTTAGAAGAACAAAAATCTTCTCAATGGTAGGTAACCTTAAGATAGGTGGAGATGAAAATAAAGTTTTAATCTGGTCCAATGAGGACTGGCATTCTTGAGACCAGCGGATCAGATTAGGCGATCATTTTTTCAATAAGGTTGAAAGAGGTGCCATAATCGAGGATAGATTCGGAATGAATCGTCCGTAAAATTGTATCAAACCTAAGAGACTACGTACTTGTTTTTTCGTCTTAGGGACAGAAATGTTTAGTATCTTTGAAATATTGTGGTCCTCTGTCTTTAAGAGACCATGACCAACACGGTGACCCAGGAAAGAAATTTCACTAAATCCTATAAAGGCTTTAGAGGGTTTTGCAGTTAAATTATACTCACGAAGAGTAGACAGCAATTCGTATAAACCCAAATAGTGATCTTCCCAGGAATCACTGAAGAGACAGATATCGTCTAAGTATGCTATGACATCTGTACGATATGAGAGAATTCGACGCATCATGCGTACGAATGTAGCAGGGGCGTTCATAAGGCCGAAAGGCATGAAATTCCATTGGAATAGACCCCTAGGTGTAGAAAAAGCCGTAAGAGGTTTGGCGCGTTCAGTTAAAGGAACTTGCCAATAACCTTTCGACAAATCGAGTTTGGTAAAGAATGTAGAATTAGAAAGTTTGTTTAGTAGCTCTTCTAATGAAGGCATAGGTTCAGCATCGAACTTCGTAACTTGGTTCAATTTGCGATAATAAACGCAAAGGCGAATGTTATTGTCTTTCTTTCGAACAATAACCATGGACGAAGAGTATGCTGAAGTGGATGGTTCAATTATTTTCAATTGTATCATTTCATCCAATTCTTTTTCGACTTGTGACTGAAAATGGATAGGTATCGGATAAGGTCTGACTCTGATAGGATTATGGTCAGTAAGTATTATGTCATGTTCGATGACATGTGTGTGTCCAGGAATGTCGGTAAGGACATCCTGAAATGTTTGTAACATCGAAGAGACTTGTCGGTGTTCCTCAGCGGAAAGATTAGAAGAAACAGTAACGTTTTTCCAAGATTCCGTAGAATGAAGTGGGATTACAGGAAGAGGAAGATTGACATCTGAGAACGTAGTTTCCTCATCTTGTATAACTGACAGGGATGAGTAATGACCATGAGGTACAGGAGAATCGTCCGTCGCCTGGAAAATAGGCTGCAAATAGTCCGGTCGTTCATGAAATTCCGTGAGCATATTTATATGGAAAGTTTTATTTTTCCCATCAATATCGACAACATAGTCGACATCGGAAATTCTTGAGACTATCGCATATGGACCTTTCCATGCAATAAGAAGTCTGTTCTCCCTAGAAGGAAGTAGAACGAATGCTTTGTCACCCGGACAAAGTTGTCGTAGACATCTATTCTTATCTGCAAAATGCCTTGCCTTTTCCTTAGCAAATTCGGAAGAAGAAGTTGCTAGTTTACATGCCTCGATGATATTTTGCCTCAGAGCAATGACATACTCATATGAAGATTGTGTGTCATCGCTAATATTATCGGCAGTAATAAGATCATGGAGCAAAGACATAGGGCCACGCGGTTGCAAGCCAAAGACGAGTTCAAAAGGAGAAAACCCTGTGTGTTCATTGGGAACCTCTCTATAAGCGAAGAGAGCCGCGGGTAAGACCCTGTCTCAATCCTGAGGATGATCCTCAGTTATCTTCCCAAGTAAAGTCTTGAGTGTTCTATTCAAACGCTCAACTAACCCGTTTGACATTGGGTGATAAATACTGCTCAGAGACCTTTTAATTTGCAGAGTAGACATTACCTGTGACATAGTGTCAGATATAAGTTGCGTGCCATGGTCTGACAATATTTCTCTTGGGAAACCCAAACGAGAAAATATCAACCAAAGACCGTCTGCGATATCGGCAGTAGAGATGCTCTTAAGAGGTATAGCCTCTGGCCAACGTGTGCACATGTCGACACATGTAAGGATAAACTGATGTCCTCTGGCCGACTTGATCCTAAAAGGACCAATAATATCTATTGCCATTTTCTGAAACGGCCGAATAGGAATGTCAGCAGCCTGGATAGGCGCTGCATGTCGTGGTCCTCTAGATTTGACCTTTTGACATATTTTGCAAGATCGGCAGTAAATACGTATGTCCTTGTTGATAAATGGCCAAAAGAAAGCCGCAAGGACTCTCGACTTTGTACGGGAAAAACCCATATGTCCAGCACATTGCGAGTCATGAGCATGTTGCAATATTTGCACTCTCATACTCTTAGGCACAAGAATTTGTGAATGTGTAGACGCAGTCGAGTCTTGTACCATACGCACAAGTACTCCGTTCTTCATGGTAATCCAAGACTTTCTATTTGTATTTTGATTTGGATCACCTTTTTTTTGCTAGAATGAAGAATTTTTGTAACGAAGGATCTTCTTCTTGCAACTTTATGAACGAGTCACGTGAAATAACCAAGTGACTATCTTGGCTATGCACTTCATTATTACTAGTCAATGAAGTTTGAGGTGTCTCCAGAGCTTGTGCTCTTGTGACCACTGAATTGGTAGCATGCATATTCTGATATTCCCAAGCAGCAATCTGCTGTGGGGTACATTCCCTAACTCCGTGAATACGACCGATAATAAGGTCCGCAATAGGTTTCGGTAGAAGACACGCGTGGACATCTCCCGTAAAGAAGGGAGTAGCAATATGTATCATGGCAGTAGGATACTTTTCCAAAGTGCCACCAAATGGGACACATTTGATCACCTTTCCTGTAGCACAGGATGGATCTACTAGAGATTGCTTAACCCCAATCGTAGTGCATCCAGAATCAAAAAGGACTGAGACTGGATTACTATTTACTAGACCTTTATGTAGGATAAGAGAACCTCTCCCGTCATGCGCAACTGCAGCTGGCAGAGCGGGAAGAGGGTGTCCACAACTCAAGGTAGTTACAGTAGTCGGCTCGAACAAAGTAGAGCATTGGGGGCATTGAGTTGCTCTCCCAAAGTCAAAGGCAGAACAAGTGATAGCGTTAGAGTTTTTATTATCATTATCCTGCTTACAGGCTCCCTGAGACTCTTGCTGTACAGAGTTTGCCTGTTGATATCTCTTTCTTCTATGTTGAGATGTACTGCGACCATTATTGCCTCTGAAATTATCATTATTTTCTCTATTGTAACTGTTATCCTGGTTTGAATCCCAGTTTCCATAGTTATCATTATCGTTTCCATATTGATGAAAACATCTACTAGTTTGGGTTTGAGGTCTCCGCGAAGAATAGTTTTGACCACCTCTATTATTATAACCTCTTCTAAAATGTCTATTATTATTGGGCGTGGAATAACGAGGGGTGTCAGCTCGTCTCCAGTTCTTCGAAGAAGAATCACTATGTGATTGATTGCCCTGATTCTGAGCATAATTTCGGTTACTCTTCCTATTAAAATTTTGTTGAGTACCCTGAAATTTACGCAGGAAGTTTGTGCCATATGGTGCTGCCGAAGCAACTGGCAAACCTTCCTTTACTTTAGAGTTGCCAATGGTTACATGGGGGTGCGCAGTAACATACTGGCAACAATATTCTTCCATTTCTTTTATGTTTTTAGGCTTACGCTCATGAAGAAAAGCAAGAAAAGACTCGTTGACAGAAGACATAACCTTGTCTCTAAGTAGTAAGTCCATAAGTGCTTCAAATGTATGTTCTGTCTTAGACAGTTCAACCCAACGTGTAAAAGTGAGACGTATCTTGGAAATGAATTCCGAGAATTCTACTCCAGTTTCTGGCAACATATTTTTAAATTGAAGACGATAGCCGTCTTCGTTAAGTTGGTATTTCTTTAACAAAGCCGCCCTGACAACCTCATAATTGTTCTTGTCAGGCTCATCTACCATGCTTAGCCTACTCAGAGCTTCATCTTTAAGTATATTTGACAACTGATCCACATATAGTGATTTATCAATATTATGTGTTTTACATGAACGTTCAAATCTATCCAGATAAAACGTTATGTCGTCACTGGAAGCATTGAAAGCTGGTAGTTTAATCTTGAAAGTACTAGCATTAGTCTTATCAGAAGATGACACCTTATTTGGATCATTAGCATTACCCATGTTCATCAACTTCAACTTCTCTAACTCCAAAGCTAAGAGTTTTTCTTCATGCTCCATTTTTGCCTTCTCTCCTCGGCTTCTAGTCTTTTATTATCAGCCTCAATCTGTATTCTTTTAGTTTCAGCTTCTGCTTCTCTTTGTAACTTTCTGTCCTCAGCTTCTCTTTGTAACCTTTTCTCTTCTATTTCAGCTTCTCTTCGTAACCTTCTCTCTTCTATTTCAGCTTGAAGTTTTTTTTTCTTCTATTTCAGCTTGAAGTTTTTTTTCATCCTTTTGTCTTTTCTCTTCTGCTTTTTGGACCTTGTCATATTGAGCAAGGGCAAATTCTTCCAACTTATCACCAGTCTTACCAAGGGATTTACCCTGCTCAATAAAGTAATCAAGTGTAGACATATTGTCTAATAGTATGAGTCCAAAACCTGAAATAATTTATTATCTTATTTCAACCTTAATAGTAATAAGTCTTAACTCAAGTACTTGTATAATCACAATACATTAGCGCAGTCTCTGTGGAAAACAAGTCTTTGACAAAGAACCTTTATAATCAACTGTATAACAATAACAACACCAGTCAATTCTTTATCATAAGTGCACTACACAACTAATAGTGCATGATCAAATCCATCAGTCTGTTATCATAAGTGCACTACACAGTTAATAGTGCATGACCATATATTTATTAATATTAAATGCTGACCAAGAACAATGTAAACAACAACAAAGATCAACTACAATACGAAAACATTCACAGAGGTCAACTAAATAAACAGCAAAACTGAAAGAAAAAAATGTCACAAAGGATGTGATGATAACTGCGAGAAAGAAAACAATACAAATGACGTCACAGTGTATAAACAAAAGGGGTGTATAGAACTAAATAATAGAAAAGAGGAGACCTACAAATACAAACAAATGAAATCAGAACTAAAGAACAGAAAAAACAATATAACGAAAACAACGAAAAGGTACACTTCGTCACACCTAACAGAAATAGCAACCAAAGTCGCTAGCAAATTTCACAAGGAAATTCGCTGAGTCCCTACAGAATGCTTATATAAGTCCTCTGTTACGTGGAATCTCCTATATCAACTGAATATCAACATACACATAACACATGTAAACATAAACACAAAGCATAAATAATGCTATTCATATGTGGAAGGCTTAGTGCATACGCAAGACAAGGCACAGTTCACAACACAAGAACACGCCACTTATCTTTAGTCCTATCGTCCACAACGATGAAGATCTAGCGTCAACGTTCTGAGGATTAAATGATCCAACGCTGAACACATCTGAACTTGCTTCCAAAATGATGATGATAATAACGGTACTTGACCTTCTTATCTACCGTTGCTGAACTTGCTTCTCAAAATGATGATGATAATCTGCAGCTGTACTTGCTTCTCAAAAGATGATGATAATCAGCAGCTGAGCTTGCTTCTCAAAAGATGATGATAATCTGCAGCTGAACCCGAAAACGGCACCTGACCTGATGACCTAGTTACGTCCTGTGAGCTGGTGTAGTGAGTGTGTCAACAACTACACAGTGCTGAGTACATTCCATTGTAGGCGAACTTGAAACTTCCGTTAAGCCCCATCGAAATTGGTACACCATAAATGTTAAGGTCAATTTATGAATGTTAAGGTGTGTTTGTAGGCCAGTAGTAATGTGAACGAGCCGTCTCTTAAGTGTACATAGGCTCGACAAGGTAAACAGTCCTGACCGTCGCTGTATGCGTTGAAGCGTGACATAAATAGCGAAGGTACAGCTTGGCCAATGTAAATATTAAATGTAGAATATACACGAATGACCAGAAGCAGTATAAATATGGATCAACTCAATACAGGCTGACAGGAGCGGTACAGTCCTTGGTTGGACGCAACAATGCTGGCATTCGTGTAGCTTGTCTTAATGTGTTGTCTTGAGTGAATCTCAATGTTTTGTTTTGCGAATGCGTGTTGAAAGTTCGTGGAAGTAGAAAGTAGGCATCAAAATGGACGGCACACTCTATATCTAGACATGTAGCAATTCATAGAGTGGTGGAACAGCTCTGACGTTTATAGGACTTTATTTACGCCACAAGCGGCAGGTATGCCGACATTAATATCAACAGTCATTGAACAGGTCATGATATATTAATACAGTCATCATCCAGCTATGCATGAATTTAGTAAAGCTGATCTCGTACAATGTTCTCAATCATCAGCTTCAGGGAAGATATATCCCCTATGTGAGTTTAATAAAACTCTACTCTGACATCAGTAAGTCAGATATCAGATGTCTCCAACAGGCCGTCCAAAATGGCGGACTCACAGTTCAAATGGCCTCCGGGTGATTCTTCATCAAACAAGGGGAATCCCACCTTGTATAATCAGTATCGCCGCCATGCGGGATACCGAACAAGATATATACACTTCGGGCATGCACCAGCCTAGTGCATAATCAGAATACATAGAGAGTTTCCTTTCAAGGATACGTAGGTGGTACGTTTTCCCGCTCAGGGAAAGAATCATAAACTATCGATTATACGAGTCATGAAGATTCTATCAATAAGGGAAACAGTTCAAAGAGTCAATTACCTTCTGTCCCTTCAGAATAAATATAACCACACTCACATCGCCTCCAAGGCGCTGAGAATACACATTAAATAATATACGACATCTTGTCGAACCACAGAGGACTTATCAAGAGATATCTTGACTCTCTTAAACACAGCCCGATACTCTAGTCGGTAATGGCTTCTACCTAATCGCGCCACAAGTCACGCATGCGCACTGAGACGCCAGACCTTTTGAGCATCGCTCAAAGTAGACGGTTTGAAACCATATCAGGCAAAACTGACATCGGTTTTCAAAACAGACCACAGACATAACAGACAAGTGAGATCACTACCCTATGAACAATCATCCCAACAAAAACCTGGATTGATGCCCTTAGACTAGGAAATACAAAATAATGTCCCCAGTTTTTAATCAAGCACTTTACATGGAGAGGCTCAGCAAACTGACCGCTACAAGTACACAGATGGAAACGAAGATAACGAAGCATATGAAGTTATAATGGATAGATAAAGGACAGTGGGCCATTTAATAATCACTTTTCACCTTTAAAATCGCACAATTAATAACAGAGATATGGTAGAAATAAGAAATTGAGAAAGGCAGACAAACGCGCTGATAACTGCTCGGTTTTGAAAATCTTGGGATGTTACACTTTCTAACGCGTCTGTGAAAAAGGTCAAATTGGCTGGATTCAAATTTGATTGGGTACTGATATTGAAAAGGGGAGAGATAAAACTAAAGGGTGGCCAAGCGAACGCTGCCACGTGAAGAATATTTGTTAACCTAGTCAGATTAAAAACAGTAGCAAAGCCTTGTGTGTGACCCATTGCCTTCGCGTCTGGACGGCGGCGATCAAGATTTGTGCCCATTGATCGTCAGTTAATCTATACTAGTGTATTATTTCATTGATTGCGGTAAGAGAAATGATTTATTAATATTTTTATTAATGTGTAGAGGCTAACCCAGATAGGGCGCCCAAAAATTTTGTGTTGTGCGACATTGCTATTGTGGAAGCTTATGACCTCCTAAGGGAGCACATGCATGCCTAAGCAGACTATTGAAACAGAAAAACAAAATGTAAATGGTGTTTGAATATTGCCATGCATAACAAAATATTTTGACTATAAGACCAGAAAGCTACTGGCAGTTCTCTACAGGCCACAGTGTTCCAATAACTCTTGGAGATTAAATAGGAAGTCATACTACCAGAGTTAATAGATCATTTGAAAGAAAAAAGAAAAGAGTGTATCCCAGCTGATGATATAAAATATAACTAAAGTCTAAGTGGCAGAGGCGTTGAAGCCATGTGGGAAAGAGCAGATACCCACGGATTGAGAAGAAGTCACAATACAATTAGGAACTGTAGCTATTGATTAGCACTTGGGCTGATCACTACGAATGTTTAACGATGTTTATTTATTAGGTGTGGAGATGTGTCAATGAAGTGTATTTAGTGAGGCATTGTTCATTGTTGCAGGGTTGCATCAACGAGTAACCAGTAAGACAAAACCTGGAGAGGCAGTGTAAAAGGCAACTTACCTGTTGCGTGTATTGTGAAGTAACTGCCATAGCTGACTCCAGCTGAGATTCTTGTGGACAGAAAGTGTCATATTTACAGTCAACCACCTATTGCCTCTGATTGAAAGATAAACCTTCTTTTTTGAGGGCTAATGATTTCACTTTATATTGTTAACCTCCACACTGTAATTAAACATTCTAGTGACATGATGAAAAGAACAGTTCTTCCAACTAGTGACCCTTTTTAATACCTTGTTACTACAGCCAGGGATACAAGTACATAAACATTTTAATAATATCATTTATTGGACAAGATGTTCATCCACTGTATTTACCTGTGTACAAAACCACATTTATTTTGAGTTTAACCTTCCTGATTCAAAACATTTGAGAGTCAGGAAATTAAAATTGTAAATTAATCCTATAACTTTAACCACTGTCTTACTTGTGTTTATTAGATTGAGTTACAGTTGTGTTAAATTTGTTATCATACATCACACATACATTACCCTAGACATGTAGCCATATAAATTAATAGACTTAAAATATTTCGCAGGGTAAGATCATAGGGTGGTAGCAGTTAGGTACCCTGAGAATACATCATCATCAACTATTAGACTCAGGGACTTACATAGCTGGACCTCACTCTGTAGACAATTAATAATAATTAACATAAATAACATATAAACCCACCACATATGTTAGCTGTAACCTCACAATGTACTTGTATTTGCCGAGTTGTCAGGTGATAGTGAGTCTTTTACGCACCATGATAACACATCCGCGACAACATTTTTATTGCTTTTAATGGCCCGAATATCATACTCGTAGTGTTGGAGCGCAAGTGATGCTCTGGCCGCCCTCTCATTACGAAATTTTGCAGTTTTTAGATATGACAAGGCATTCTGATCTGTCTCCAAGACAAACTTTGCGCTAATGAGGTAGCGTTGAAGTTTCGAGAAACAATATACAACAGCAAGCAGTTCATGCTCCACAATAGGATATTTTTGTTCGGTGGGTGTCAATTTTCGACTGACATACAGAATTGGATGTAGACAATCCTCAAATTCCTGCATAAGTGTATCACCGATTCTTGACCCAGAGGCGTCGACTTTAAGGATACAAGGAAATCGAGCATCAGGCCATCTTAAAATTAGGGATTTTGAAAAATAACACTTAAGTATTTTTAAAGAAACATCACACGAATGTGACCAAACAATCTTATTTGCAGAGTTCTTTCTTAACTCTTTCAGTCCCAAGCAAAAAAGTGGGTTTGGCCCAAACAAAAATGGCCATACCAGTATGTTTTTATTGTTTTTGTTTGGAAATAATTTTTTTAAATGTTCATATTCATAAATAACAAAAGTCCATAATGGATGGCTATACTTTAAGAAAATAGCGTTTTTGAGTTGTCAAAATTAGAAAACAGCCCTAGAAAGGATCAAGAGATACGAAACCTAGTATACTGTTGATTGGGCCAAATGGGTCTAGCGGGAAGTACAGTATACTGGCTCTTGGGGGTTAAAGAGTTAATAACGAAGACAGAACTGAAGTAATTTCGAAAACATTAGGCAAAAATTTCCTATAGAATCCGACAAGACCCAATAAACTGCGAACCTGTTTTTTTTTTTGTCTTAGGAATTTCTAGAATCAAGATCCTGGAGATAGTAGATTCTTCAGGCTTACGAAAACCGCCTCCTATTTTATGTCCAAGAAAAGACATTTCTGTGAAACCTATTTTAGTTTTCGAAGGTCTAACCCTAAGGTGATGGAAACGAAGAGTATTCAACAAAGACTGAATTCCAAGAATATGTTCATCCCAAGATTGACGGAAAAGACAAATATCATCAATATAGGTAATTATGTCATCACGATCAGAGAAAATTTTTCGCATTATACGAACAAAAGTTGCAGGAGCATTACGAGACCAAAAGACATAAAATTAAATTGGAACAATACCAAAGTTGTAGCGAAAGCAGTATAAGGTTTTGCTCTGTCCGACAAGGGGACTTGCCAATAACTTTTAGACAAATCAAATTTACTGAAAAAAGTAGCTGTAGATTGTCTATCCAGTAAAGAATCTAACAAAGGCAGATGTACAGCATAGAAAATAGAATTTAAGTAAGTGACAGTCAAAGTATAGTCTCAAGATGATTGCATTCTACAAAACAATGACCTTTAAAATGTATAATATTATTAGCCTTATCATAAGTACCAATGGGAAACACTACCTCCTGTACATGATTAGTGGAAAGAAAGCATTCACGTCCCTGCATAGGAACAAGTATGAAGTTATTATGATCTGTAAATGGTGTAACACGACCTGTAGCACCTGAAAAAAGAAATAATATCAATAAAACCGCCACAGCACCCAATGTAGTGGCCAGTACATATCACACGAAATCATGGTACGGCAGCATCTGAAAGAAAAAATCTTAAGTAATATTAATATCCTTAAAGTTCCCACATGAAAAGGAAGAATCATATAGTAAAAAGACAATTGAAAAAAAGAAAACAAACAGCCAAATATACAGTTTTGACTGAAGAGTATACGACCAAACTAAACTTGACATCGGATACCTCGACATCAACCATGCCAGGTATCACATCATCAATAATGGATGTGGTTGGTCCCACATTAGCAACATTGTCATCAACAATGCTAGGTATCACATCATCAATGATGGATGTGGCCGGTCCCATATCAGCAACATTGTCATCAACAATACTAGGTATCACGTGAGCCAGCCAAGCACATCGGCTTAACGTCACTCATCCGTCTTTATCAGTGACCCGTATAAAATAAACAAACAAAGAGCCCTGTTGAGCTTAACCTATAATAGGCACAATAGTTATGAATTTTAACCATAACAATCATCAACCTCATTCATATTATCATTGACACAGGGTATTTTGTATTAAATACACGTATGCCTTAGTCCTCGAAATACTACACATGAGAGACAGAGGGGTGGAGTGGAACACATTCAAATAATAACGAACACTAGCAATGTTCCCAACTCTGTCTAATGTATTCAAATAATGATCACCACAAAATCACAACAAGATATGTAGTTAGCGAAGTGTAACACATTGATGAAAATCTCAGATAACCGAATGCCTTATCTTCTCACAACTAAATATCCTCTTGCATTCGACAATACGAGTCGGCCATCATCACCAAACCCTCGTCACTCCCCTTCTTCTTCACTGCCCATTCACAACGCCCCTTGCATTCACCCCTGACCTGCTGACCTCGCAGTTTCGTGTTGTTAAGTTAAGTGTATGAGAACACCTCTCACACCCGACTGACATTATGTACCCGCCCCTAGCGGAGCACCGCCAGTCCACAGCTGTGTTAATCACACTGTGACAATCATCATCATCAACCTTATCCATATCATCATTATCATCATTCTCATCCATATCTTCATCATCAACCGCATCCATTTCATCATCATCATCATCAATCTCATCCATATCATCATCATCATCAACCTCATCCATATTATCATCATCATCATTAACATCATCCATATCATCATCATCAACCTCCTCCATATCATCATCATCAACCTCATCCATTTCATCATCAACCTCATCCATATTATCATCATCAATCTCATCCATATCATCATCAACAACAACCTCATCCATATTATCATCATCAACCTCATCCATATCATCATCAACCTCATCCGTATTATCATCATCATCATCCACCTCATCCATATCATTATCATCATCACCAACCTCATCCATAGCATCATCATCATCATCAACCTCATCCATATTATCATCATCATCAACCTCATCCATATCATCATCATCATCAACTTCATCCATATTATCATCATTGTCACGAGACAATAAGGTGCTTACACGCACACCTTTGTCCCTGACAGCAGTGACACTATCGCTGTTACCTCTCATCTCACACAATCAGCAACAACAACAACGGCACCGTAGTCTAGCAAACACGTTTCTACACTGTATATAGCAATAAATAAATGAACTAAACGACTGTGTCAATCTCGACATAATATAATAACAACTAGTACACGCCATATTTATGAGGTACTCAAAAGCACAAGAAATTACCAATCTATCTCGACAACCTACCAGTATTTAAATAATACTAACATTACTTCTGGGACTACGACAACTTCCAAGATCATATATAACATCGATCCTAGCAACAACTAAAACCACACTACAAACACTAGCTCTTCTAAACAAGAGCAACAACTAAAACCACACAACAAACACCAGCTCTTCAACGCAAGAGCAACAACTGGACACGTCCGTTCCCTTCTACAACGTCTGTCAACTCCCTTTGGACAACCTTGTAACCTTTTCACCTTCCATACCTCAGGCTAACTCTAGCCAATAATAACTACTACTTTAGTCACATGTCATAACAATCAAAGTTCAGCTGCTCATGCAAACATCACATGCAACTCACAAACGTTTAACTCGACTTACATTGCAATCACGTTTGCCACAACAACGTACCTAATAAACCTTGCTCACCCATGAGCATACAACCAAAGCAACTTCTCAAAATTGCATCTTGACATTCACCCTCCCCTTCAAGAGAAAAACGCAGTTTTTCATTCGGTGGGTCATGGACATCAGATTTTCAGGCAAACTCAAAACATTACCATTGCAGCCGCACACAAACCCCCCCCCCCCCCCCCCCCAAAAAAAAAATGTTCTAGTTGAGAAATTGCAATACTGATCTCAATAACCAAAACAAATACTTTAGGACATGATGGCACTATTGGACACCTCCGCCAAGCCACTTCCACAGCCTATGTAGTGCGGGACTCGCAACGCACTTCCAACACAACACCGTTCAGACCGATGGTTCATTACCATGAACCAAAGCTGAACAGACTAGTCATACTACCGGGACATCAACAGTTCCCACAGAACTGTAGTGGTTTTTGATGTTATTGTATGGTTGTTATGTTACCTAGTGTACTGGATGAGGTCAGCTGTGAAGGCTCCTGAGATAAAAGTTTATGTGAGTTACAGAAGGCTCTTCTGCTACCACTTACGACCTCAAACAGACCTATTCTACTATTATGAATGTTAGCTACGTTAAAAGTCTAGGGTACTGAAATGTAATGTGTAGGTAATAAAATACACAGACACACACATGTAAATAATAAGTCTAATAATAATAATAAATTCTATGATAAATTGAACTAACACTGGCTGTTATAGTTTAAGTTTGAAAATTTTTTAAATTTATTAGTCCTGAACCAATTGTTTCTTTTGGTCAGAACTTATGAAATAATATGTATTTATCAATAAAATGCATATATACATTGCATAATCAAATGAAATTTTTGTACATAGGTATAATATTACAATGGTTAATATTAATAATATCTACAATGTCTTGGGAAAAACTAGCACTGGATGTTTAGTTGGGGTGGCGTCATCATGCCCAATCTATGGCTACAAAGTTCAGTGTCCTTGACATATGGACTGATGTTAGTGTTTATATAACAAGATTTTATTTCTTTATTGATGGTGGACACAGTGGATGAATCAACAGCAGGCCAGGTTTGCACTTAACTGGCCTGTGTCGATGTAGTACAGGATTCTTGTGGCCCACTCCTCTCAGTAGCTGGAGTAAAATGTTAGGCCGCACAGACACCCGCTCTTGTACTTCTACAAAAGCATCTGGCACAATCGTAGTGCCAGATCAGAAACTCTGAAACAAAATTTGTGCCATGTGTCAACACTCTATTTACTGCGCCACTCTTACACACAACACAGCAAAACAACATTACACAGATTGGGTCAGATCTCTCTGACCAACTTAGCACATCTCACCCAGTTGTTATCAAATAGTACCAGTTTCCCAAGACTGCATTGCATCCGAAATATGTTCAATAGTTTCCTCTTCCATTCAATAAGGTGGGTGATATGTTCCCACTGATCTCAATTATAGATCCGCCTTCCATAGTCTTAGATAGGTTTTCATATATTTTTTTGTTGTCTCTAGGCCCTGGACTGCTGCTGGGGACCTAGAGCAAGCACTCACTTGTCGTAATCATTTTTCATGATATGGCAGTATCAATCACTCAAAATATTAAAATAAACAAGATAAATGCTTTTTCCCTTACCACAATTCAGAATTGAGAACACAGTTACTTAGTACTAGCAAAACTCAGCTGAGCTGCTGGCTAGATTAGGGCGTCCCACTGATTTTTATTTAATAATTCCTGGAAATCACCTCTAGCAGTAACGTACTGTGTCAATGGACAGTCTTCTATACAATGGCACAAGCGTGCGTCTCTCATTCAATATTATAAATGCTTTTGTCCAATCAGCGGACTTCCCCTCTAACTTTTTTCAAATATTCAAACTAAAAGTCAAATTTCAGTCCAGTCTCAGTCTAGTATGTAGTATTTTTCCCAAAATTACACTTGTTTTTTGGACTAACTACATGAAAAAACTACACAAACCTGCCCCACTAAGTTATTTTTAGCTACTATCCTCCGACTTTGCCCCCTAGTTCATTGCAGTTTGATTTTTGCATTTTTAGGCTCAAGGACGCCAAAATGTAACTTTAGTGAAAATATGCACAAAAAACTGTTCGCTAGTCTGATTGGAACAATACGGTCTTTCGTCAATATCTTCGGTGTTATCTGTCCGTCTGTGTAATTAAAAGTATATTATTTCTCTGCTCAAGATGGGCTATCAAACTAGCTAGGTTTTATTTTCATAACTTTATTATTAAAGAAAAACCTACTTTTCTCAAGGTTAGTTTTTGAAATTTGTTTTTGAACCTTCGTCCACGGCGTTTGCCGCTGTATTCAAACAAAACAACTAATTACCGTAAAACGTCCAAGATACGACTGTTTCTAACAAGAGCTAAGGTCGTTTTTCTACCAATTCCTTACATTGTGTTAACTAGTGGCGTGATTTTTCCTTTAAACTACAAATTGCGTCTTTTTGCCTTTTTAGATTCAAACACGTGTTCCGACCGTCATATTTTTTCCTTTTATCTCCGTTTCCCTCCCGTCTAAAAGGGTAAACCGTTTAGTCTGCATGTTCCAACTAGTTAGTTTCAATGGCGGTAGAAAGCGCTGGCGTAGGTGAAGAAGCCTCGGCATATCTTGCCTATATTTTTATCCCTACGTGTTATTTTACCCGTTATCTTTATAATTGGAGATATTTTAACGTTGTATCACTGTATTTTTCACCACAAGAACTGACCCTGACTAGATTCATTATTACATCTACTTCCCAGAGCGATAGTTCATTACCCAGAACCACGATCCTTGCATAGACTATAATACCTGGCGCTATCACAGAGAGCTTTTCTCTCGCGCCTGTACGACCTCTGGGCCCGAAACAACAGAGTAGGACTTTCCTCACTCTTCTTCAACTAATATATAACTCGGCATTGTCGCTCGAGTCTATCAAATATATAGGCTACGTTGTGATCTCAAATCACAACAACAACAATGCTGCACCCAGAGTACGAGAATGTGGATCCCACCACATTCAAAGACTGTGTCCTTAGCGAGGTCCAATAACCAACTTTTTACAAATTTCTCTAAGGCAAAAGTCATACCAGCCTTTAATTAATGCCAGTTTGATCTCACGCTAACCATGTTAGCTTACAATGATGATGATAGGAATCTCTATACAGAGCAATACAACAGGAGGCAATCTGATCATCAGAAGTTGTCACCTCGTCGAACAAGTGTTTCGGCCCTGTATACTCCTTTACACTCTAAGGGTGGCGGGCCCACCTGGGTCATGACTCCCAAGTGTCTCCGCCTCCTGTTGTCTTATGTAGAAAAAATGAACCCACTCCACCTTGGTTGCAGCTTTAAAATCCACAATTCTGCCAGCCGGAGGTAATTGAGACAGTATTATGTTGAAAACAAAATAGTGTGCCACAGCACACCACGACTAGGGACAGACACTGACCCACCTGCGCAAAGCCAAAGAGGCTTGAAGCCACTGCACGCTAGCAACTGAAATCTACTTGCGCCCGACACCTCATATAAAATACGACGCGTGCTGCCTGTAAGCCACCGTCCCTTCACCAATACAACGAAAAACTCAATGTATTGCGGACTTAGAAAAATTCCACTTTCCGGATGTTTCCTGTACGCAGGTGGGGATATAGTTTACTGTCCCGAGTTCCATAGCCCATTGCGATTGTTCCACAGCCAGCATGATGCCTTTTCCGCAGTTTCACTAAGCCTCTTCAGTGCCCTTGTTCTCGACTGTCCCCTCAGCCCCAACAGTTTCAATAAATCATACACTGATGCAGCCACGAGCCCTCTTGCACCCACCTCAACAGCCATGACCTTTGCAGTGAACCCATCGTGTCTCAGATCCGCGGCCAGATCACTATACTTGGCCGCTTTGAACAAATGTTGCTCTTCCAATCTGGATTCAAATGGCACGGTCAGTTCAATCAATATAACCTGGTGCGATTGTCGTGAAATATTCTAATCCCCATATATAAATTAAAACGTAAATGTAAAGCCTAACAAATAACTTCAATAAAAGGAAAGAAGAATGGTAAAGAACAGTGCTGTCACAATGACTGTACTCGAAATCCCCCTTGTTTTCTACTTCGTCTGCAAATTGTAACGTTTCACGTTGATAGTAAAAGCCTACTGCATCATTACACGCTTGCTTCAATAAAACGTGTACTGCCTTTCTAAGAAAAACCTTGAGATACGCAAGCTGATTAATGACCTAAATTAATACTAGCATTAATTACACTACGTTACCATAAACGAACGGACAGATGGACTTAGGATAGAAAGAAGGGAGGGCTGATCGGAGGAACACATGCAACACTAAACACGCATCGCGCGATACACAATTGCTGCCATCACGCGTGTAAGGCCACATGCACTAGCTTTTTTCAAATCGACAGTGATAAAAACACTACCCATACGAGAGTTAGTTTTTAAAAACCTGAAAATTCTTATTAGGAAACATGACATTATACTGGTTTACGTTTGAAAACATTACAGTACCCAGACACCACATCGTATTCGAAGTAAACAGGAGGTAGAAGAAAGTGCATATTTTGAACGCAGCCACTTAGCTCCTTTAAATTTGTATATTTGGGTTCCTTAGGACTTGCTGACAAAAAATATGTTAAACGTTACGCAAATAGTCTAGGAATTACCAAATTATAGCCAAAAGAAATAGTGAGGGATGTCAGACAACACCCAAATCAGAATCGCTCAGTGGCAGATTTTCACCCCACCATTGTACGGGAAATGGGTCTCTATGTTACCTCCTATTTGATTGGCGGAAAATAAATGTAAGGCTAAACACGATTAGTCGGACTATAAATACTACTTCGTTGTTGTTAGGGGAAACGTGAGTAGGAGTACTTTTTTGAAAAGCTGTGTAAACATGGTATGATTGGTTTAGACCTGCCAATATAGTCAATTAGAGGCGTCAGGTCAACACCACATTTGCAAATAAACTTACTACAGAACCAGTGCGTTGAGCGCCAGTGCATATTTTTCTAAATAAAAGCCTGGGACATCGGCAGATCGAAATTGTGCTATATTCAGTGCCGGTCAACGTAATTCTGTATTATTTCCATGAATTGTGGGACTGTGGTCCTAAAGTTATTGAGCAGCACCTGGTCAGAGCTTTGCTGAATCCAGAGGCGGACAGCATACTCCTTGGTCCATATAGCAAACAGTGAGGTGTCTCCAGAATACAGGGAGGCTATCGAGCAGAGGAGTCTTTTCCTGCCGCCATCACGAAAGATAAGCCTATGTGGCCAGCGGAGCTCAACATTATGTAACCCCATCTTAAACTGACATTGTATAAAAAATAAGAGGGGAAATTAATTGTTTTAATGCCAGGAACTGAGAACATCTCCAATACTAGTTCCAACAGAAACAAACACTTGAAGTTATGATGACAAATACCAACATAGCTTGAAAAACAAAACCAGTATTACCTCATTTTACTACTACACAACTGACACACATAGGATAATGTTAATAAAATATGTCACTACAAGATTCAGATTGATAAATTCTGTACATATAACTTGTAATTAAACTTGATTGTGATTCCTGGTTCACTTTGTATGTGAATTAGGACACATATATATTAGTGACAGTAATTAATACATATTTATATTTGAAAATTTACCAGTGCCTCATTTAAGAATAGTCTTATAGAGTGTTAAATGTGTGTGAGTGTCACAGTGTTTTCACGTGTGGTGGAATAAATTAAATTGTTTATCTGTCTGTTGTTGTTGTGACTTACACTTCATCATATACATACCCTAGACATTCAACGTAGTCATCACAATATTCCAGAATAATTCTGACTGAGGTATAAATATGTGGTAGCAAATAAGGTCATCTGTAATACACTACCCTTATTAGATACAGATACCTTCACAGCTGATCTCAGTCAGTACAATAAGTCCCCTATAAATATTTATAATATCCCACTTTACCACAGCGATGATGAAGAATGCAGCACTATATCCGGCCGTCTTCGAGATTTCCTGATACTCTCTGGATATACCCCTCATCCAGGTAGGTCTACCGCTATCTCTCAGTCATTTGCACAGTCAAGAAGAGATGGTACACTGCTACCTGATTTACTCGGTTTTGGGTGTGCTGACTTTCTTGCTCTCAGAAAGTATGTGTTTGCGGTGTTCGGCCTGACATTGGTATTCGCCTTCATCCTTGCCAGATCTATTGTCGCAGCCAGCTCATTTAGCACTTTGTTGTGGCGCCATGTGTATCGCCCAAGTCCTAATGACACCTTGCAAGCTGAGAGCACGTGTTCAAGTGTCTGCCTCTCATGGCACAGAGGGCACTGCTCATCATCCGATTTTCCTCATCTCACAAGTTTTGTGGCCGATGGCAGGAGGTCATACATTGATCTAACAACGAAGCTGAGCCTAAGCGGTGCCATATGCCATATATCATTCCATGTCAAGGACCTTTGCAGGGCTCCTTCCCTTGTAGTCCATTTGCCTTGTTGAGCCTGCGTAGCATCATTGCAAGCCTTGCCTTTCCAACTTGGTACTCTTCAACAACGGACTTGAAAGGAAGCAGAAGTTTTGACTTTTTGCAGTACAGTGCTACATCTGACAGACCTGGTGGTACCCCTAGCCATTTCCTCATGAACTTGTTGACCTTTTGCTCTATAGCTTCCACAGTACTGGTGCTTATTTCATATATAAGCAGTGGCCATAGCAACTTAGGTATCGACATGAACTGGAGGCACCACAGTTTGAATTTTCCTAGGAGTCTGCTTTAGTCTATAATCTGTAGCTCTCTGTCTGCCATTTCTATTGTCTGTTGCACTGCCTTCGAGTCTTTTAATGAGGCATCGTACACCCTGCCAAGACTTTTAACAGGTTCCTCAATAACAGTAGGGATTCTTTGGTTGGAAACCATGAATATGACCTCTGCTATATTCCCTTTCCTGACTGATAGGCTTCTCGACTTCTTGGGTTTGAAGCTCATTCTGCACCAGCTGACTAGTTCATCCAGGCGTGCTAACATCCTCCGGGCCTAATGTTCATCTGATGTCAGAATTGTTGTGTCATCCATGATTGCTTTGAGCGGTGGCATGTGACACATTCCACTGAGCTTTGGACCTATAGCCATTCCTTCAGCCGCATTGAGGATTACCTGCATAGCCATCACGAATAGTATCGGAGAGATGGTACATCCCATCGCAATTCCAACTTCAAGGCCAATCCACTTCGTTGTGTACTCTCTGGTTGAAAATCTGACAGAGAACCCTGCGAAATACAACTTCAGCATTGCTGCAATCTCTTGTAGAACATGAAACATTTATAGGGCCTGCCACAACATCTGGTGTGGAACGGATCCAAAAGCATTTGCTAGATCCAACCAGATTACATGGAGGTTTGTTCTGTCAGACTTTGCCTTTTGAATTGCTTCCAGATAATTGTGGCATGCTCTAGACATTCTGGTGTACCTGGGATACCTCCTTTCTGAATGGTAGTGTCAATGTACCCATTTGCCAGGAGGTATGTAGTGAGCCTTTTCGCCATCACTGAGAAGAATATCTTCCCTTCCACATTAAGTAGTGAGATTGGCCTGAACTGACGGATGTCTGTGGAATTTTGTTCCTTCGGGATGTAGACTCTGTTCGAATTTTTCCATTCCTTGCTTACAAGTTGGGTTTTCCACGCATTCTTCAGTAAACGGAGCAGTCGTTTGAGCACCTCAGGGCATCTCTTATACACAACCTATGGAACACCATTAGGACCTGGAGTTGACTTGCACCGAGCTTTCTGGACAATGCTTTCTACCTCTTGCATCTTTGGGGGCTTGGTGTTAAATTCAGCTCCTGGCTTACTAGGCCATTTAAGGCCTGTCATGCTGCTGAGCGACCATCTGAATAGATCATCCTAAGGTGTTCTTTCAGGTCTTCTTTCCTGATGTTTAGCGTTCCTGACCGTGGCTGCTCAAACAGTTCTTTGGCAAACTTGAAGGGCTCCCTGAAGAATCTTTCCTTATCCCTTCGAGTCTTCTTTCTCTTCCTGCACAACCTTTCTGCTCTACAAAGGGCATTATGTTGGCCTTTCAGATGCTCCCAAACCTGTCGTAACCTTTCCTTCTCTGTGGCAACTGCGTTCTTGAACAGTTTTCCGGCATGCTTCGTCTGTTTCCTGATTTCTTCTATTTTAATTTGTCTTCTACTTTTTCGCGATGGGTTACTTTACTTTCCCTTACACACAGTAATATGTCTAACTATAAAAAATTACAACACGTCATCTCTCAAAAAACTCAATAAAGCTGGAAATGATACTCTAAGGAAATATTAGGAAAAAGCTTCAAAATATTTTTAAAACCAGAAGAGAAACAGTATATGTCATTTGGATCTGCATTAACATGTACTGTGGCTGCAATGCTAAAGTACATCATCAACCTCATCCATATCATCATCATCCTCATCCATATCATCATCAGCCTCATCCATATTATCATCATTATCATCAGCCTCATCCATATCATCATCATCATCAACCTCATCCATATTATCATCATTATCATCATCCTCATCCATATCATCATCATCAACCTCATCCATATCATTGCTGACGTGGTGGATGTGGGTATGAACCCACCATTGCAGCACGTCCCCTTGCATGAAGTCAGCACCAATGCATCCATGTGGTCTTGTAGAGGTGGTTTCTGTAGCAATGGGTTTCTCATGATAAGGTTGCTAGCCCCATGCACAATCTCACATTTGTAGCCTCTTACGATTTGCTTCAGAGGGCAGCAATTATCTTCTTTGTCTCATGGGAGATTTCCAATAACCTTACTGGGATAATCTTGCATGATTGCTGCTAGAGTAGCTTGGATAGGCGTGGATAATAGCTGGGATATAACTGAGATAGTTTATTGTAATAGCTGGGGAATAATTGACATATTTACTGTTATAATGGCTGGGGCATAACTGACATATTTGCTGTTATAATGGCTGGTGCATAACTGACATATTTGCTGTTATAATGGCTGGGGCATAATTGACATATTTGCTGTTATAATGGCTGGATCATAACTGACATATTTGCTGTTATAATGGCTGGGGCATAAATGACATATTTACTGTTATAATAAGTGAGGCATTATTGACATATTTACTGTTATAATAGCTCTTGCATAATTGACATATTTGCTGTTATAATGGCTGAGGCATAACTGCCATTTTTACTGTTATAATGGCTGGGACATATTTACTGCTATAATAGCTGGAATATAAATGATAATTTAATGTTATAATAGCTGGAATATACATGATAGTTTACTGTTTCAATAACTGGGATCTAAATGACATGTTTATTGTTATAATTGCTGGGATAAAACCAGGATAGTGACTAC
Source organism: Oreohelix idahoensis (assembly GCA_024509875.1). Lineage (NCBI taxonomy): Eukaryota > Metazoa > Mollusca > Gastropoda > Stylommatophora > Oreohelicidae > Oreohelix > Oreohelix idahoensis. The sequence continues at coordinate 46,249 of JAMPIV010013126.1, forward strand.
TATAGCTGGTGGGATGTGTTCATGAGAAAATAACTGGGCAGCTTGTTCAATAGCTAGTATTGTAGCTGAGGCATAGTATGTTTTTATAAAAGATGGAATAGCTATAAAAATTACTGTAGTAATTACTGTGATAGCAGATGTGATAGTTGTGATAGTTACTTAGATTGTAACTTGGAGTGTAGATGGGATAGTCGTTGGGAATGGATGGGACAGTAATGGAAATAGTAACTGAAATAATAGCTGAAATAGTACTTGAAATAGCAACTGAGCTAGTATTCTGGGTAATAGATGAGATAGTTGCTAGGTTAATATGTAGGATATGTAGATGTAGGTTGGCACATTAGCTAAGATAGGTCATGGAATAGTCGCTGAAATAGTAAATGAAGTAGTAACCGAGAGAGTAGCTGGGAGAGTAAGTGGGATAGTAAATGTATTGCTGGGATACTGTGATAGGTACCATGATAATTCGCAGTGGTTGTAGCTGGGATACAAAAAATGAGTTACTAGCTGGGATAGTTGCTGGTACAATAAGTATCAGCTATGGAACAAAGACAAAGTTTGTTTGGACCTGTCGTGAGCATGACATTCGATCAATAGATATGTCTTCCTGATATTTTGGGCTTTCTTCCTTTCTTCCATTTTCCATTCCTTCTTCTGCATGGGACCATCACTGTAATCGCCCCATCCTGGAGGCCTGCACTGAAGCACGTGTGTGCTATAGCCGTGGCAATTTTTCTAGCAGTTTGTAGTACACAGTGGGTTTACCAGCTCCGTGCATAACTTCACCTTAAAAGTGTTTGTATTAACAAAGTGGGTTTACCAGCTCCGTGCGTAACTTCACCTTAAAAGTGTTTGTATTAACAAAGTGGGTTTACCAGCTCCGTACATAACTTCACCTTAAAAGTGTTTGTATTAACAAAGTGGGTTTACCAGCTCCGTGCATAACTTCACCTTAAAAGTGTTTGTATTACACAGTGGGGGTTTACCAGCTCCGTGCATAACTTCACCTTAAAAGTGTTTGTATTAACAAAGTGGGTTTACCAGCTCCATGCATAACTTCACCTTAAAAGCCACTTAAGATACGCCTAGTTGAAGCAGTGATCATGTACTTTCTTTGTGTCATGTGATACCAAATGGAAACATACAGGACTAACTTTGTCTATAACAGTGCTTAACCAGGGGTGCAGGACCCCTAACAGGTTAAGAAACACTGGTCCAGAAGGATAGTAATGTGGGCGTTGGGGATCAAGCCACGTTTGTAGGAAGGAAAGGATCCCGTTTACATGCCCATTGAGGAATATTGGGAATATGGTCTTGTAGCGGGGCGACTAGTTCTAAAAACTGTTTTATATTTGTGTAAATCTTCCTTTTCCTTTTCTACTTTAATACATGTCTAAGTTTGTCTTGGTAGTATGTACTGGCTTATAGCCCGCCAGAGGTGTTAGTTACTTAGACCCTATCCGTATTTTAGGCACGTTACCTTCCTCTTACAGGTGTTATGCATGGAGAGCATTAGTGGTTGTAATATGTGAAAAATGACAATGACATCTATATTATCCAAACATCAATAATTCTTCAACTGCCTGGTCCAAAACGATGAATTTTATTCAACAGTAAGTTGGTCAAAACAGTGACAACCAATATACAAAAAATTAGGCATTTGAAACATCATATAAAACTTGGCTAATCTTCTTTTCGTACAGAATACAAAATCCAAGATGTTTAGCAAAATTCTTCTCCAACCACAACTTTTCCTTTGTCCTGGATAATCATATCTACGCATTTGCTTTCCTTCAGAAATGCTCAAGTGGTCGGTCAAACGGCCACAGTCTTAGGCTCATATTTTCTTGACCATCGGCACACTAGGGGTGATGTGGTCAGCCTTCCAAGAGTTGCTCTGGTACCCAATTCATGAGGCTGGGTCGACCCCGGAGCCGTTTGCGGTATAAAAAATCCCACCTCTTTTGGTGATCGAATCATGGACCACTGAGCTATAAAGCCAGTGCACTAACCACTGCGTTACAGCGGCTCAAAACTTTTTTAGGGCGACTAGTTAAATATATACTGAAGCACATTAAAAACGCACCACTATTATATATACTGATGCCGAGAAGCTGGCAAAAAAAAAGTGTGGGAATGGATTTTCCCCGTGTTTGCCATGAGGTAGAGAGCGAATGGCTGCTGGAATGGAAAGTGCATGATTCAACCCATGGGTGTGAGTACAGACTACATGAAAACGATGAAAGTTACACGTGCAACACGATTCTCAACAGCTATGACCCTGAAAATGTGTACGCGTTGTGGCAGTATACTCGGTATAAAAAGGCCGTTGAGACAAAACACCCAGTACATGTGCTTGAAATGCCACGACTATCTGAAAACGACCGCCAACGAGCCATTGGTATGTTGGAGACCGGAATGAGCTCGCGGGCCATTGCCAGAAGGATGAATTGCCACCACAACACTATTGTACGTCTCAATGAACGTTACGGAACCACTGGCAGTGCCCGGGATAGACTTCGGAGTGGCCAACCACGAGTTACTACCCCTGCGCAAGATCGTCATATTGTGCTGAGTCATCTAAGGAATTGACTCTCCCGGCAAGTCAAACAGCAAGAGCAATAGTGGGTAGACATGGGCAAGTCTCTCGAATGACAGTCATACGACGACTCAGAGATACAGGCCTTACTGCAAGACGACCTTATGTTGGGCCAAACTTGACTCACAGACATCGTTAGCAGCGCCTGCAATGGGCAGAGCAACGTATCAGATGGACTAGACTGCAGTGGAATGCTGTCCTATTCACAGATGAGAACAGACTCAACATATCCTTTGCAGATGGACGTATGCGGATTTAGCGACGGTGTGAAGAGCGCTTTGCAGATTGCTCTGTCAACCGATTTCGAGGTGGCAGTATTCACATTTGAGGAGGATTCAGTTTTCACCATCGCTTGCCTCTTCATGTCTTCCGTGGAAATGTTAATGCTGTGACATATCGAGATGAGGTTCTGGATGCACTGGTTGCTCCTGCGTTCACAATTTATCCAGACTTGCAGCTTCTCCAGCAGGATAACGCACGTGCATTTTTTTGTATTTTTTGGTTTTCTCCCTTGCCTGCACAGAATGCAATGAATTTCATAACAATCAAATGTACAAATTAATGACCAGCATGGATTCATAGGAAAATGAATAAAGATTCCAAATATGTAAACTTGTACACACTCATATTTACATTTCACACTCTGTTCCTGGATTATACAGGTGGTGCGTTTTTAATGTGCTTCAGTATAGCAGCTCACAACAAGTATACGTTAAATTCAAAATTTGGAGGAACACTTTTTTTCTATCAAGACTTATAATTTTCTTTTTTCTTGTCCATACAGATGTTCACACCCTTGACGAAGACTCTGTGTCACCTACTGAGTTACGTGTCATCCTGTTGCAACCCTATAACCTACTGTTTTATGAACAAAAAGTTCAGAGAAGCTTTCCTTAGAGTTTTTCAGGTACCGCTATATTGTTTACGCTGAGATATTATGGTTGTGTCAGGACAGACCTTGTTTGTGTTTGCTCTTGTAAATGGAAGAGGATATGCTTCATCAAGTCAACTTAATTAATATTGTTCAGCATTTTGTAGTCGGAAAATCTAATAGGAAGTTATTTTAATGTTAGCTTCGTTTAATGGTTATGATGCTAAGGGTGATGCATTTAAATTATGTGTAATTTAAAAAAAGGATAAATGTATTGTATGTTTTAATTGTTTATTAATTAAGTGAGACCATGCCGACTGGCGCTGGCAAATCATGTCTCTCCATTTCCTACAGTCTCTGTAATCTTGAATCAGCTGTATCTGTAGTCTTCTCCCCTGGCATGTAGTTAGTTTACAGTTATCTCTCGCTTTTCATCCTCATCTTCCCTTTGAGTAGTACTTAGCAGTTACTTCTCCTCGTGAAGCATTAAAAGAACTTGGATTGTCTGTGTCCTTTCATGCTGATTAATTGACGACTTTCTTTTGATTCACTGAAAACTTCCTCATTTGATTGCCTGACTGTCCAAGATATCTGTTGCTTCTTGCTTATGAACCACATTTATCTTCCTGTCCTGTGTCATCTGGTCAATATATTTCCATGTCTTTTTTAATCACCTTCATGTCTATCTCCCTCAACAACATTTGGAGGTCTTCCCAGTACAGCACATACACCAAATTAAGACTGTATGAGAGCTGTGTGCTTTCTGTGCTTCTCTATGGTGCGGAATGTTGGAGAGTAACAGAGAAGGAAATGTCGAAACTGTCCTCCTTCCACACAATCTGCCTAAGGAAAATTCTCCGAATCTTTTGGCCAAACACCATCAGCAACCAAGAACTACTTATTCGGAGTAACCAGGAGGACATGCACACCATCATAGCTGGCAGTCGCTGAAGTTGGGTTGGCCACGTCCTCAGAAGGGACCCTGATACCATCACAAGAACAGCTATGCTATGGACCCCCGAGGGAAAGCGAAAGAGAGGCCGACCAAAAACAACTTGGCGGAGAACAGTGGAAGCCGAGATGCAAAGAATGAACCAGAGTTGGGGCACTGCACGAAGGATGTCCGCCGACCGAGCAAAGTGGAATCAATTTGTTGCTGCCCTACAGGACGCCACCAGGCGTGTTGGCCGCTGACTGCTTTGACGGTTGGCGGTTATGGATCAAAGAAGAAGAAGATGTCTATCTGCAGTCCACTTCTCCATGTGTTTTTGGTCATATTCTATTTTACTTGCCCTTGGTATTCCAGAATATCAATTGCCGTGTAATGCTATGAGCTGGTTCCCTCCGTATGTGTCCCGTCCAAATCCAGCATCTTCTTCTTATCTCATATTCCATTGTTATTTTATTCTGTTCATCAGTTCCACACTAATGATCTTGTCGTACCATTTGAATTCTTCTGCTCTGTGTCAGCACCCATTTATGAAAGGTTATAGCTTCTTGGTTGTCATTATGTTGTTCTTTTTGTTGCAGAGCTGCACTAGAAGACTACCTTGACATGTGTACACACTATAAGAACCATTTATTTTTCTCTTCAGTGCCGATCTCCACCCCAGACCATCAGAGAAAGAAGAATGCAGCAGATGAACCAGAAACGTCTCGAGTATCAACGAGAACAAAAGAGACGCAGCACGGCAGTATCACGGCTCAGCGAACGCTATAACCCACTAGCCTCCACGACTTCCATCGTTCTCCCGGAAGATTCCGTCAGGGTTAAAATACCAGTTCTGGAGATGTGCAAGAGACTGAGCAAAAGCATGGAAGAACCGGACGCATTTAGCAGCTCAGAGTGATGCCGGGGAAGTTTATGAAATTAAGTTCTGTCGTCCAGATTTGGGCCTCAAAAAAAAAAAAAAAGTTGCAGTAAAGTATAAATTTCGGGATCGCAACATCAAAGATTGATTTGTACCTGAATAATAAGAAATTGGTATCGCCATTTCAGGATAAAAAATACTGTTAAGTGTGTCTGAAACTATGAGCATGTTCCTGTTTGTTTGCAAGTGTGAACGCAATAGTTTGCCCAGTGCGTGTTGTTAAGTATTAAGATTTAATAGTTAACGGGGGATCTGGTATATGAAAACCACAGTCACAGATAACATAATTTTTGTTTTCTGGTTTTGTTTTGTTTTGTTTTGCTGTTTTATTTATTTATTTATTTTTGGCATGAAAGTTTAGGTTAAAGAATTCAATGTGTTCCTTTACTTGTTTCATTTTATTCGTTCAAGGTCTTTCCACATCTTCTTTCTTCCTTCCATGTTCTCGATTTCTTTGTTCCTGTGATTTTCGACCTCCCCGTACGCCTGTTACCCTGGAAATTCCAGAACGAGTTATGTCTTATAATGTTATCAGCGGGTTTTCCCCGTTTGTTTCCCCACTCACTGCCAGCGTCTTTTCATCTTTAAGCCGTTGCTAAGGCATCCACAAAATTCAATTGAAGTCAAAACTAATAATTTTGACAGTAATGTTTTGTTATCACTGTCAGACATGGTCACTGTCTTAAACAGCAACAGGCAATCTAGGAGGTGTGGGGATCCATTTTACAGACACTAAACTTTCTAGTGAACTATCTTGATAAAGTTATGATTTCAGCTTTCACAGTAATTGCAATTTGGAACAAGTGCAGCTAATATGTAACTCTTGCCCAGTGTGGTTCCCCCCGGGGGGTCTGGGAAGAGATACAGAAAGGATAGGACCACTGCACCCTCAGGCATGTCGTACTAGGCGACTAACATGATGTAGTGCGGGACGCTGGCTAACTCATCATGTAGAGTAGATCGCCTCAGGAGCCAACGCAGCAAGAGCCTGTGACTGCTTGGTACAGGCTTCCTGAAAGGGGACTAACTGCAGTTGTGGTTCCTCGCTCTATAAAGCGCGCAAAGGATGATGATGGTTTATGTAACTTGTATATTTGCCGGGACATCTACTTCCTCCAGCTCCACCAACAGAGCGGTGGAGAACGCACATTAAATGATGTTTTCTGAACGATAACTTCACTTTATAGAAAAAAGAGTGATTTCCCCTTGCCAATATGGTGACTTTACATTTGACGGTAGCGATTTTCTACACGTTTTTTTAGAAACCAGTCAAACAGAGAGACCACACTAGTGCCTTGTGGGTAGGCTGGGGTCAATCAAACAGAGAGACCACACTGGTGCCTTGTGGGTAGTCTGGGGTCAATCAAACAGAGACCACACTGGTGCCTTGTGGGTAGTCTGGGATCAATCAAACAGAGACCACACTGGTGCCTTGTGGGTAGTCTGGCGACAGTCAAACAGAGAGACCACACTGGTGCCTTGTGGGTAGGCTGGGGACAGTCACACAGAGAGACCACACTGGTGCTTTGTGGGTAGTCTGGGGTCAATCAAACAGAGAGACCACACTGGTGCCTTGTGGGTAGTCTGGGATCAATCAAACAGAGAGACCACACTGGTGCCTTGTGGGTAGTCTGGGGTCAATCAAACAGAGAGACCACACTGGTGCCTTGTGGGTAGTCTGCGGACAGTCAAACAGAGAGACCACACTGGTGCCTTGTGGGTAGTCTGGGGACAGTCAAACAGAGAGACCACACTGGTGCCTTGTGGGTAGGCTGGGGTCAGTCAAACAGAGGGACCACACTGGTGCCTTGTGGGTAGTCTGGGGTCAATCAAACAGAGAGACCACACTGGTGCCTTGTGGGTAGTCCGGGGTCAGTCAAAGGCTAAGGAAGGTAATCCGACATAAATGCATTTTGAAATCGGATACACTGGGCCACAGGCCTAACGAAACAGTGCAACGTACGCTGCTTGATGATGACGTCATTACATAGTAAGCAAAATACTAATGCTTTCTTTGTACACATTCAAGTACACGTCTGAGAATGTAGGAAGAAGAAGAAGAAGAAGACTTAATAGAAAAGTTTAGGTATCTATATCATATATTTCATTATTAAAGTGAATATTTGTGAATCTCGTTCGTGGTTGTACGTTGGGGACGTGGACAATATACATTAAATAATTTTTTGTTTTTTACTTTGGTGTTTGCTTCCTTTCTTCATAGTTCACCCTTTCAGCTATTTAACATAGGCATAGAGCTGGCTGTCGGTTATATCAGGACGCATCTGTACTTTTAATCTTGAAGATACTGTTCTTTTAAATGTCGGCAGGATAGGCCTAGTCCGAAACCTCTATACCTTTAAAATGCTGTCTCTTTCCTTCCTCCATCACCTAAAGACCTAGACCAAATGTGATCTACTCTGTGAATTACCTGTAAGTCGGGAATTACTTTCTGCCAACAACTGGTCTAAAAATAGCAGCTGAAATTACTACACGTAAAATAAAATGCGTGAAAAAAGCTAATATTGAATAAGAAATATAATCAGGAAACAAAATGTCATGAATTTGGCGAGAAAAATTCAGTATATGTGACCCTTGAACAACACCATCGAATTCCTAGAGAGTAAAGATGTTTGAAGTTTGATTACAAATCCGAGCTTTGTCGGAATTCGAACAATGCAGGACAGAGCTTTTTTTTTTTTTTTTTTTTTTTTTTTTTTTTTTTTTTAAATGTAACACGCTTTCGGAATTAGAACTTAATTTATTGTCAATTTTGAAAATAAATGTTTATTTATAAAAGCCTCGAAGTGCATTTAAAAACAACAATTAACCGCTGTAACGAATAACTGTCAATCAATAGATGGCTTGTCAATTTTATTTATATTTACACGTTGTCGTGAAACATTCTAAATCCACATATCTAAATTAAAAAGTAAATGTAAAGCCTAACGAATTAATTCAATAAAAGGAAAGAGGAATGGTAAAAGAACAGTGCTGTCACAATGGCGTACTAAAATCCCCCTTTTTCTACTTCGTCTGCATAAGTGTAACGCTTTCACGTTTGATAGTAAAGCCTACAGCAGCATACACGCGTTTCTAAAAATAAAACGTGTACTGTATTTCTTAGAAAAACCTTGAGATACGCACACTGCTTAATGACCTAGATATAATACTAGCATTAATGTCATTATATACACTGCGTAATGAAAAGACAGACGAGCTTAGAAGAGAGAGAGAGAGAGAGAGAGAGAGAGAGAGAGAGAGAGAGAGAAGGAGGAACGCATGCAATACTACCACAGTCTCGCGATTAATATTAATGCCACCCCCAACGCGAAAGGCATGAAGCACTAATTTTTTTCAAATAAACAGTGACAAAAAAACACTACCAATACACGGTTAGGTTTTGAAAACATGTTTAATGCTTATTAGGAAACATGACACAATACTGTTTTACGTTTGAAATCCTGACTTTATACTGACAGAACAGTCGAAAAGGCAGAACAGGTGGCGGTTCTAAGACAGTAAATAAAAAAACAATTACACGACTATCCTAGATTAATACATATTTGTAACGAAGCCACTTGGCTCCATTAAACTTATATATTTGGGTGCCTTAGGACTTGCTGACAAAGAATATTTTAAGTGTTATGCACATAGTCTAGTAATTAACAAATTATAGCCAAAATATTATAGGGGTGTTGTCTGACAGCACCAGATCATATTTGCTCATGTTTGGATACTGTTTTAGGGGAATGAGGCCACTACGTTAAATCCGATTTGATTGGTTAGAATTATATGTAAGGCGAAACATGATTAGTCGATGGCAAATACTATTTTTGGTTGTTAATGGCAACGATAGGAAGGGTACTTTTTTTTCAAGAGCTTTTGTAAACATGGTCCCATTGGCTAGACCATTTGATATAGTCAATTAGGAGCGTCAGTTCAGTGCCACTTTTTGAAATTAAACTGTGTAAAAGCAAGTGCGTTGAGATCCAGCTCATATTTTTCTAATAAAAGCCTGGGACAGAGGCAGATCGGAATTGTGCCATAACTCATCGCCAGTCAACGTATTTGTTTAATATTTCCATGAATTGTGGTAAGCTAGACCTATTTGATATCTTGTTGATGAACATTGAATGTGAATTGATAATTTATGTCTATATGTGTGTGGTTCAGTAACAATAAACATGAGGCAAAGCCTAGATATTGCTCCAACCTGAACAAAACTTGTCGGAGTGGAGTATAACTGCATGGGATGGCCAAATAGTACTATGACACCTATCTTATTGAATAGAAGGAAATAATGCTGGAATTGCAGAGGCGTTGTAACCATTAGGGAGAGGAATACTGGTATATATTGTTACATGAGAAGCTAACAGTTGGCCTACCGCGCTGAACTCGGTGTTTGTTATGTATTGTGCTTCAGTGTGGAAATAGATTATAAATTAGTTCTGAAGTAGGAGGTACAACCTTCTTGTTTCAGGGACCGTGGTCCTAACGTATTGAAGCAGCACCTGGTCTGAGTTTTGCTGAATCCAGAGGCTGGTAGCATACTCCTTGGTCAAGATAGCGACCAGTATTGTTTCTCAAGGAAACGGTGAAGCAAGCGAGCAGTGGAGACTGTTTCCTGCCGCCCACACAGAAGTTAAGAGTTCGTGGCCAGAGCAGCTCAATCTTGTGTATACCCCCCCCCCCCCTCTAAAAGTGACTTTACCTTAATTCAAGAGGGACATTTATTTGTTTCAAATCAAAAGAAACTGTGAACCTTACCAATATTATTTCCACCAGAAACAAACACCTGAAGTCATGATGACAAACAACAACTTAGCTTAAAAAGCCAGTATTACCTCATAGTCCTACATCACAACTTACACACATATTGCAATAATAATATATGTCAATACAAAGATCCTATCTATAAATTGTGTACATACAACTTGTGATTACATTTGATTGTGATTCCTGGTTCACTTTGTAGTTGAATCAGGATATCTAGTATTGAAAGGAATTAATACATATTTTTAAAAGTTACCCTTGACTTATTAAGATAGTCTTATAGAGTGTTATATGTTTGTGAGTGTCACAGTGTTGTAAAGTATTGTGGATTAAATTAAATTGTTTATCTGTCCGTTGGTTGTTGTGAACATACACTTCATCACTTTCATAACCCTAGACATTCAACGTAGTCATCACAATATTCCAGAATAATTCTGACTGAGGTCTAAATGTGGTAGCAAAGTAAGGTCATCTGTAATACACCACACTTATTAGATATAGATACCTTCCCAGCTGATCTCAGCCAGTACACTAAGTCCCCTATAAATATTTATATCATCCCACTTTACCACACACGTCATTTTACAGAAGTCAGCTACAAACCTCAGAAATGAGAAATCTGAGGAAAGTAACAAGAAGGTTATCTCGCAACCACACGATACATCATGACTTCGAAACCCAACCCCTGCAAACCCGAGTGAAACAGTCCCAGTTACGATGATCTGGTCATGTTTGCAGAATCGGAGAAGATCGGATACCACGACAAACATGGGAAACCAAGACCAAGGGATCCAGACCTCCAGGACGATCCAGAGTTCGCTGGAAGGACAACATCAGACAATCCCTGAAGTACCGAGGACTGGACTAGAATCATGCCAAAAGGAAGACATCCGGTAGGATAGTATGGCGCTCTCTCTGATAAACAATATATATTTTTTTTCCATTCCTTCTTCAGCATGGAACCATCACTGTAGTCGACCCATCCTGGAGGCCTGCACTGAAGCACGTATGGGCTATAGCACTGACAATTTAGCCCCTTCAGTCATAACTGACTATAGGAATGCGCCCCTGCGGTGACATCCCTCGGCTGCTTATTTTCCTGGTGTTCCTTCGACGTTTTCTCCTATCTTCGGCTTGCCGTGAGAGCTTCTTTTCGCCCCATCTGCGGTAGCAACTTGGTGCGATCAGCAGCTTCATCCTCCCAGGTTGCTGGATTTATGTCCAGTGCCCTCACATCTCTCTTGCACACATCTTTGAACCTCAACCGCTGTCGCCCAAATGTTCTAATGTCATGTGTCAGTTGTCCGTAGAAGACATCTTTCTGGATGCGACCATTTGCCATGCCGTGGACATGGTCAAGCCAGCGTAGTATGCGCTTTCTAAGCAGTGTATACAGGCTTTGCCACTTTATCTTTAAACGAAATGCCGAGGATGTGGCGTAGATTGAAGGTATTGAGCCTTCTTCTTTGCTTAGCATAGGTTGTGCATGTCTCGCTGCCATATAGAAGTCGTCTTTGTACAAGCGAAATATCACGTGCCGAGTTAAATGATAGTATACTATCAACACTCATCACTATTATCCTTTTCCTTTGCGCTAATTTCGGATCATGGAGCAGCTGGTACCGCAAGAATCCTGCATAAAACGATAACATGCTGTTGCAGTGGTAGTTCCTGTGGGAATTTGTTTTACATGTTGAGCTTGCCAGCGCCATTCAAGAACATCATATTAGCCGCCTTGTACAACATGCCCTAAGGTGCAGTTTATGCTTTTCTTTATTTATTTCCTCACAGTCTCTCGGGAGCTACAAGGAGTTGCATTCAGTATTACCACATATTGGGCACATCCATATGAGAGAGAGAGAGAGAGAGAGAGAGAGGGAAAGAGAGAGAGAGAGAGAACAAAATGGTTTGAACAACGGCAGAATGTTGCCCTTGTTGTTGTCATCATAAGTCTTCAGTACTAGAATATTAACTTCAGAAAACGTGGTCTGTCGTCGGCAAAGACAACATACTTTGCACAAGAATATGGAGTTTAAAATATATACATGACGCACGCACGCACGGCACCACACACACCTACACACACAACCATATTTACATATATATATATATATATATATATATATATATATATATATATATATATATACACACATACACACACACAAATTAACATCATTTCTGCTTTCGCTCCCTATGGAACATGGAGCCACCACTGCTGGTCCTCTTGCCGGAAGCCTGTAGGAAACATTAACATGCTCATGCAGCTATCATTTCTGTCATCATGTGACGTATTCTCTCCAGAACGTTGTCTCTCCATTACAGCTACTCTGAACGCATCACGATTTTGGGCAAGTCGACCTGCTTCAGCCAAAGACAAGTTCAGACTCTCCGTGATGTCCTGGATCCACCGTTTCTGTAGCAATTTGCTTATCTTGGTGAGGTTGCCAGCCCCATGAACAATTTCATATTAGTAGTTTTGTACGACATGCTTGAGGGACAGTTAATCTATTCTTCCTTTGTCCCATCAGAGACCTCCAGGAACTAGATGGTGTATGTATGTATATATGAGTGAGTGAGTGTGTGTGTGTGTGACTGTGTGTGTGATTGTGTGTGTGATTGTGTGTGTGACTGTGTGTCTGTCTGTGTGTGTGTGTATGTATGTATGTATGTATATATGTGTGTCTGCCGGACTGTGTTTCAAAATATTACAAATTTAATGAAGGCTATTGTTACTGCTGATATCAAGTTCCAAGAAGCAATATTAACATCACAAGTCGAAGCAATGCGTTATTATAATCATAAATGCCTAATGAGGTAGCCATGTATTAGTTCAACTTCAAGTTCTTCGACAATGACAATAGAAACATGTCAAGCCAACTCGATCTGACTTCATGTTGAAGGTCTCACGATAGTAAGTGGATATTCATAACAGCTACTATAACAACATCCGAAGAGATGATTATGGAAACTAAGGATATTTGTGACAGATAAAAATGAAACTCTTTAAAACTGACCTTTTTATTTACAAAGGAAATATAGCATAATGTGGCTGAATCTAATCTCCTATACGATATGTTGTGTTATTACATTACACTGTTGTTGTATTTAATTTATCACACCACTATATGTTAATATGTTATGGAGAATAAAAATGTTAATATTTATAAAAAGAATAGGAACATATTCAGTGTAAAATACACACACACACACACATACAACATTAATATTGAACTACTTGAGACGTATTTCACATCGTTGTAAATTCCATTCTGTCCTGGGTAAGCTACTCACATCTGTTGTTTTTCTGTTGTCTAGTGTTCTACTTCTTTATTTCTTACGAGTGCCTGAAAACATACCTTTATGTTTGTCTAATATTTATTTACTGTTTACAGGCCTCGGGTTTCCCTTCCTTATACGTTGTAAATTCTAATGATTCTCCTATTTGGTATGTTGTATTTATTATGTCATATCAGTACATGTCGATGTATTAAAATGAGAATAAAGACTCTAATATGTATGTATGCATGCATGTATGTATGTATGCATATATGCATAACTGTATGAATGAATGTACGTACGTACGTATGTATGTATACATTGTGGTAACAGCCCTCATTAACGCTATATGAATTTATGAAAATTTACTTTATGTAAATTCTAATGATTCTTCTATATGCCATGTTGTATTTTATTATATCATGTCAGTACACATCAATGTATTTTCTGGAGAATAAAGATTCTGATATGTATGTATATATGTACGTATGTATATTCTTTCTTTCTTCTTTCTTTGATCCTTAGCCGCCGACCGTCAAAGCAGTCTTGTAGGGCAACAACAAATTGATTCCACTTTGCTCGGTCGGTGGCCATCCTTCGTACAGTGCCTCAACTCTGGTTCATTCTTTGCATCTCAGCCTCCACAGTCCTCCACCAAGTTGTTTTTGGTCTGACTCTCTTTCGTTTTCCTTCAGGGGTCCATAGCATAGCTGTTCTTGTGATGGCATCGGGGTCTCTTCTGAGGACATGGCCACAAGAACATCTATCTTGCTTGCTCCGAGTAAGCAGATCTTGGTTTGTGATGGTATTCGGCCAAAAGATTCGGTGAATTTGTCTTAGGCATGTTGTGTGAAAATATGACAATTTCGACATGCATGTAAGGTAATGTTAAAAAAAAAGAAGCACATGACAAGCTCCAAGTATAGGAAAACAATTATTACCCTTGATTACAGTCTTCCTTGAAGGATTCCAGAAAATCTCTTGGAAGTCGAAGACAGAAAGGAACCAATTCTTCCACAGTCTGATCGTCAGTGGCGGCTAATTTGAGGTTGTAAATTACTGCATAATTACTACACCACACCAATCACCAACCATAACCACACCCACACCACCCCCCCCCACCACCACCCCCCCCCCCCCCCCCCCCCACACCCACCCCCCCAACCCCCCCCCACACCCCCCCCCCCCCCCCCCCCCACCATACATAAGCTACTACTACAATAGCACATGAAATGTAATTTTACGCAGGTGTTCCAGCAGGCGAGACCGCTGCAGGGGTTCCAGCAGGCGAGACCGCTGCAGGGGTAGCCCCATGGTTCTTGAGGAGCGGAAACGGAGAATAATGATGATGATGATGACAATGATAATGATTAAGATAATTATGATGATGATGAAAATGATTGTGACGATATTGTGTACGTCCTTCTACTTTCTTCGTTCTCTCCTGCATTACCGATTTATTTCTTCATTTTTCACACTCATCGTCCTATTATTTGGCATATTTTACGCACCTTCATTTTGCCTGGTCACTCCCAGACTTGTTTACGTTTCACCATGTGAATCGTAGTATTACAAGGCTAATTAGACAGGTCAGCGGTAATACTTTTAACACTTAAGTCTTCTATCCACCATTGATAGAGACGGTCATTGTTGACACAAGGTGGTGTCGCACGATTGACGGAAATAAAGCCAGATTGTCTGTCTAAGAAATCCGTCTGGAAGATGTACGCAAACACAGGTGATAATATGTTATCACTTCCGCTGGACCATTTCTGTATCAATAACACAGATAACCCGTGTGGGGAGATTATTGTGGGAAAGATATTAGCCAGGAAATAAGTTCACCAATGTGTTTGTGAGTTTGCACAAATGCAATCGGAAGTATTACTGCCATATTTGAAAGAGGTCACGATTTTAAAATTCATATTTTAAAACAAGCGGGGTATAGTAATGATCAACCCGAACCACATAGTCTAAAGAGAAAGGATTAGTCTAAATCGAGGGCCTGAAATAAACTTTAGCTCTCATTGGAAAGCTGGCCGGAAATACCATCTGGGACGTAGACTGAGAAAGGGAAATATAATCTAGCAAAATCGGAGACACAAATCAGAATGCATTTTCAGCAACGTCAAGTAACAACTCCCAGTAGCCAAAGAGAAGGATCGGACAAAGAATTTCAAAATTAAAAGTGACAGATCAAAGTATTTGGGCGTCTTTATAACTTAAAAGAGAACCTGCAATTTTAAATACAAATACTGGAAACTTAAGGAATCAGAAACACAAGTCATAAGAGGGATTCCTAGCACTACTCCCAGACCGCGTGTTCGAAACATCAAATCAAAGTTGCTGTGTCCATTCTACTGTGCCAGGAAATTGTATATCCCATTTGGGGTAAGTTGTGAACATATATTTTACAAAGTGAAAGCGACATGTTACTTGCTAAGTGGTTATACAAATCATACGAGGCTGGCAACCTCAACATATGAAAATAGTATATTCATAAACCATTACATCAAGCGCTGGTGATTGCTTCTTGCTAGTCGTACAGAAAACCGACAGGATAGGTGGCCCCAGACTCCGAATGGAGCAGTGAGTAAGTGAGTGATGATTACATCACATGTGCACTGTGCGTATAGTATCATTTTGTGAGAATATGTAACTTGATAATGTTAATTCATGCACAAGCCCTTGCACTCGCGCTTTCTATACACATTTTCCCCAGTTAAGTAACAGAAGAATAACGGTGATTTCTAAAAATATTCCCTGAGTTATCCTATGTATACTCAGGGAGAATAATTATTCAGAGAGGCTAACATTGGTAGGTGGACAGCGAGACAATGCACCTGTTAATCTTCAGACCACAAAAGTACTTAGCAGAGGCATTTGTTCTTTTATTTATCCTAAAGTTCGTGGTACAAAATTACACTTACAACAGACCAGTCTGAAGTAAGAGTCTTCGCCACTATCTTGTGATTCAACAGCTGGGGTCGACACCAACTAACTACAGTGGACACATTGTGAAGACACCCACCTTGACATTAGGAGTGAAGTTCATCTAGACGCCTATAGAGAAGAGTCCTCATCACAAAAGACCTGACAACAACCCATTTGTGACGAAATGTATGTCCCTGTCCTTTTGTGTGATCTCTCACACCTCCAGCCCTACGGCAGTATTATTCCTTCTTCTTAATTTTTCTCTCCGACCGCTTTTATTTGGCATTTAATTTTTCCCTTTCACACATTTTACTCTTTATGCTGGACATAGCATGGGGAAAGTCTCTAACACGCCACTCCCCTATGGCAGTATCTGCTACGGGAGTAATTCTTATCTTATTGTGTCGCATTCACGCTTCACGAAGACGTGTTAAGTTACGCCAGGTTATTAGATGGTCAGCGACAATATTTTATCGCATAATCTGTCTGACTGTCGTAGATTTTTAGATAGGAGAATTAAGACTTGGGTTGGTCCCTTCTGAATAGGTTAGAATGAGTGATAGATACAGTGAGAGCTGGTGAAAAGCAATAGAATTTCCACACGTGAGATGATAGAATGTGATATAGAGGCTGTCTCTGAAAGCGGAAAAAAATTCTTCTCCCTCTCACCTATCTTCTACGACAGCTTTTACAGCGTCAGACAGTCTACACACAGGTATATCTATTACCTATATTTCTATGTACTCACGGACACGCACATATACGTGACGGCAGTTAAACACACAGACGTGGGAAAACTATAACAATGATATATATATATATATATATATATATATATATATATATATATATATATATATATATATATATATATATATGAACGAGCTGACCAACGCACTGATTTAGTTCAAGAGAGATTTTATTATTATCATCTAATAAAAAATCTTCTCCCAACACCAAAGAAATACATCAAGGAAAAGCATATACAAATAGTCATAAAATTCAAGAAAATGCTACAAGGATGATAGCCCGTTAGAATCTTACTCTAGGTTTAGCCCACAGCCCCGTTAGGATGACAGATGATGGCCCAAAGAGTTATAGATGCATGTGGTTAGGATCTAATATTGTTCCCCTTTGAAGGTATAGACTGACTTTGACAGCAGGATCTATTCTAAAGGAACACGTTACTTAAGCAGCAAATCTCGCCTAAGGAAAAAACAAATATAACAAGTGAGTGTATTATACAACGAACATCCTTCCGTCACTTTCACTCGGTTCTTTCATCAGGGCCCTGATATACTTACAATCGTGTTGTGGTTTCGCCGGCTGGCGCAAATTTTGGACACTCACACTTTTTATCTGTTACTGTCGTTTAATGAAACAGATCCCAGCTCTGCAGATTTGTTTGTTGGTTTCATCAAAATGGATCTGGGGAGCGTCTGCTTCAGGCGATAGTTATTTCAGACTAAAAATAATGTCACTTGACTCACGAGGTAAGAATTAGGCTTAATTATTCTCGCCGCCAGCAGAAAATTTACGTAGAGTTTATGGAAAAGGAAAAGCACATATAAATCATTTACATATTATGTACTCAATATAACTTACATTTAAAACAGCAAGCCTACAGCTTGACTTATTTTTTAAACTTCCGGTGAAATAAGTTATATTAAATCGATCATCAGGAATTAGGAATATGGTACGTACTCCGTCACTACTCACTGATGTCGCGTCTAGCATTTATAAGTTTGTTATTAAAACAGTTTCGACTGAGTATTAGCCGTTAAATTAAATTCCTTATAGCTACTAGTTTAGTAAGCTAAAGATATAATTTATCTTGCATTTCCACTGTATGCGTCACTAGAAAAATAATACAAACTATAAATTAGGCACTCTGTGCACAGAACTAGTTTAGAATGAAATAAGCGATTTAACGCTTTAAACACTTTCCAAAATACTAGATATCTATTATATTCACCTCAAACACAGAAGTACTAAGAACTTAAACCACTTCGACCAAACTAAAGGCCATCTCTATTAACAGAGATATTTTAGAAATCGAACGAAGGCTAGTTCTGTCTTTACTGCGAAGTTACTGAGTGAGAATGGAAATAAAGTTTCAAACTCGGGCCAATATCTTAAAATCAGACAAAGGGCCCCAACTTATTTCGCCAAGCGAAATTATCTCCCCTACTCCCAACATATCTCCCCCTTCTCATAACAGCCACGTTTAACTTAGAGGCGTGTCGTAACTGCCACCAGGGCGATTACGCACCTGCATTAACAAACTGACCGGGAAAAGCGCGTGTCAGTTTCAAATCTTAGACAACCGTCTGCAGTGCATGGGCGATTTTCACACTTCGCCGGAGCTATTTCGACGAAACTCTGAACTGACACTTATACTACTTCGCACCTCACGCTGACCGGTGAAAAATGCAGACGGATGTCGGCTCTCTCATAGCCTTCTCACGCGTTTACGTCGAGAATCTAACTCAGGAGTGTCGTGTCATCTGAAGGTGCAGACCCAAGTCGGCTCGATGTCTGAGATGGACTGCAACTAAATCGCACTTCACGTCTGACTGACATCTATGTAATAGAATTACGTATCCCAGTATGAGAAAAAACACAAGGTAAAGTTTGCGAATTATATTTCGCAAACGAATGGATGCAAAATATACAGGAAAAAGGAAATAAAGAGAGATAACAAAATTACAGAATTCGGGTGAAAGAATAGGAAGACGCTATAGGCAATTTAATGATCAAAACCTACGTGACAGGACGTCCCCCCTTAAGATATGGAAGCACTCCATGTCTACGTTATGGAATTAAATTTCCTATAACCGTAGCTTCGGGGTGTCCGTCTTCTTCCATCTGATCTTCCCCCTCCATCTCTCTCCAATTCCTACTCAAGTCTACCCCCCAAAGTTTCCTTCCTCTGGAATGTCTCCCATGCGCGCTTGAAAGAGCGTCGCCGCTTCTGACATTTTTCAAAGATTTCCTGTGTGTGCAGTGGAGTTTCCCTGCCACTATCGTCATCTTCGTCAGTTTTGGCGATCGTCAGGAGATGGTCGGAGGTTGGCACTGGTCTTTCCAAGTATCTCTTTAAGAGATTTAAATGGAAAACCTTCTCCATTCCTTGAATAGATATCTGGTAGTTAGCCTTAGAAATCTTTTTCAGGACGGTAAACGGCCCTTGCCATCCGATCTTCAGTTGGTTGTTCTCGGTAGGGAGTAACACCAAAACTTTCTCTCCTGCTTCCAGTTCTCTCTCTTTCGCGACTTTCCTGTATCGGTTAGCGTGCTTGGTGCGTGCTCGCTTAAAGTTAGTCGTTGCTAGGTCCCACCCTAGTTTCAACCTTTCCTTTAAAACTGACACATATTTACTTGCTGAGACGACTGTCTCATCCGCCTTCTCGTCTGTCAGAGACTGAAGTAAGGCTTCAAGTGGCCCCTTAATAGGTCTGCCGAATAGCAGCGTAGCTGGCGGAAATCCTGTGGAAGTATGAGGAGATTCTCTGTAGCCAAATAACGCTGCAGGAATACAAAGATCCCAATCTTCAGGTTTCACTTGTGCCAGTTTACTTAGCATCATGTTGAGGTTTCCATTTGCACGTTCCACGAGCCCATTTCCGGCCGGAGTATATGGCTTAGTGTGGATGTGTTGGGTCCTCAAGATCTTAACGATCTCATCCATCAACAGGTTTCGGTATGGAGATCCGTTATCCGTCAACACTTGCTGCGGGAATCCCAACCGAGTGAAAATCTGCACGAGGGCTTCTGCGACATGCTTGGCATCTGCGCATGTTAGCGGGATAGCTTTTGCCCATAAAGTGCATGTATCGACTAAGGTCAGGATAAACCTGTTCCTTCTTTTAGTCCTTTCGAAAGGCCCTAAAATGTCGATCACAACCCGTTCGAATGGTGTTCCCATTATTGGCATTTCACCCATGTGGACTGGGGGTGTCCGTTGCTTGGGTGGTACACGTTGGCACTGGGCACAGGATTTGACGTACCTGATAATATCAGTGTTTACTCCTGGCCACCAATAATGAGTGGTTATACGTTGGTTTGTGGCGTTCTGTCCCATATGTCCGCTGAAGGGAAGAGAGTGCCCCATTTCTAGGATTTGGCTTCTGTACTGTTTCGGTACTAGGAGCTGGTTGTAACCTTGATCAGGCTTGCCCGTTCTGCGATACAGTACGCCATCCTTAGAAAAATGTCCCCGTGCTGTGTTGGTTCTTTCGCCATGGGCAGTTTCCTAAAGCAGGGTGCCAAAGTAGGATCCTTTTGTTGCGCTTCTTTAAGTTCCATAGGTAACAAATTAGGCGCAGGCTCCTGTTCCTTTTTGGTTTGCCCTCTTGTAGTTACTGCTGCCACAATCGGCTCTTCCGGTTTCCCAATACACACGTATCTCCCGCCAAGTATGACTGGGTAGATGGGATCATCCATAACAGCCGCTTTGATCACACCTCTGACAAAATCAGAGTGGATCTCCACCAATGCGATGGGAAGCGCTGTAGGTGCATCACTCTTACGAACTCCACAAATTGGACGGTCTCTGCTGTCTCTTGACCGGGTTTAACCAGGTTTCTGGCAACAATGCAATCATAAGAAAGCCCCGTGTCAAATAAGCAAGAAGTTTGAGAACCGTTCAAAGTAACAGTACCTCGCGTTGAGGGTCCATCCCCAACAGGTTGGAAATCACTGTCAATAATTCCGCCTTGCGAGACTGTTAATAAGCATCCGATGCGTTTCGGCTCGGTGTGCTCGGTCTGATCATATGTCCCGTGCTCAGGGGTTCTCCCTTTGCCACCTTGACCTTTCTGGCCACGCTGCCATGAAGGACGGTCGGGTTGATCAGACTGTTTGGGGTGGTTGGGGTACTTGTTCTTGTAGAACTTAGATTTTTCAGGAGGGGGGTTTTGAGGTCCAGTTTCTCTGTGGTTATTTTGATTAAAAGCCTGAGAAGATTGCTCTAGATTATTTTTTCGAAAATGCTCCTCTGTCGGTTTCCGCTTTGTGGCCGGTAGTTCAGCCAGCGCATTATGGTAACGCTCAGACTTTTCTAAAATGTCTTCAAGTTTTTCCGCCCCTTGCTCAGCTAGAAATCTCCGGGTATCAGCAGACAAAGTGTTCTTTATTTGTTCTGTTAAAACAAATTCCTCAAGACCTTCATAGGTAGAGGGGAGCTGCGAGAGCTCAAGGCACTTTGTCAAATATCCCTTTAGACGGGAAGAGAACTGGTGAAAAGATTCAGAATTCTCCTTTCTGCTGTTGCGAAACAGTTGCAAAAACCTGCGAGCGTTCATTTTAAAGCGCTCCAGTAACGCTTTCTTCAACAGATCATAGTTGTCTTGTTGGCTGCTTTCCAGTTTGGCGTAAACATCACAAGCAGAACTTTTCAAAGCCTGGGAAAGCTTCATGTTCCAACGCGACCTCTCTAAACCGTACAGAGTTGCAATTTTCTCAAATTTTTCTAGCCAAGTGTCAATCTTCTCATTTGGACAAGGGAAAGATTCTAGAGCGAAAGACATAGCAGTGAGATGAGTAGATTGAGTGTTAGAAGGATCAGTTAAGGAAGAATGAGGAGAAGACTCTCCATTGCTGGAGGTAGAGGCAGCACCACGACTTTGGAATTCTAGAGTTTTAAGAGCCAACTCATGCTGTCTCTCTTTTCTCTCCTCATGCTGTCTCTCCCTCTCCTTCTCTCTTTCCTCATGCTGTCTCTCCTTCTCCTTCTCTCTTTCCTCATGCTGCATCCTGCGAATTTCCGTTTCCTCGTCCATCTTCTTCTGCTGTAAAGCTTCGGCTGCTTCTTCTTTCCTCCTTAGTTCTTCTTTTTCCTCTTTAGCTTCGGCTGCTTTTCTCTCCGCGTCATATCTCTCGAGTTCGTCTCTGACAAATGCTTTCGCTTCCTCTCCTTCCAGTCCCTCCTCTCTCGCTTCGTCCCTGAGGAGTTGTCTAAGCTTTGCCCTCTCGGCCATATTATGTCAGTGACTGAGACTAGTGGAGAAATAAACTAGGAAAAAGGATACACTGGTTCCTACCACTTACGAGAAAAAAATTTCCAAAAATTCAAAAGATGATATCCTTAACCCTGGGATACCTCCTCCAAAAATAAAAATCTAACTATCGCTGCTATTAATCGGCAATAAAGCACCTAATGCAAAACACGACTACGCCAACTAAATGGTAGTTAAGATTACTTCTGAAAAATAAGTTGCTACAGTGGAAACAAAATAATTATAGAGAAAAATAATCCCTTAATTTAATCCACTATCAAGTTTACCCCTGAAGACAGTTAGGGTAAGGGAGGCAATTAATCTGGACAAATAGTCCGAAACGCACTCCTTAACTTTAGTTCAAACACCTTCCTGCTTCAGAACCCTTGTGAATGTTATACACTCACCAAAACTTTACCAGCGTTTAGTATTACAAAATCATTAATTAACATGTATTCCGACAAAATCAACCTGTAAACCAAATGTATAATGCTTCTTAATGCTGTGGAAAAAACTTATCAGTTTGTGTGGTCAGCACGCCCGTAAACAGATCGTTAGTCTAGGGGATAAATTATTATAAAATAAAACTCACAAGACAATCACACTCTTACTCTATTACAGAATAAAGAATCTTAAGTACAAAATCCAGATAGACGAGTCCACGTTTGTCGTACTCGTCTTCCTATTCTAAGTTCAAAAATCCGTCGGACGAGACCACATTTGTCGTAGATTTTTAGATAGGAGAATTAAGACTTGGGTTGGTCCCTTCTGATTAGGTTAGAATGAGTGATAGATACAGTGAGAGCTGGTGAAAAGCAATAGAATTTCCACACGTGAGATGATAGAATGTGATATAGAGGCTGTCTCTGAAAGCGGAAAAAAATTCTTCTCCCTCTCACCTATCTTCTACGACAGCTTTTACAGCGTCAGACAGTCTACACACAGGTATATCTATTACCTATATTTCTATCTACTCACGGACACGCACATATACGTGACGGCAGTTAAACACACAGACGTGGGAAAACTATAACAATGATATATATATATATATATATATATATATATATATATATATATATATATATATATATATATATATATATATATATATATATATATATATATATATATATATATATATATATGAACGTGCTGACCAACGCACTGATTTAGTTCAAGAGAGATTTTATTATTATCATCAAATAAAAAATCTTCTCCAAACACCAAAGAAATACATCAAGGAAAAGCATATACAAATAGTCATAAAATTCAAGAAAATGCTACAAGGATGATAGCCCGTTAGAATCTTACTCTAGGTTTAGCCCACAGCCCCGTTAGGATGACAGATGATGGCCCAAAGAGTTATAGATGCATGTGGTTAGGGTCTAATATTGTTCCCCTTTGAAGGTATAGACTGACTTTGACAGCAGGATCTATTCTAAAGAAACACGTTACTTAAGCAGCAAATCTCGCCTAAGGAAAAAACAAATATAACAAGTGAGTGTATTATACAACGAACATCCTTCCGTCACTTTCACTCGGTTCTTTCATCAGGGCCCTGATATACTTACAATCGTGTTGTGGTTTCGCCGGCTGGCGCAAATTTTGGACACTCACACTTTTTATCTGTTACTGTCGTTTAATGAAACAGATCCCAGCTCTGCAGATTTGTTTGTTGGTTTCATCAAAATGGATCTGGGGAGCGTCTGCTTCAGGCGATAGTTATTTCAGACTAAAGTTAATGTCACTTGACTCACGAGGTAAGAATTAGGCTTAAACGAGCACAAAATGTCAGTACACGAAGTTTCCCTTAATTAGGAAGATGACGGTGGACAACTTCTCTCAAACAGAAAATCTTAGTTCCCCACTCACTTGTCAACAATGTCGGAAAGTTAATGTTATTGATTGTAATTATTCTCGCCGCCAGGCAGAAAATTTACGTAGAGTTTATGGAAGAAATTAAGATCTGGTTCACAGGCCCAGTATTGATCATTACAGTCTTTGAAAACCCGTTAGTGGGATATAGTATTTCTGTCTAACTCTGCTTGCATATGCACTGTCAGATCAGTGTTACTTGAGAAAACCCACGTGGTTCAAAATAAGGACTGTCTATTTCTTCACAAGTATGAACTCTTATTAAATGCTGGTAAAGTTCGGGTCACCCCAGTATTTCACTGTATAAAAGGAAAAGCACATATAAATCATTTACATATTATGTACTCAATATAACTTACATTTAAAACAGCAAGCCTACAGCTTGACTTATTATTTAAACTTCCGGTGAAATAAGTTATATTAAATCGATCACCAGGAATTAGGAATATGGTGCGTACTCCGTCACTACTCACTGATGTCGCGTATAGCATTTATAAGTTTGTTATTAAAACAGTTTCGACTGAGTATTAGCCGTTAAATTAAATTCCTTATAGCTACTAGTTTAGTAAGCTAAAGATATAATTTATCTTGTATTTCCACTGTATGCGTCACTAGAAAAATAATACAAACTATAAATTAGGCACTCTGGGCACAGAACTAGTTTAGAATGAAATAAGCGATTTAACGCTTTAAACACTTTCCAAAATACTAGATATCTATTATATTCACCTCAAACACAGAAGTACTAAGAACTTAAACCACTTCGACCAAACTAAAGGCCATCTCTATTAACAGAGATATTTTAGAAATCGAACGAAGGCTAGTTCTGTCTTTACTGCGAAGTTACTGAGTGAGAATGGAAATAAAGTTTCAAACTCGGGCCAATATCTTAAAATCAGACAAAGGGCCCCAACTTATTTCGCCAAGCGAAATTATCTCCCCTACTCCCAACATATCTCCCCCTTCTCATAACAGCCACGTTTAACTTAGAGGCGTGTCGTAACTGCCACCAGGGCGATTACGCACCTGCGTTAACAAACTGACCGGGAAAAGCGCGTGTCAGTTTCAAATCTTAGACAACCGTCTGCAGTGCATGGGCGATTTTCACACTTCGCCGGAGCTATTTCGACGAAACTCTGAACTGACACTTATACTACTTCGCACCTCACGCTGACCGGTGAAAAATGCAGACGGATGTCGGCTCTCTCATAGCCTTCTCACGCGTTTACGTCGAGAATCTAACTCAGGAGTGTCGTGTCATCTGAAGGTGCAGACCCAAGTCGGCTCGATGTCTGAGATGGACTGCAACTAAATCGCACTTCACGTCTGACTGACATCTATGTAATAGAATTACGTATCCCAGTATGAGAAAAAACACAAGGTAAAGTTTGCGAATTATATTTCGCAAACGAATGGATGCAAAATATACAGGAAAAAGGAAATAAAGAGAGATAACAAAATTACAGAATTCGGGTGAAAGAATAGGAAGACGCTATAGGCAATTTAATGATCAAAACCTACGTGACACTGACCATCTTTTCAAGCGACGGTGCTGTTTATCCAAGCTTGGATTGTGCAGGAGTTCTGGATAGAACCAGATTTGTTTGACTGGCGAAACACAGGATAACCCGTGCACGAGGCGGAACTTATGACATAAGCGCTTCCGGGTCATCCTTGATACACCAACATTACTGTCTGTGTGACACATGTGGGCATGTTGTCATGTGTGTCTACCGATCTATCTGTAAGTTTGTACACGAGGGCATCGGACAGCATATTACCATATATGGGAGACGTGACCTTTGCAAACTTTTCCCATGTCAGAAATATTTTGAATGTACCACACCCGACCTGTTTGAAGATGATTGGAGCGTTTATTTAACTCCATAACAAACGAAGTTGTGAACTAACATATATATGTATATATTACCATGTGAAGTTTAATGGGTGAAACTTGCTATTGGATGTCAGAGTCATTTGAGGCTGGCAACCTCAGCGTATAGAATGATGATTCATGAACCACTACTGCACGGGCTGGTGATTGCTTTATTGATAGTTTCGTAAAGAGAACTAAAAGCGTAAAGTAATTCCAGGTTTCTTGTGGAGCAGGGGGGGGGGGGGAGATGAAAGAAATGATGTACATTCTAGTAATAATACATACAGTTTCAAACAAGTGTAGATGTAAATTACAACATATTCACTTTTAAAATTAATGTAAGTTTTCAAGCTTTAAACCAGTGTAAATGTCTGTAAATATTCATTTTAAAGTAATGGAAGTTTCAAACTTTCCAACAAGTGTAAACATAAATGAAACATAAATGAATTTATATTGTGAACACTTTTAAAACAGTGGAGATGTAAATGTAAATCATATTATATCTGTACGTTTAACCTTTTCATTTAAAAGTAACGTAAAGCTAAAGCTATTCAGTTTAAATGTAAAGGACGTTTTATTCCGAGAGATTAAATTTAATTCTCATCGAGGGTAAATTCTGACATGGGGTGGTGGTATGGGAAGATAGGAACCCCATAACTATGGGTTGGAAAACGCAATACTCAGAAGAGCGTTTCGATTCTATTTCTATTACCAGTTATTGGTGGTACCAGCAGAAAGTACCATCTCTGGAACCAAGTGAAGGTAGAAGTGGACTGACGTTGTGCGAGACGCCATCATAAGAGGGTCTTATGGACAAACGCAGAACCAGCTCGGCCGTTACTCCTTGACGTTCTGGGCACGTGCGGCGCCTGAACTTTGACCAGAGACGAGCGCGAGCAGAGTGAAAGGAACCTACCTATCAGGAGGAGGATTAAAATCACCATTGGCAGTTAAGTTAACCTATATGCTGCCACTTGAACTTCTTATCCACAACTCATCACCCGAGTGATGAAAACTTCATTTTGTAAATAACTATTAGTCCTTTCTTTTAAGGGAATAAACTTAAAGAGATTATTAAATTTTGTTATTTGTAATTATACCAATTTAACTTCGATTCAATCATTTTAAATGTACTACATGTTTGTCTCAGTCAAAGTTACTAAACACACACTCTAAACAGAGCTATATTTTAATAATAATAATTCCACTGATTAACTCAGCGGTGGGTGTTTAACGAGCTAGAATAAACCATTGCTAAATTCTTCATAAAAGGTGTCGGCAGATTACAGAATTAACGTGCTCAGCAACAGTCTGCATTGTTTTCGCTTATCTGAATATCTTGTGAAGCCTCCAATGTGAAAGAAGCTTTACTACTCTTTTATATACATTTTTGCCAAGAGTAGTAATCTTGTGTAAAGATAGACTCCATTGAAGTCTATAATAGATACTCTTGAGTTTTGGCCACTGTTGGACCACTACTGCTAAGCAGGGGAGGCAATACCGTAACACCATTGCAGTACTCAGCCAGTTAAGTTTTTTGTAACAGGCGCAAACAACGGACAATAACCAACAGTCCGCAATTAAGTCTCGATGAAGACAATTTCTTAAACCCCCTAAAATCATCTTCATCCATATTTATTTTAGCTTGTTAAAGACTAATTGATTATTAAATTTGTTATATGTTATTTTACAAATTCATAGTTGATTCAGTTCTTATAGATAAGAGAGTGCATGTATAATTTAAAATCTTTAATATACATATGCATATAGTTACAGCCCTAGAGCCAAAAATACTTATAACAGGAATTTCGCTGGATTAAACCCTCTTTTCACACAACATGCCTAAGAATAATTCACCGAATCTTTTGGCCGAAAACCATCACCAACCAAGATCTGCTTACTCGGAGCAAGCAAGAGGACATGCACACCATCATAGCTGGCAGACGCTGGAGCTGGGTTGGCCATGTCCACAGAAGAGATCCCGATGCCATCACAAGAACAGCTATGCTTTGGACCCCTGAAGGAAAACGAAAGAGAGGCCGACCAAAAACAACTTGGCGGAGGACTGTGGAGGCTGAGATGCAAAGAATTAACCAGAGTTGGGGCACTGTACGAAAGATGACCACCGACCGAGCAAAGTGGAATAAATGTGTTGTTGCCCTACAAGACGCTACTAGGCGCGTTGGCCACAGACTGCTTTGACGGTCGGCGGCTAAGGATCAAAGAAGAAGAAGAAGAAACCCGCTGGGGGCTCGAACAAGCCACACCATTGCTTAAAACTTCACAAAAGGTGCCGGATCAGATATAAGTTAATAGTACTCTGCCCTATGCAGCATTGTTCTTGACTTCATAATTATCTTGTGATACTACCGTGAAATAGAAGCATCATTATCCTTCTATCTACAACTCTGGCAAGAGTAATCTTGTGCGAAGGTTGACAACTTTGAAGACCATGTTAGTTACTCTTGAGTTTTGGCCCCTGGTGGACCACTACTGCAGAGCAAAGGGGAGGCAAATCCTTTGACAATGATAGTGATGATGATAATGATGAAGATAATGATGATTATGGTGATAATGATGATGTTGATAATAAGGACCATAATGATTATGATGATTACAGTCAATATTAGTAGTTTTTTTTAAAGATAAAAATACAACATCCTTGCAGAAATAACAGTTAGCAATGTACCTAACACCGAAAATGATGTATATTGGTATGTCGCAACAATACTGCATTTTTGCCAAAACCACTCCGACAAGGAAAGATAAAGGATCGGCTTTTTTTTTTTTCTTCTGGATTTGCATTTCGATATCTCGGATACCATACCTTAACTTCTTGTATCATACGAGTTATCTATTGATTCTTACTTTTCTCCGAGCCTCAATTTCGACTTGAAGAATATTCAACAAAGTACAGTCTTATGAAACTAATACAAAGAAGTCGAAAACTGCAGAAACGGTTGAAAATGACAAATCTATAGCAAACAGCTGTCAGACGATAGCTAGTCAGAGGGGAGTGGAAACAAGTGGAACGATCACAAACGTCTTTGTTATCGTCAGTCAAATATTAAACTTGGAACCCACGGGGAATCAAAAAGAGCGGAATTTCTGGTAACCGTACTGATGTGCAATTCGCAGACTGGAATCAATAGCAGAAAAATTACTTTACAAGAAACTGAAAATGCAACTAAGATGTGATGTGCTGATATTAATTCCATCAGACGTTATGCAGAGAGAGAGAGAGAGAGTGTGTGTGTGTGTGTGAGAAAGGGATAGAGAGAGACAGTGAACAGATAGCCAGAAAGTGATTAATAGTGGTAGAGAAAAAAAAAACGAGACAGACAGACAGACGATGGGCGGACGGACGGACAGACAGACAGATGGATGGATGAATGCAGGGAGAGAGAGAGAGAGAAAAAAAGAGAGAGAGAGAGAAAGAGAGAGAGAGAGAGAAAGAGAGAGAGACTGAACCAAATGTACAGAGTTAACGCTACACCTAATGAAGTCAACATAAATTTGGTTTGAGGAATCAAAAGAATTTCATTAACGTGAAAATAACTTAATCAAATTTGCTTTTAACTACAAGGCTGTCAGAATGCTCGCTGAAAATGCATTTTGTATTTTTCTTCTTCAACAACCTGACGCCAATCTTTCTATCCGGTACCATCTGTTTGACGATTGTACATGTCTTCTTTACTCATTTCAGGTAGGGAGAGATACTGAGGACAATTAATGATCGCCTGTTAGAGAACGACACTGCATCGATGAATCATCAAGGCTAAGATCGCTGGAGTTTGGCATTAGGCGTAAGACAGGCAGGGAAGAACGTATGAGAGGATGCATCCGGCGTATATAAAACCAGCGCGCAACAGAAACAATTAGCATTCATAGCCTTCGACGTTTGCTGAGGAAGGCTGAGCACCAATGGGTTTGCCCGGAGTACAATGATGTCGATTCTGATCAACAATATCAATGTCTGTCTCCAGTTCTCGTCTCCGTCTTTTTCTTTTATCCTAGGGATTTCAGAACAAGGTCTGCCTTGTAAGGCTTTCAGTGTGTGTTTCCTCATTGTGTACACTTGTAACGCGAGAGTGTTTTCCTCACCCATATTTAAGTATAAGTCTGTCCACCAGTTTCGCGTTAGTTATATTATGATACCTTTATAGTCCTTTTCTGCGCAAGCAGTCGTTTGTGAAAACTTATAACATTTTAATTTGTGTTTTTGTTGTTCTCTGCTGCAGCGCGATAAAATATGACTACCTTGACATATAAATTGAAGAACCCTATTTTTGTGCTTGACCTGACTTCTTTTGCTTCCCCATACAAAGTATTTCCCAAATGCAATGAAAGTTTTCTTGTCTCTTGAATTCGTTTTTTTGTTATGTCAGTGTCTGTTCCTCCGATTTTGCCTTTAAAGAAAAATAAGTACCATTTTGCTTCATTTTCGAGAGGCGCTTCCCGTTCAACCTAGACACAAGATCCGTCGGTTATATTAGGGCGCATTTCTAAATATAAAAGATCTTGTGGTCTAGATAGATTGTTTAGTTTGCCTACATTGTTGCCAAGATATATGAATAAGTCAACATTTTGTATGGACATTTCTCAAAGTACAATAATGTGACGCATTTATTGTCATAAACTAAGTGTACGAGTAAGTCACCCGCCAAAATATTGCGGCAAATAATTACGTTGTGCTCTATCTGCAGCATACCCTGATGACGGCATTTTAAATTCTCCTGTGGTTATTTCAGTCGTTTCTATTTTACTTCAGGTGGAAATGGTGGCACAAAAGCATGGAAGGTTCATCTGTGATGAGCAGTGAGGTTTCACTGGTTAACACATAAATACTTGTATATGGTGGAGACACTTCCCCGAACTACTTAAGTCTCCTGTTAGGAACGCGGTATGAAAAGTTAGCAAATTTTGAGGGAAAAGATGGGATATGACGTCATCGATTATGGCAATTCTTTAAAAGGGGAATTTTCATACACAGTAGTTGTGACATGTGATTAAGTATTCTCATCTTGTCTTGCTTCTGATTATAGTTATGAGACAGAAGAGTCCGATCATCTAATTATAGTTATGAGACAGGAGAGTCAGATCATCTAATTATAGTTATGAGACTGTAGTGAAGTCTGAATCATATCTCGGCGATTATCGAAAATTATACCCCGCGCAACACCCGTGTAAGTAACTGACCAATGAAACGCCAGCTTGGTACTCGTAGTATCGGGGATAGGTTAGGCTATTTAACACGGAGACAGCGAAAGTGTAGATGCTAGAAATATTTCGGAAGGCAGTGTGTGAATATAAATTGAGTACCTACTTAAAGAAAGACCAGGTTTGATAATAGGGATCATTAGCTTTGGGCAGATATCTATAATTTCACTGGATGTGGTATAGAGCAGAAGTTACTGTGAAAAGAAGACAGTGGAGCATGAACCTTGTTGTGTTTTTCCCTATTTCAGCTGCTCCAGTGAAAAGTCGGATAAACTATAGAATAACTTGGGTATCTCTATTGATAGAGTTCATTCATATGAGTAATATAAGCCTAAGATGGAGGAAATCAGTTCAGAAATAAGGACTCCATACTTATTTTGGATTTTTCATTCGATCCTACTTTGCCTTAACCTACACGTTTTTGCGTGAATGAAAATACTTTGGCCCAGATGCTCTCCAATACGGTAGGGGGCGACCTATATAAAGCCGGATGGAACGAAAGAAGGACACACTTGCCGCGAAACTAAAAAACTGCAGACACGGATTAGCAGCATCTGCCATAAGTTTCATTGCCATTTGCATTTGTGTGAACATACTGTATTAGTTCCGGAAAGCCTGTCATATCTTGCCCTGAGTGTCATATCAAATCCGGTAGAGACCTAGTCAGCTATTGGACTTCGTGTTATACAAGTGCCTTTCTGTGAAGTACTGAGGCCACTAACATTGTCATCTCAATAGATTAGGAAACCCGCAGCTATGGGGTTTACTCAAGTCAACATACGAGGTCTGGTCAAAAAGTATCCGACCTTTGGCCAGGAAAAATACAGTCACTCACCTGGAAGTCTGAAACCCTAATCCCCTTCAAAGTAATCTCATTGGGACTGCACACACTTCTCCCAGCGGTCCCGCTATGCTTGGAAGACTTTCAGGTAGGCCTCTTTGGGAATGAAGTAAAGCTCGGCCGTCGAATTTATCATACCTTTCAGCGGTATTTTCAGCTTGGGGAACAGCCAGAAATCGCGAGGAGCCATGTCAGGAGAGTATGGAGCCTGACAAATCAGAGGAGTCTTGTGTTTGGCCAAGAAAGTCTGAATCAGATGCGAAGAATGTGCGGGTGCATTGTCGTGATGCAGCTGCCAAGTTCCCGTTGTCCACAGGTCCGAATTTAGCGCACACTCTCCGCAAGTTCAAATCCTCCGTCAATATGGATTGTACTGAACCGTGGCTTATCCCCACCTCGTGTATAAGTTCTCGGATGGTGATACGATGGTTATGCATGACCAAAGTCCGCACTTCGTGAATGACCACGTCGTTTCGGCTTGTTGATGGTCTACCGGAACGTGGCTCGCTATGCACCGATGTGCGGCCATCTTTGAAACGGTTGTACCACTCCTTAATTTGTGTAATGCTCATGGCTTCATCGCCGAAAGCTTGTTGAATCTTTCGAATTGTTTCTACTTGGGTATCACCGAGCTTTTGGCAAAATTTAATGCAATATCGCTGTTCAAAACGTTCCGTCATTTCGTGACAAATAAAAATCCGACGGCTTGTTACTACCACAGCTCGCGCGTACACTAATTGCAGACGACTGACACTGTCTTTGGGAGGGAAAAAATTCATGCATGCGCAGGAAGGTCTTCTCCACTGTATCCACCAGAGAAACCTCTTGTATATCATTTTTTTCCCCCGAAAAAAAAAGGTCGGATACTTTTTGACCAGACCTCGTATGCTGTACATGTCTTTAGTGGGAGCTTTCAAAGATAAGTGGCTCAGTTGTGGGCTGCTTCACAAATTATAATTATCCACACCTGGCAGTATTTATAAATGATGAATACGGGAGCCGCGATGGTGTAATGGTTACCCCACTGCGCTGGCGATCGGGTGATCCAGGTTCAAGCCCGGGCGAGGACACTTGAACGAGTGTCGTCGTTCGCGACTTGGACTGGATTAAATGGAGCCCTGGCGAAGACATTTGAAGAAGTGTTGTCGACCAGGGACTGGCGGCTCCTGAGCCATGTGGTGAAAAATTCTAATCCACATATATAAATTAGAAAATAAATGTAAAGTAGAACGAAATAATACAAAAGAAAGAAGAATGGTGATAGATCAGTGCTTTCACAATAGCGTACGCCTGCGTTCTAGAGCACCATAATGGCTGAACCAGAGATCCCTTTTTTCTACTTCGTCTGCGTAACTGTAACGCTTCCACGTACGATAGTAAAAGCCTACAGCATCATACATGCGTTTCTAAAAATAAAACTGGTACTGTATTTCTTAGACGACCTTGATAGGCACACTGCATAATGACCTAGATATAATACTAGCATTAATGTCATTATACACACTACGTTAACCTAAAAGACAGACGGGCTTAGAAGAGAGAGAGAGAGAGATGCACGGAGGAATGCCAATCCCACGCGAAAGGCATGAAGACCTGATTTGTTCAAATAAACAGTGATAAAAAACACTAACGATACGAGGTTAGGTTTTGAAAACAGGTTTAAGCTCTTATTGGGAAACCTGACATTCTACTGAGTTATGTCTAAGCTCCTGACATTAGTCTGACAGTACAGAAGACATCCTTTGGTATGGAAGTGAACAGGTGGTAACAGCACGATTATCATAGAAAATACATATTTTGAACGAAGCCACTTAGCCCCATTAAACTTATATATTCTTGTACCTTAGGACTTGCTGACAAAGAATATGTTATGTGTTACGCAAATAGTCTAGTGGTTAACAAATTATAGCCAAAATACTATAGTGGGGTTGTCTGACAGCACAAGATCATATTTGCTCATAATGGCATGTTTGAAAAACACTGCTTTAGGGGAAATGAGGCCAACAAGTTAGATACGATTTGATTGGCTGTAGTAATATGTAAGGTGAAACCTTATTAGTCGAACTGCAAATACTATTATTGTGGTTAATGGCAACGTATAGGATGGGTAAAAAAATTTTCAAAGGCTCTTGTAAACATGGTCTCATTGGTTAGAACGTTCGATATAGTCACATAGAAGCGTCAGTTCAGGGCCAGTTTTGAAAATAAATTTTGTGAGAAGCAAGTGCGTTGAGATCAAGCTAATATTTTTCTAATAAAAGCCTGGGATAAGGCAGATCAAAATTGTGCCAGAATTCATCGCCAGTCAACGTTACTTGTGTATATGTCCTTGAATTGTGGTAAGCTAGACATATTTCCTATATATATATATATATATATATATATATATATATATATATAATATATATATATATATATATATATATATATATATATATATATATATATATATATATATATAACTTCTTCAGTTTAATTCTCATTTTAGCTATGCAGAGGTTATGATCGCTTCCGATCTCTGCACCTCTGTATGCTCTGACGTCTTGAACTGATGAGCGAAATTTAGCGCTTATGCAGAAGTGATCTATCTGGTTCTTAGTTCTGCCATCAGGTGAATTCCATGTTATCTTGTGGATATTCTTATGTGGAAAGATGGTGTCTGCCACAACGAGGTTTGATATTTCACAAAGTTCTAGAAGTCTTTCGCCATTTTGATTCATACAGCCTATGCCATGAGTACCGAGATATCTTTGTACTCCATCGTTGTTGTCACCTACTTTGGCGTTAAAATCACCCATGACTGCTATTATGTCATGCTTGGGTATTGTGTTGATGGTACTTAGAAGTGCTTCATAGAAGTCATCTTTTGTGGTATCAAGAGCGTCGTTAGTTGGTGCATAACATTGTACAATTGAGAGCTTGAAAAATCGTGTCTGAAATCTAGCTAATATTAGCCTCTCATTGATAGGTACCCAGCTGATAAGCGATGCTATAACTTGTTAAATAAAGAAGTGAAGACAAAAACTCGAAGAGATAAAAGACATTTCATCAATGAACTGGCCGTAGAAGCTGAAAATGCTGCAAGAACTGGTAATAGTAGGTGCCTTTATCAAATTACAAAACAACTATGTCACCAGCCTACTGCTATGGAAACACCTGTTAAAGGTAAATTAGGGAATTCAATACCAACAGAAAAAGAACAAATGAAGAGATGGGCTGAGCACTTCATGGAGGTGCTAAACAGACCACCACCAACAGTAACACCTGATTTTAATAATGAAACATCCACAACCACTTTGCCAATAACTTGCGATGAATTCACGCTGGACGAGATCAAACAAGCCGTTAAAAGATTAAAAAATTTTAAAGCTGCTGGAGTTGACGAAATTTCAGGGGAAATGATTAAAGCAGTTAATGACAACAACCTCTTGAGAATTTTAGATATTATAAATGAAGTATGGAGAGAAGAACAACCACCACAACAATGGAAAGACAGTATTATTGTAAAGTTACCGAAGAAAGGTGATCTATCAGACTGTAATAACTGGCGTGGTATATCTCTATTATCAGTACCTGGAAAAAATTATTATGTTGCATGATGTTAGAAAGACTTAAATTGCATGCTGACGAAAAGATCAGAGAAGAACAAGCGGGTTTCAGGCCGAAACGATCATGTATTGATCAAATATTCACACTAAGAACAATTATAGAAGAATCAGTGGAAAGGCAATCGCCACTTATTATCACCTTCGTCGATTTTCAAAAAGCCTTTGATAGTCTACATACACCGCCCATCATTGTGGAAGATACTTACAATCTATGGTTTTCCAACAAAATATGTGAATATAATCAAAGCGCTATATGACAATGCAAGATGTTGTGTTAGAACAAATAAAGGGAATACAGAATGGTTTACAGTAGAAACAGGGGTGAAACAAGGCTGTATTATGTCACCACTACTTTTTGGAATAGCTATTGATTGGGTTATGAGAAACTATACCCACAATGAACAATTGGGTATAAAATGGACAAATGGAAAATTCCTGGGGGACCTGGATTTCGCAGATGATGTAGCATTCTTAAGTTCAACACCAAGACAATCCCAAGAAGCAATAAATAATTTGTGTCATCTCTCGGTTAAAATTGGTCTCCAAATAAATGCCTCTAAAACTAAAGCTATGAACTTTTCTAACGAGACCTTTGATATCATCTTGAACGGGGAAAAACTACAGAAAGTTGAAAGTTTCAATTATTTAGGCAGTAAAATGACTCAGGATGGTGACACAACAAGAGAAATCCATACTAGAATTGCTTTGGCAGCTAGCGCCTTCAATAGATTATCTAACATTTGGAAATTACGATCATTGAATATACATACCAAGCTTCGTCTGTTTAATTCAAATGTTATCTCAGTGTTAACATACGGCTGTGAGAGTTGGAAAATAACAAAATCATTGGAGAACAAGCTGAATACATTCGAGAACAAATGTCTTAGAAAACTCATGAACATCAGTTGGAAAGAATTCAAGACTAATCGACAAATAAGAGAAGACTCTAGGCAGAAATATGTCTCCGACTATATAAGGAAAAGACGATGGTCATATATCGGTCATGTCCTACGAATGCAAAACAACAGAATACCACTACAGGCGCTCACTTGGGTTCCTGAGGGTAAGCGGAAAAAAGGAAGACCAAAAGAAACACTCAGAAGAACAATAATAAGAGAAGGAAGAACGTTGGGCCTAAATAATGTGCAAGAGCTAAGAGGAGTGGCGTCACAACGAACAACCTGGAGAGCACTGGTTTCTGCCTTATGCGCCGTGTTTGGCGCTTAAAGAATTTATTATTATTATATATATATATATATATATATATATATATATTATATATATATATATATATATATATATATCTAGATATCTATATCTATATATATATATATATATATATATATATATATATGAAAATTGAATATGAAATGATAAATTGTGTCTGTATGTGTGTGGTTCAGTAGCAAACAGAAGGCAAAGCCTAGATATTGCTCCACCATGTAAAAGCTTGTCAGAGAGGAGTATAACTGCATAGGCATATATGGGATTGCCAAATAGTAACATGACACCTATCCTATTGTATAGAAGGAATTAACGCTGGAATTGCAGAGGCGTTGTAACCATTAGGGAGAGGAATACTGGTGTATTTTGTCACATGAGAAGCTAGCAGTTGGCCTACAGCGCTGAACTCTGTGTTTGTAATGTCCTGTACTTCAGTGTGGAAATATATTATATATTAGTTCTGAAGAAGGAGGTACAACCTTCTTATTTCAGGGACCGTAGTACTGAAGTATTAGAGCAGCACCTGGTCTGAGTTTTGCTGGATCCAGAGGGCTGGCAGCAGACTCCTTGTCCAAGATATCGACCAGTGGTGTATTTCAAGATAACTGAGAAGCAAGCGAGCAGAGGAGACAGTTTTCCTGCCGCCTACACATGAGATAAGAAGTTGTCAGCCAGAGCAGCTCACCCTTGTATAACCCACCTTAAAATTGACTGTAATACTAAATCAAGAGGGACAGTTATTGTTTTACAAATAAAAAGAAACTGTGAACCCTTCAATATTATTTCCACCAGTAACAAACACATGAAGTCGTGATGACAAACAACAACCTAGCTTCAAAAGCCAGTATTACCTCATAATACTACATCACAACCCTACACACATATTGTAATAATATTATATGTCAGGACAAAGATCCTTTGTATAAATTTTGTACATAAACATTGTGTTTACATTTGATTGTGATTCCTGATTCACTCTGTAGTTGGATCAGGATATCTATTCTTGAAAGAAACTAATACATAATTTAAAAGTTAACACTTGACTTACTTAAGCTAGTCTTCTAGAGTGTTATATGTATGTGCTTGTCATAGTGTTGTAAAGTGTTGTGGATCTTAATTAAAGTGTTTATCTGTCTGTTGGTTGTTGTGAACTTACACTTCATCACTATCATAACCCTAGACATTCAACGTAGTCATCACAATATTCCAGAATAAGTCTGATTGAGGTCTAAATGTGGTAGCAAAGTAAGGTCATCTGTAACACACCACACTTATTAGATACAGATACCTTCACAGCTGATCTCAGTCAGTACACTAAGTCCCCTATAACTATTTATAACTTACAGTATCCGACAGCCTTCCGTGACCACGCTGTACGATTCGTTCGCAAAGTCAAACATTTGACAGCCTGCATTACTCACCTTTAATCCACGCCTCTTTTTCTTGAGATGTAAACAGACATATTACCAACCTCCGCGACCTGCCAGCATAACAGGAAGCGAAATCCGATTTGTTTACCTGAGTTACTCACGCGAGCTGAATCTGTCAATCATTAGACACCAGACAGATGCACGTGGAAACAACGGACCCCTTTTGAAGTAATCGCACGGGCCAAAACAAATCCCCGAGAATCCTTTGATGTTCGTACAGACAGGGGGAGAAAAACGCTTTGATATCGAGAAGGAGGAAAAACCTCGGAAGGAAGCCCGTTACACGGGTTAAGCCTATGTTGTCGGTTAGCAACGCCGAACAGAGAGATCGTGGAAACCCTTGATCGGGGAAACGTAGTTTTCAGATTTTTCTGCTAGGAAACAGAGTGTGAAAACTAACATCCTCTAGAGATCATAACAACAGGATGTATATAAACAGTGGTTCCTTAAACTCACTAATCAGTTGTCGCTCAGAATTTTGGATAATCTAAGTACGTTATTCTAGAACCATTGTGGGAGTGTGTTAAAAGCATCTCGTGGGAATTGTTTCATTTCTGACTTGTGGTAATAGAAATTAGCATTTACGTGATTTAATGTGTTAAGTTTACCATTATAATTCACTGTGATTTTTCTAGCGTTAAAACTAGTGAAATAAATGACGCGTAGCTATTTTTCTTTGCCAGAGGTGCAGTTAGAATGTAATTTCCATCACCTGCTTCGCGCACCAGAAGATACGGTTTAGTTGACTGATTAAGTGTTAAGCGCGACTATAGTGACCGAATAGGATTCACGTTTATTTCATTTCGTGTTTTATAGTAAGTGACTATTATTTATAACTTATGACTAAACTAACAGGCGCCGACAATAAAATAACTATTAACGACAGACGATATTTGTAAGTGCGCGTAGGGGTAATTAAACAATAGGTAACAGTGTGAGCTGATCGTTAACGCGCGCGCAGATGGGGTGGGAAGGTGCACCTGAAAGTGCAGCGCGGGCGAAAAGCTGACCGTATAGTGTAAATAAAGTATCGTGTGCCTTTTAACTTTAAGCAGGACAGCCGGAGTGGGAAAGAGATCGTCTTGTCCCCGTCCGTGTGCATATAGAATAGTTGAATTTCTTTTTCCTAATGTCTTGTTTATTTCTCGCAGACCTGACAGAGCGGCCAGGTTTTTTTTCTTTATTATTGTCTCCAGTTACTGATTGGATTTGTGTTGTCTTCTTCGTGGCTTACGAGTCCCCCAAGTTCAGTTGTAAACAGGACTAGCTAAAAGACAAATAAACATTTAACTATTAAGTTTAACTGGACTATCAATACCCAGATATTTTTTCCAATTTATCAGCCCACGGGAGTGGTAAATGCAATAATATCAATATCTGACTTTTGACAGTCGTAGCACCGGATTTATCCAGAAAGTTGCGCTGCTTCAAAATCGACACTCACCACAGAGCCAGCCGATAGGATTTACCAATCAATCAACTACCATCATCAGTAACATTTTTTTAGCAACTAGCTGTGTCCAAATACTAGAAGTATTTTGTTTCTCCATTCTTTGCTGTGAACACTAGATCTCGATTTTTTTCTACATTTAACTATTCGAGGTGACATTATTGATCCAGGAGTACACCACCAAACTTGGCGTCCACCTTATAAAGTTATCGTCACGGCTGGACTGGGGCCAAATTTGGCACAGAACACTGACATTATCAATATCGATAAATATATTCAGGATAACTGTATATCCCAGGAAATATCACCAAGATTAGGTGAGGAGCGAGAGCGTGGCCACGCATGACAGAGGGAGAGATTGAATATTTTCTTGTTACGGTAGCTTGTACCAAACTGGTTATTTTGCTTTTAAAATTGTTTACTTTACGGAGTAGCACGTATTAGGAACTTTGTTTTTTTTTCTTTACTGTTTTAAACTTTCGGGGTTATTAACTTGTTGGGTTCTTATCTTCTCAATGAGGGGAAGGCACAGGTATTCTGTTATTTTCTATATATGTAATTCTGATGTATTTGATCATTCTCTTTTTAGATATTCGATGTTGTAAAGTTTAATGATAATAAACAACAAAAGAACTAAACTTTGTATGTTGGTCAGACCCATACCCAAATTTACCATAGTTTTTTTTACGTTTGTGTGTCTTGTTGTCACATAGCTGTGTGTGTGTGTGTGTGTGTGTGTGTGTGTGTGTTTAGTGTAACTTATATTTCCAGATATAGGGAGGTGCAAGATTGTCTTATACTAAATTATAGTCGTATAGATAGGCTGGACTAGAGAAGCTACTCAGTCCAGAGACTTAAACTATTCACTCGTGAAAATCTTTTTCTTACACCTTTACTTCTCACTTATTATCACCATCCCCTATACTCAGGCGGGACCATAAATAACTTTAAAACCTATCTAAACACGACACCGACCCAGCTCTAATGGGTACCCTCCGAAGACAGCGAGTATCTGCCTGAATGGCGAGTGGACACCTGTCAGTGTACAGGGAAAAAAGGGATACTCACGTAAAAATCAGTCTCAGGTTAGATATACTAACCGGAGATTCTCGCCTCGAGTAATAGCAAGCGTACGTTAAAAAAAAAAATCTTTTTAAATGATGAATACTAAGTGGTACCAACCAAGAGAATAAGACAGTCAGTATAAATCTAGGTGACATTTCAATTAAATAACATTGAAGAAATAATTCAACTAGTACAAGTGAGAGACAGTTTATAATAACATTTAATGTGTAACAGTGATTTTTCAAGGAACAAGAGCACAGTGGAAAGAGTGACACTGATAATTAAATTAAAATGAAGTGCATAAATATGCGATATATATATATATATATATATATATATATATATATATATATATATATATATATATAATATATATATATATATATAATATATATATATATATATATATATATATATATATATATATATGTAGACATTGAACATGAATGGAAGGCCTGGTGTGTGTGAATGTGGTTTGGTTTTAAAGGCGATCTTCATTGCACAAGGACAACTCCATCAGCGCTTCGATCTCCTACTTTAGATCACACAAGGAAGATCTCAGCTCGGTGCACGAACTTCGGTAGCACTGTCGAGGGTCCACATGTATGTATGCAGAAATCACGCATTCTATAAATATGTTTGTGGTGAGTTCTTTTCCTAAATTTTTAAATTTTGCCAGGGCAGCGGACGTATAGCCTACTCTTTACGATTTCCAACTGCCGAAGGATTTTTAAAGTGCGCAACTTGTACACGAGACATCCGATTATTTTTGTTCGCTCTCATCCGAAAAGGCTAGGCATCCGATCTCACTACACAGGAGATCAGGGGGAGTACGACATTATTAGCACCCACTGGTTCTGAAAAAACATTCCTTCATTTATATTCCCTGTACTGGGTGCGAACCCAGTACCTTTAAAATTAAAGGCGGACCTCTTAGCCACTCTGCTCCCGCCCTCCCCCCAAATGTGATAAAGGCATCTGCTCCTTAGGGAACTGAAGGGAGCTAATAATGATGATGATGTTTCAAGAGATCAAACTCAAAAGTTGTCGCAGGAGCTTGTGTTTCTATTTTACATATAACGGTATTGTGACAGAGGGTTTCTTACAGCGTGCCCGATCCATCACCAATTTCCCTGGCAATCATGTTTTTCCCCCCATTGACTTTTGTTCCACAGCTCATCGTGGCTGATAATGAACCCCCTCCACCACCCCCCCCCCCCCCCCCCCAAAACCCCCCCCCCCCCCAACCCCCCCCCCCCCCCCCCCCCCCCCCCCCCCCCCCCCCCCCGCTTTGTAAAACACATTCAACATAATTTAAGTTTTTGTTGTTTTTTTTTCCTTTGACTTTTAGTTTTACTTGTGGAAATTATCCCTCAATTTAGGTCAGCGATAGGCAACCCAGGAGTTCTTGGGTTCTGCTTTAGAAACAATGGGCGCTCTAACAAAATGTACGTTATAAAATCATGTCTGTTTTTAGGTTTTAGAGTATTTGAATTTGAAAGAGAGTTCTTCATTGTTATATAGAACCAATTCTGACATATGGGAGTAAGTCATGAACAATTAGTAAACAAATAGGGAAGGCACCAGAGGCAACAGAGAAGTGGTTTTACAGAAGAATGTTAAAACTAGAATAATGTGGATGTCCTGAAAGAGGCCAATGGACAAAGAAACTTATTTCACGTTAGAAAGAAGCAATCCGCTCTTTTTGGGCATGTTATGAGACGAGGAAAGCTGGAATATATCATAACAACAGGTC
The DNA here is from genome assembly GCA_024509875.1 of Oreohelix idahoensis. Classification (NCBI taxonomy): domain Eukaryota; kingdom Metazoa; phylum Mollusca; class Gastropoda; order Stylommatophora; family Oreohelicidae; genus Oreohelix; species Oreohelix idahoensis. The sequence continues at coordinate 88,923 of JAMPIV010013126.1, forward strand.
AGATTGAAGGAAAAAGAGATAGGGGAAGACACAGAGAGCAAATACTGGACAGTTTGACATCGTGGCAAGGAAAGAAGTCAACAACAGAATTGATTAATTGCACTGGAGACAGGAAGTTCTGGGGAGACATGATCTCCTACGCCACTAGGCATGGTACTTGAAGAAGAAGATGAAGAAGAATCTGAAATAAGTAACTTTTATCTCTGTCAGATTTCCTTCGCTTAAATATTCTTCCTTCCCCGCCCCTCCGTCTCCAAAGATCTACCAAATAATTCGCTGTGAATTACGGCTAGATCGCAGTTGACCAGTTGCCAACCCCTAGAATAACCTGACTCAGAAGTATTTGATTTTAACAGTGAAATGCTTGGGTAATATAGCTTTCTGCATGGAGGCCCCTGTTTTTATGGGTCTTATTATAGGGCACTCTGTACACAGCGTTACAGCAACAGACGATCTGATCAGCAGTAGTGGTCCCCACGTCGGACAAGGGTTCGGCCCTTTAATCTCTTTTACACTCTTAAAAAGGGGGAGGTGGAGCACACTTGGGTAATGCTCCCAAGTGTCAGCCTTCTGTTTCTTTTTCCCTCCCTGCATAACGAATTGAACCCACTCCACCTTGGTTGCGACTTTTTTCACTCCTGATTTTATCCATGCTGCCAGCTTGAGGCAATTGTAAAAGCCAACATGATGCCCTTTCCGTAGTTTCGCCGAGTCTCTTAAGTGCCCTTGTTCTTGACTGCCCTGACCTCACTGTCACCAGAGTAACTACTCACATTGGTCTATCTGACTCCCTCAAAGATAATGAAATATCCCAAGCAGACCTAAACCAGATCACATCAAATTTCCATTCGTTATTCCCTAATGCGAAAATCTACTTCTCGTCCATTATTCCTCCAGTCAGGGCCCATTAACGCAAATCAATTGATGTCAATAATTCTAAACTTTAAAGACACTGCATCAGACACAACTATAACTTCATTGATCACTCCTCGTACTTCCTTGCGAAATCAGGAGCCCCTAAAAAACACCTTTACAGTGGAGATATTGCCTTACCCACTGAAGGAATCAGCAAGCTGGCAACAAACATCAAGTACACAGAACGCACCTTCAAGGGAGTCGGCCACACAACAATATCTCAAGATCCAATTCGTCTATCAACAGTGAATACCTGCTTCTCAGATAGTAATTATGATCTTGACTTTCCACCATTACTTACTACTTCTAACGACACCCATTCAACATCATCTCAGAATCAGGAACATCAAATCACACCTGCTATTGTAAATCGTGCAGTGCAGGGCACCGCTTGTGATGTCTCCCTACAGCAACACCCATCTATGTTTTCTGCACCTACTCAACAGGACCGATGTGATACACTCCGTCCTCAAAAGTGTACAAATGATGCAACTCAACAAATTCAATCTTCATGTGCTGATACATCCTCACTCCAGCCATCAATGTCCCAGACACAAGAAACCTACCCCCCGTCACCGCATTTGTACCATCTTCCTACATATCAACATCTATACCCAACCTTTCCCAATTTCCCGCTACACCATAGACTCTTGGACTGTTCACCTTTTGCCTGGAGATCAAATTGGTCAGCATACTCCGATCCCACAACAAGAACACATGAATATCCCGCAACCTCATTCTACCCCGTGCAACATCCTTCACGTCCTAATCTACTTAATTTATACTTTCAGCAGCCCTGTTATCAATGAAATATTAGTGATCATCAGTTTCACAAAATATGACTCCCGCAATCACAACGGAATACCCAAATCGTCAGGGACTCAGGTTGGAACATCTGAATGTTTGTCATTTCTACAATGTGAGTAAATTGGCTGAAATTACTTCCATACTCTATAATAACAATGCATACTTTCATATTTTTGAACTAACAGAAACTAGACTTAATGAACACATTTCTAACCAAGAACTGCAAATTGCAAATTATGAAATTTTCCGTCGGGATCCATCAATTAGGTTTGAAACTGGTGTGGCTGCCTATGTGCACACAAGCATCAAAGCTATAAGACGCGTTGATCTCGAGTGTCCTGAGGTTGAATGCATGTGGCTGGAAGTCCGCCTACACCACGCTACCTCTATATTAATTGGCTTTATATACCGCAATCCGGATGCCTGTCACGGGACGCGAGTAAGTCGGTATTTCAATTCCTAAGACCGATCGCCAATATTTTGTCGGTAAATTTCTCACTGAATGAGAAGGCAATCGGTTGTCTATACTCATTGTCTGCACAGACATCGTTTGTCAACAGTCGTGGGACATCCACCAATTTTACAGAGAATGTTTACATAACAATAGACAGCGCTCGGCGTGAGCCCTTTAAACGCAACAACATTCACCTGAAATGTTTTCACAAACACGCGGACATTACATCAACAGACTATTAGGAGTAAAGCGACGGACGTCGCGGTTGTGTTTACACAAGGCCAGTACTACCCAAGTATTATTGTGACTAGTAACAAACCATAAGAGACAGAGCGGCGAGGCAGTTTCACAATGAGTATTGTGGTCAGTCGTTCAGACAAAGTAATATTGGATTAAAGGAGACTGAAAGTCTGAACAAGGACAACATGAAAGGAGTGAGAATACGAAATTATAACGAGAAGAAAAACACTGCACAAGACACTCAAAAGACGAACGCAGACAGATTGTCTCGGATAAGCAAAATATGAGAGCGACCTTTGCAAAATATTACAGGAAATTTACCCAGTAATGAGGACTGAATGTCTGACTAAAGGAAAACAAACGAAATTTCACATGACAAGAAGCGACCCGAAAAATCGCCATAGGCGATTCAAACGATATATAACACTACTAAATTTATTGCTTGGCATTGCAAGAGAAGCAGTCCGCCAACAAAAACTTGGGTTCTCGATTTCACGAGAAAGAATCAAGACGTGAGTCAGTGAAATTCTTGATATGGACACCAAGGTTAGTGTAATATAGTTTGTACCTTATCATTATTATATCTTAACTTCAGTCAGATAATATATACATATTTTCCATAAATATAACACTGTAAATACCAGTCACGTTTATTATAATATCATATTTTATACTCATAAGTACAGGTTGCAATAAACACCATGAGAGAATTACTATATTGCACAGTCTCCAGTAACTATAACGAAGTAAATACAAGTCATTTTTATTTTGCCTTTTACCTTACCTGTTAACCGTGCAGTAAACACCGCGCAGTCATTCATTATAGTGATAAAATTTCACATACAAGAACACACTACAGGCGTAGCATAGTTTACGGGATACTTACAAAGGGTTCGTTATTTTATCCATCGCAGTGGTAGAGACAGGGACCATTTGAGATTCTCAGCCTTCGTCTACTACTTTGTTGGCGTTAATCACGGGATAAGAGCTTATGAGTAGGGCCAAACAGAAATACTGCGACGACACGCATCTCACAGATATTTAACGGCAACAAACCTACCAACAAACAACGGGGATTTTAGAAAAGAACTTGCCAGGCGGCGAAGAGACTTTCTACTAAACAATCACCCACACAGAAAAGTAATCCGCAATTACCTAGAATAAGGTATGCATTACTAAAGAGCTGTCCACGTGAATTTAATGATCAGAAGTTGCAGTAGCAAACGGACGATTTTACAACAAGTGCCTCTGAGAAATCTTGACCGGAAGTGGCAAGAGCCGACGGACGATTTTGTAAACCAAGTGCCTACAAAATTTATCGAGATCCTAAATTACATGCAGTAATGGACAGATTCTCCCCATAAAACTGATGCGCAAACAAATTCAACTATAGACCAGATTTCACCATCATCACCACCTGAGGAAAATATCTTCACCACACATGGACATCTGCATATCAGACGAAGTCCCCACCGCATAACATTGCTTCAACACAACCTAGGGACAAGCCACCTCAGACGCGCGTGGCAATGTCAACACTCGCTTTGTGAAAAACGAAAGAGCAGGCCATCGACACCTGACGAAATAAAGTGGACCGTCCAATATTATTGAATGCAGACAAAGACTTGTCCAGTGTATACAAATACCCAGTGTTTATTGACAGTCAGTCAGAGACCCGAAACAAGATATCCTTTTTGGTAGTAGTTAAGATAACTTAAATTCATCATCATCACATAGTGTAGACTTTAGATTCATTTGTGTATTTTTTTGCATGTGATACACTAAATCCTGAAGCTTTACTGGTGAATAAAAATATTAGAAAGATAAATGAAAACAGGGATAGCTTGTGAGTCCATTAATGCTAATCAGTTTTTCACTAAAGAAGACTACATGCCCAGGGTAACTGTCATTAGTGTAAAAAAAAGCTGTAATGAGAATGAGTCAGAATTGTATAATAAACTTGACACTTGACTTTAGGCATATTAAAATCACATTAAGTTAAGCAATACTACGGGAAGAATGTTCGATGAAAGGAGAAGTTGTGGATAATTTACCACAGAGCTCTTGAAATTACCAATCATGACAACAATTTGCCTACAAAAAAATATGGACGCAGTCATTAGTAATACCGCTTCCAAAAGAAAGGAAATCTAAAAATACATTAGCCTTATTATCATATAATGATGATGGAACTCTTTGGAACAGAAATCGAAGAAATCTTGTGTGCGAAAGAGACATACTGTTCTTCCATCTTCTTACCTAACTCATCTCACAAAAGTTCACTGGCATGAAGTTATGTGCAAATATGAGGATACCAACATCATAGATATCATTGAAGTGGCCTGCAGTCTGTTTTTGCCAGCGACATTGGAGAATTTTTCAAAACAACATATCCTGTATATGGCTAGAGAGGGGGATAGAGTGTGTAATCTACAATGAAAGATCTGAGTTCAGAACTTAGTAGTCACGAGTAATATAGAAAAAAAGCCAGAATCACTGTGGACTAAATGGGCAAATGCTGGGAAACTCACGTGAGATCTGCCCAAAGTCTGCAGAAAAGCGAAGAGAAGAGATTATATTCACCTTCTCCACTCCTGCTGCTCAATCTTCATGGTCGTGTGACAGGCGAAAATCATGAGCCATTGACAAAAGCCTTGTATGGGTGTGAGGGCTGGTACACCTCACAGATAACTCTGGCTGTTTGGATTACCCTTCGGGATAACCACTTTTGTGACGAAATGCCAGACTCGCATAGAATGGCTAGGAAGGCAGTGATTCTCAATGGGCAGGATGACTTGTAACGCAGATTGCTGAGGCTTCCACCATGGACAAACGTCTGGAAACGAATTATCTTTTTGGTTTAAACTATTATTATAATGGGAGACGTTATTCATTATATTGTGCGAAAGGACATATGTTCTTCACAGAAACCTTTTCTTCCTCTTCTGTTTCACTCTAATGAAAGCTCGAATCGTGGTAGTTTTATTGGGAGATCCAGAAATTTGTATGCCCTGTACAACCTGAACCAGTTGATATCGCTACCAACCCGAGTCACAGACAAGTCATCAACCTGCATAGATCATCTGTATGTTACTAACACTGCTCACATCATTGAAGTCTGCGTTCCCGTATGTAGTCTAAGCGATCACTACCCCATATGTTGCACATGGACCAAAAAGGGAGTTCGAATTCCTAAACTCTGTCACCAGGTTGTACAAGCACGAATATTCAAGAATTTTGATAGCTCCAAGTTCTTGTCTGATCTCTTAGCGACACCTTTTGACAATGTCTATGGATTATCTGACCCGACTGAAGCCCTAGAAATATGGCTGACAGCACTCACTTCAGTTCTTAACAAACATGCTCCTGTGCGTATAAAACGTGTCAAGTCAAGAACTATGCTTCCATGGATAACTTTGGAATACCTGAAAACTAGGCAACAGCGAGACTATTTCAAGAAGATTGGAGACCATGCAAGCTATAGAAAATATAGAAACTTAGCGCAGTACATTTTAAGGAAGTCTAAAAGACAGCAACTCAGATCCATTATTGACGACGGCTGGAGCTCATCTATTATCTGGAGCGCTATTAACCTTCTCACAAATGTACGCCGGCATAACCTCCGACAGCAAGCTACAAACATTAATGCTGATGAATTTTGCCAGTTCTTCTCGTCGATCGCACGAACATCAGGAATAAATCATCAGCAACTGAATTGTACTGCTCTTTCTGATTTCGTTCAATCGAGGTTAAACGAAGCCCACCTTCCTGAATTACCTTTACTGTCAGTCTCGGAGGTTTCTATTTTAAATAAATCATTACCTCAGAAGAAATCGTGCTTTGAAGATGGAATATCTTCGAGGATACTTCAGCTTGCAGAGCCTGTTGTATGCGACTCACTCACATTTACAATGTGCCTCACAAAGAAAGTGTTTCCTCAACGACTGAGAACAGGCTTAGTGGTACAAGTACCTAAAAGAGGTGATATTAATGTCGTCACAAAATACCGGCCGATTTCCTTACTATCAGTCATAACTAAACCTCTTGAACGACACCCTCGAACTGATCTCTTCCGAAGTTGTTTTAGTTATGCAGGTGCTTTAGCATGGAATTCCCTACCCAAGTCTGTCAAAACTGATAATTACAGCTCATTCAAAATACATCTGCTTTCATGTGTCCTGAAATCTTGTACACTCATTTAACGACAATTCTGTTTCAGTTATTTCAAAGTTTCCACGAGCATTTAACTGTCATTGTAATATTTTCATTTTAAATTGAATTTTTTTATATTAAGTAGCTTTATTGCTTGACCTCTCTCTCTTTCTCTCTCTTTCTTTCTCTCTCTCTCTCTCTCTCTCTCTCTCTCTCTCTCTCTCTCTCTCTCTATCCCTCTCTCTATGTCCGTGAATGACTATGAGTAAATGTACTTGTGTATGCTCAGTTTCTGATTGTGATGATAATATTAATTAATCCTGTCTGAAGTTGTTAATATTTTAATTTGTAAAACGCTGAAAATTGTATTGCAGGGCAGAAATGTAAAAAGGCAATTATGCCTATTTCTTTACCCTGATGAAATAAAGATTTCATTCGTTCGTTCGTTCCTTTCACACACATTAGTTTCAGTAGATCATACACTGAGGCAGCTACTAGACCTTTTGTACCTACCTCTACAACTGTCAGTAGATCACACACTGAGACAGCCACTAAACGTCTTGTACCTTCCTCTACCGCTATAACTTTTGCTGTGAACCCGTCATGTCCAAGTTCATGACCAGGTAATTATATTTATGTTCTTTATCACTTTACCGTGTTCTTTAAGAAGCGAACTGAAGAATGTGAAAAATCACTTTTAATGCTGTATTCTTCTGGTGTGTTTTACATGGAACCGTCGAGTTGCCCATTTTGTTAGTTGACTTCGACATATTTATTTTCATTTTTTTAGATTGAATTATCAGTTTGTATTTGCTGATGAATGTCCCAGTTTGCGTACATGAGTAACGTAATATCTGACATTAAAAAATGTGGAATGTTCTCTTATTTGTTTTCTCTCTTATAAACTAATCAAATATCGTAATGTCTCTTGTCTGTTTTTCCCTCTTATAAACCAATCAAATATCGTAATGCTTGAAGTCTGTTTTCCCCTCTTATAAACCAATCAAATATGGTATTGCCTTTTGTCTGTTTTCCCCTTCTATAAACTAATCAAATACCGTAATGTCTTTTGTCTGTTTTCCCCTCTTGTAAACTAATCAAATACCGTAATGTCTCGTGTCTATTTTTCCCTCTTATCAACTAACCAAATATCGTTATATCTCTTCTCTGTTTTCTCTCTTATAAACTAATCAAATTTCGTAATACAGAAACAAATTGGTTTTTAAGTTACGCAATAAAGATTACTTGTCCAGTCTTGTTCTAGTGGATCTATGAAGAGACAATGCAAACACAAGTACAAGACCCAATAAACATGATTTAAGAACACAACAAACACGAGTACAAGACACAACAAACATGATTTAAGAACACGAGTACAAGACACAACAAACATGATTTAAGAACACGAGTACAAGACACAACAAACATGATTTAAGAACACGAGTACAAGACACAACAAACATGATTTAAGAACACAATTAACACGAGTACAAGACACAACAAACATGATTTAAGAACACAACAAACACGAGTCACGAGTACAAGACACAACAAACACGAATACAAGACACAACAAACACGAGTACAAGACACAACAAACACGAGTACAAGAAACAATAAACATGATTTAAGAACACAACAAACACAAGTACAAGACAAAACAAACACGAGTACAAGATCCAACAAACATGATTTAAGAACACAACAAACATGATTTAAGAACACAACAAACACAAGTACAAGACAAAACAAACACGAGTAAAAGACACAACAAACATGATTTACGAACACAACAAACATGATTTAAGAACACTACAAACACAAGTACAAGACACAACAAACACGAGTGCAAGACACAACAAATGCGAGTATAAGACACAACAAACACGAGTACAAGACACAACAAACATGATTTAAGAACACTACAAACACAAGTACAAAACAAAACAAACACCAGTACAAGACACAACAACATGAATACAATATACAAAAACGTGAGTACAAGATACTAATAATATGAGTACAAGAAACAACAAACACGAGTAAAAGACACAACAAACACGATGACGAGACTAAACATATATAATTAAAAATTCATCAAACACGAGTACACAACAAAACAAACACGAGCGCTAGTCGCAACAACATGAATACAATATACAAAAACACAAGTGCAACTACAACTATGAATACAAGACACAACAAATATGACTAAAAACATAACATACCTGAGTACACGACAAAACAAACATGAGTGCAAGACACAACAAACATGAGTTCAATATTTAAAAAAAAACGCGATTACAAGAACTAAAATCATAAGCGCGAGACACAATAAAAACGAGCGCTAGACGCAAGAAACACAAGTACAAAACAAAACAAACACAAGTATAAGACGTAACATACATTAGTCTTGGACTGTGCGCGTGATAGCTCCCTTGTAACAATGAGGTACATTCTTGGAGTGTTGTCGATTAGATCTAGATATACGGTGGCCCAGGCAAAAGCCTATTTGCGAGTAACCACAGACAAACGGCACCCCATGCATGGAAACAAAGCTGGCATCAAGGGCGCACGAATAAAGAGGGGGATGTCATGGATGGCACAGGCAGAAACAACGATCAAGCAGGTGACCACAGTTGAAAATATATTCGTAGGGGAAGAGTGGAGTAAGTCGGATGAGAACTTGATTAACTACCAACAGGACATCATCAGCCTTGGCAGAGAGCGTGGAACTTGGGGCAATGGGAAAGCAGAAACGGAAATTAATCAACTGATACTTGATCATGCCGTGAATAATGATGCCATTGTGTACACTGATGGGTCTGATCCGTAGTGAGAAATCAGGTTGGGGGCTTCTCTGCTAGGGTAAAGGGCAGAATCGTCGCCGAACATAGCGGGCCGTACAAGATAACAACTTCTAGCGTGAGAAGGGAGGTAGAGGCAGCTACTGCAGCCTTAAGGTGGCTAACTGAAACTTTAGTAACAAATGCAGTCTTTGTGTCAGACTCTCAGTCCATGCTTCGAAAGGTTCAAAATGGTTAGCTACGGTATGAATGGAAAACATTCATAGAAGCTTCGAATGTGCAGGAGCTGGTGTTGATCTACTTTCCTAGTCATGCAGGGGTACGCGGTAATGAGAGAGCTGACAGACTAGCATCAAGAGCACCAACAGTGGGGACACTGAATATGGATAAGGGAGAGATAGTGAGAATATTAATGATCACCTGTTAGAGAATGACGCTGCATTAGATGAATCATCAAGGTTAAGACTGTTGGAAGTGGGCATCAAACGTCAGGCTAGCAGAGAAATTGGTCAGCCTATATTCCCTCCAATGATGTTATAAATCTAATCAGAAAGATCCAATCATTTCAAATCATGCAGGATAGGCTGTGATATTTCAAAATAGTCCCACGTGAAATAAGGTGCGTGCCTGCAAAGGTCACGTATTACCATATATGGACATCTGATGCCTTGCATACACTCTCACCAACACATTTGTAGACTCATATTGTCTAAAATATAATAAATCCATGATTACTTTTTACCAAGTGACCGGAAGCGATTATATCACTCTTGTCTGCCCACAGGCGTCACACAGACGGTAATGTTGGCGTATCAAGGCTGACCCGGAAGCGCTTATGTCATAAGTTCCGCCTCGTGCACGGATTATCATGTGTTTCACCAGACAAACAAATCTGGTTCTATTCAACACTCCTTGGATAAACAAGCCAAGTCGCTTGACAAGATGGTCAGACCGATATTGTGATAAAATACTGCCGCTGACCGTCTAATAACCTGGCGTATTAACACGTCTTCGTGAAGCGTGAATGCGACACAATAAGATAAGAATTACTCCCGTAGCAAATACTGCCATAGGGGAGTGGCGTGTTAGAAACTTCACAATGTTATGTCCACTGCATAGAGCAAAATAGTGAAAATACAAATGAAAAGGCATGATTTATGCCAAATAAAAGCGTTGAGTGAGAAAACTGAAAGAAAAAAAAAGGATACTACCGGAGGGCTGAAGGTATGAGAGATCACACAAAAGAGCATGTTCAGACGTTTTGTTACACTCATATCTCTCTTGCACACATCTTTGAACCTCAGCTGCGGTCGCCCAACTGTTTTCTTGCCATCTGCTAATTGTCAGTAGAAGATATCCTTCGGGATGCGAACATCTTCCATGCGGCGGACATGGCCAAGCCAGCGTAGTCTGCGCCGTCTAAGCAGTGTATACATGCTTTGAAGGCCAGCACGTGACAACACCTCGACATTTGTCACTTTATCTTTCCACGAGATGCCGAGTATGTGGCGTAGACACAGCAAATGGAAGGTATTGAGCCTGCTTTCTTGATAGGTTGTCCAAGTCTCGCTGCCATATAGAAGTGTGCTGGTGACGCAGGCGTTATATCCCGCAGCTTTGGTCTTCTTTGTGAGTTTGGAGTTTCCCCAAACACGCGATGTGAGACGGGCAAAGGTAGCTGCAGCTTTGCCAATGCGGCTGTCAATTTCTGTGTCCAGTGAGAGTTTGTCATTGATGGTAGACCCTAGGTATGTGAAGTGGTGCACCACTGCCAATTCATAGTTATCGATAGTAATAACTGGTGCAGCACCCACATCCTGACTCAGCACATTCGTTTTCTTTAGAATTATTGTGAGGCCAAAGTCCTTGCATGCTTGGGTGAAGCGATTCATCAATGTCTGAAGCTCCAGTTGGCTTTGAGTGACGACTGCAGCGTCATCAGCGAACAACAAATCTCCTATAGTGACCCTTCTGATTTTTGTTTTTGCATTCAGCCTTGAACGATTAAACATACGGCCATCTGACCTAGTGTGAAGGCATTTTCCTTCAGTTGCATCTCTTAATGCATGTTTCAAGAGTAAGGCAAAGAAGATCACGAAGATGGTCGGAGCCAGAACATAGCCTTGTTTAACGCCACTTCGTATGTCAAAGGGCTGTGAAGTGCTTCCAGCATATTGGACTGTTCCGTTCATGTCGTCATGGAATGACTTTATCATTTCCAGCAGTTTATCAAGGCAGCCTATTTTCAGGAGGATTTTGAAGAGTCCATCCCTACTAACCAGGTCAGATGCTTTTGTGAGGTCTATAAAGGCGA
>JAMPIV010013127.1:0-100588 GCA_024509875.1 Oreohelix idahoensis
ACGCCGAGTACTTTGAAAATTTTGAAGATGTTGACTGTATTGAAGAATGTTAATTTCTTGAAGGATGCTGATGAATTCTTGTTGAAAATGAAGTGGGTAAGGGACCCCGTGTTTGCTGGTACCAGAATCAAACCAGCTTATGGCCACCAAATGATGCGTGATGCCATATGATGATGGATGGCATCCGCATGTCTGGTTTTGTGTAGTGTGGAGATGTGTTCAGTCAAAACAATGTTCATGCAACAATAACAGGGCAATCCACATAGGACGTCAGTAAACTCACGACGTATAAAGTCAATGAGTCTTGAAACAGCCGTTGACGTTTTTCTTCATTATTTATTGTGGACGCCACAGTGACAAAATGGTTACGCAAATGTGTAGGCACATCAAACAGTCATTATCACAGCAACATTCAATACAGCAATAAACGGTAGACAGCATTACAATGATGAGTCAGATGCATGTTATATTTCAAAGTGCTGTAAATGTAGTCAGGTGAAAACTCCATCCTTTTCTATAACAGCCAGGAGATAACCAGATGTATGAGATCAGTTCACTCTCCTTAGTTTGACTTCAGCAAGACAGACACGTCTGCCGAAGTATAAATAATGTCCTCAAAAATATCCTCTAGATAATAAAGGTTTTCCAAACCTAGTTCATTTAACAAAGTAGCAAGTAATGGTCCTTGGTACCTGCATCAACGATGCAGTACAATGCAGCGACATGTGAGCTGGGAAAAACATCTCGTGACGACGACTTTCGCAGACAGGCTATGAATCGAAATCGCTCACGACCCAAAATCAATAGAGTTAATGAAAGAGTCAATTTACCTTGCTTTCATGAAATACACAGAAATATCACGCCTCCCGACATGTGGGAAACACTAGAGGTATTATCTCGAATAAACGAAATATCCATTAAGAGGACTACACATCCCTGACAGAACAAAAATAGCGGAGATCCCCTCTTCAACGAGGCATCTCTTTCGCCATTCCAAATCGCTCACTCCCACTAGTGGTGGGCGGAAACCGATCGACAAAGAAGCAAGACAAGTCATGCGCAGTCCAGCGCAAAACGACCACAGCTCAAACCGATGTTGCGAGAATTTATCACGCAACAATATTCTTATTATATTTTTTTACCCACAGATAATGTTCAGTATTCATATTCTTATTATGTTTTTTACCCACAGATAATGTTCAGTATTCATATTCTTATTATATTTTTTTACCCACAGATAATGTTCAGTATTCATATTCTTATTATGTTTTTCACCCACAGATAATGTTCAGTATTCATATTCTTATTATGTTTTTTACCCACAGATAATGTTCAGTATTCATATTCTTATTATGTTTTTTTACCCACAGATAATGTTCAGTATTCATATTCTTATGTTTTTTTACCCACAGATAATGTTCAGTATTCATATTCTTATTATGTTTTTTACCCACAGATAATGTTCAGTATTCATATTATTATGTTTTTTACCCACAGATAATGTTCAGTATTCATATTCTTATTGTTTTTTTACCCACAGATAATGTTCAGTATTCATATTCTTATTATGTTTTTTACCCACAGATAATGTTCAGTATTCATCATCATCATGTGACATATTCTTTCCAGAACGTTGTCTCCATTACAGCTGCTCTGAACGCATCACGATTCTGGGCAAGTCGACCTGCATCAGCCAAAGACAAGTTCAGACTCTCTGTGATGTCCTGGGTCCACCGTCGTCTAGGTCGACCCCTTCCCCTTTTTCCAGGGACCATGCCTTCCATCACTGTTTTTTTTCCAGACTATTATGTCTTTTTATATGACCGAAAAATTTCAGCTTCCTTATTGCGATGGTATTTAGGAGCCAATGTTCCTGTACGTTTAGTGAGTGCAGTACTTCTCTGTTGGTCTTTTTTTCTGTCCAGGGTATTCTCAACATCCTTCTGTAGCATTTCATTTCGAATGATGTAATCTTTTTTGCAACTGTTTTATTGAGTGTCCAAGTCTCGCAGCCATATGTTGCTACTGGGAATATACATGCTCTGATCAGTTGTAACTTTGTTTCTTTGCTTGTGCCTTGCCATAGGTTTTTCATCTGTATTAGCTTATGTGAAGCAATTGCAAGTCTTCTTTTAATTTCTACTGCACAGTCGCCAGAGCTGTTAATGATTGATCCTAAGTATTCGAATTCATTGACACTTTCCAGTTCTTCGTTATCAATTTCAATTTCTGGTTTGGTCTTTACTTTGTCTGTTGTCAATACTTTGGTCTTCTTGGTGTTTAGGTATAGATTCTGGGCCTCGCTGTGTTTTTTGGTGGACAGAAGTAATTGTTCAAGTCCTTTTGGGTTGGTCGATAGGAGGACTGTGTCGTCAGCATATCTGATTTCCGGGATCTGGTACCCGCCGATGTTAAATGAGTCAAACTCTGTGTGTTCTTGGTCATCTCTTACGTTTCTCATGATATTCTCGGCATAAATGTTAAACAGGTAAGGGGAAAGGGTACAGCCTTGTCTTACTCCTTTCTGTACTTCAAACCATTCTGATGTTTCCCCCTCTATTCTTACGGCTGCCTGTTGTTCTTGGTACAGCAGTGCGATGAGTTGTATAAGGTGGTTTGGAAATCCCATATTTTTCATAATAGCCCATAACTGCTGATGTTGTACACAATCGAAAGCTTTGGTGTAATCAATGAAACAAGTATGTAGGTCAACGTTGAATTCTCTACACTTTTCTATGATGATCCTCATGTTGAATATATGATCTCTAGTGAATCTACCTGGTCGAAAACCCGCCTGTACTTCATTTATTTCTGTTTCTAGCTTTTGTTGCATCCTTTTCATTATGATTTGTAAAAGTATTTTGCTGGCATGGCTTATAAGAGCTATAGTTCTGTAGTTTGTGCACAGTTTCAGGTTGCCCTTTTTTGGCAAGGGTATGTAAATTGATCGTTTCCATTCCTTGGGCCAAATTCCGCTTTGCCAGATCTTGCAGCATAATGCATGGTATATACGAGCGCTGCCTTCTCCTCCTGCCTGTATCATTTCAGCTGTTATTTCATCACAACCAGGAGATTTTCCACTTTTTAAGTGTTTGATTGCATTCCGGACTTCCTCTATGGTAGGTTCTGGTTCACGTTCCGCTTCATTCATGACGTTGTTATCTGCCGCTTTGTTTATTTCCGTATACATTTCTTGACAGTACTCCTTCCATCTGTTCAGAATATCTTTACGTTCTGTTAGAGTGTCACCTTTCTTGTCGTTTATTGCTCGGGGTGATGATTTAAAGTTGCTGTTTTTCAATGTTCTTACTTCAGAAAACATATTCTTACTCAATCCCTGTTCGCGCATTTCCTCTATTTTCCTGCAGGTGTCGTTTATGTATTGTTGTTTGTCTTGTCTGACTCGTTTTTTAATCTGCTTTGTGTATTCCTTGTACAACTCCTGATTTTCTGTATCTTTTTTGGACTTCATTTTTCTTCTTTCTACCACCAACTTCAGTGTTTCGTCTGAGATGTATTCTCGTCTCTTTATACTTCTTTTAGGAATTAACCTCTGTGCATTTGTAATATATACATCTCTGATGTTATTAGCAAGTTCATCTGGTGTCATTTCCTCCTGTACTGCCATAAGAATGTCAAATTTGTTCTGAATATCGACACTGTACTCTTCTGGTATGGCGCTTGTGTCATAACGTATTACTTTGTCGCTTGTAACGACTTTTTTCAATTTGATCTTGAAGTTTGCAGCAAGAAGTTCATGGTCAGAGTCACAGTCTGCTCCTGGGAACGTCTTGATGGATGAGATACAAGATCGCCACCTTTGTTGTATTAAGATATAATCTATTTGGTTCTTGCTTTTTCCGTCCGGTGACGTCCATGTATATAGTCTTCTAGGGTGTTGCATAAAAAGAGTATTCGTGATGACTAGGTTGTTTTCTAGGCAGAATGTTGTCAAGCGTTCTCCTCTCTCATTTCTCTGGCCCAATCCATAACTTCCTTTCACTCTTTTTTCATGTTCTAATCTTTCGTTTCCAACTTTGGCATTAAAATCTCCCATTATTATCCTAATATCTTGCTTATTTGCTTTCTCTAATGCATTTTGCAGTTCATTGTAAAAATCTTCAATTCAGTATTCATATTATTATTATGTTTTTTTACCCACAGATAATGTTCAGTATTCATATTCTTATTATGTTTTTCACCCACAGATAATGTTCAGTATTCATATTCTTATTATGTTTTTTTACCCACAGATAATGTTCAGTATTCATATTCTTATTATGTTTTTCACCCACAGATAATGTTCAGTATTCATATTCTTATGTTTTTTACCCACAGATAATTTTCAGTATTCATATTATTATGTTTTTTACCCACAGATATTGTTCAGTATTCATATTCTTATTATGTTTTTCACCCACAGATAATGTTCAGTATTCATATTCTTATTATGTTTTTTACCCACAGATAATGTTCAGTATTCATATTATTATGTTTTTTACCCACAGATAATGTTCAGTATTCATATTCTTATTATGTTTTTTACCCACAGATAATGTTCAGTATTCATATTATTATGTTTTTTACCCACAGATAATGTTCAGTATTCATATTCTTATTATGTTTTTCACCCACAGATAATGTTCAGTATTCATATTCTTATTATGTTTTTTACCCACAGATAATGTTCAGTATTCATATTATTATGTTTTTTACCCACAGATAATGTTCAGTATTCATATTCTTATTATGTTTTTTTACCCACAGATAATGTTCAGTATTCATATTCTTATTATGTTTTTTACCCACAGATAATGTTCAGTATTCATATTATTATGTTTTTTACCCACAGATAATGTTCAGTATTCATATTCTTATTATGTTTTTTTACCCACAGATAATGTTCAGTATTCATATTCTTATTATGTTTTTCACCCACAGATAATGTTCAGTATTCATATTCTTATTATGTTTTTTTACCCACAGATAATGTTCAGTATTCATATTCTTATTATGTTTTTCACCCACAGATAATGTTCAGTATTCATATTCTTATGTTTTTTACCCACAGATAATTTTCAGTATTCATATTATTATGTTTTTTACCCACAGATATTGTTCAGTATTCATATTCTTATTATGTTTTTCACCCACAGATAATGTGCAGAGAAAAATAAATAAAAAGTCATATGAAATTTTCTTTAAAGCTTGCTAAAAATTGTAATGTGTAAGACATTTGAAATAAATTTGAAACATTTAAAGGCAAAGCTTCTCACAACAATAACAATTTCTTCTTCTTCTTCCTCGTTCGTCCTAAAAAGGACGTTGATTGCGTTGTGTCTGTTTACAGCGGAGCTGTCATATCTGCGCCTTTCGGCCGGCACATCCGACTTCAGCACGGCATTTTTTGGGACCGGGTTTGCCTTCCCTCTTCAATCCCTACTCTCTCAGCCAGACTGCAGTGATGCAGCCTGTTTCCAGGACCACCACGTGGAGGTGGAGTAGGGTCTTGGTCAGCTCTGGTTCGCTGACACAAGCAGTCAAGCTATGAGTTGCTGACTGCATTCTCTATTACTGCATCTTTGGGTTAAAGTAATGATTTCAAAGACTTTAGAAAACAATACTCCATTTTTAAGCAGACACAATGCAGAGGAAATAGACATGACAACACAGGGAGAAGAGAACAACATAAATATTTAAAAAAAAAGCATTTTAATTTTTGAAGAAAGATATCTTGTTCAACGTCTGATAGGTTATAATTAGCATACAAAAAGGTAGTCCCATTGCAGATTCTGCCATAAAGGAGTGAACTGTTAGTCACGTCAACTCATAAAGGTTCTGGAACCAATAGGATTTCACCATTTTGGATCCAGAGTCTTTATGAGTTGGGGTGACTAGTTCCCTTCCTCTCTGCCCTTGCCTTCCCTAACTCAAGAGCAGAATCAGGTACCTACTTACAGACTGGAGTATGACATTGCCAGGTTTAGATCCCCGTACCCGTTAAATGAGCTGTGAGAGGAATGCGTTCTAACCGCTTTGCCAATCAGATGCTCACTTTTTTCAATACAATTTCTATTTTTTTTTTTTTTTTGAAATTTTTTCTGGCTTAAAGTTTTTTCTGGCTTAAAGTTTTTTGTGGCTTGAAGTTTTTTGTGGCTTGAAGTTTCTACAGGGTGGAGTAGCTGGTCACATGCCCAACCCTTTGTTAGTAGATGTGCCTATTGAATGGAATTTTGGGTTTTCACATTTGTTCAGATTCAATGCACCAGTGCACATCCTGGTAATTATGAGAACGCCTGTGGTGGTGTTGTGATTTTTGGTAAAATTGTGTTGACTTCAGAAACTGTAGAGACTGAAGGAACGCGATAATGTATGGCCAAACTATGATGTATACTGTGCTTTGTTTTTACCCTCAAGAACATTATAGAGCAGTGCTCAGAATGGCAAAGACAGCTGTACATTAATTTCGTTGATTTTGAAAAGGCTTTTGGCAGTATACGTAGGGACAGTTCATGGAAAATACTGAGGGCTTATGGAATTCCAAGCTGCAAAGTGTCAATCATAAACAGCCTCTACGCCAACTTTACGTGTAGCGTAGGCAGAGCAACCTAACCATTGAGGTGAAGACAGGAGTACGACAGGGATGCCCCTTATCAACCACTCTATTTTTAACAGTCATACACTGAGTGATGTGCCAGACAACAGAGGGCAGTCCAAGAGGAATTAGATGGACTACATATTTTACATTGGAAGATCTGGAATATGCAGATGACATTGCACTACTAACACATTCACATCAACACATCCAGGAAAAAACGGATAGACTTAATAAGTATAGCCAGCAGGTGGGCTTGAACATCAATCTAAAGAAGACAGAGGTCATGACGCTCAATGTGAGCAACCCTGAGCCCATATCAGTAAGGAATCAGCAACTGGAACAGACAGACACCTTCACATACCTAGGATGCATAGTAAAATCAGACGGCGGAGCAAGCAAAGACATCAACAACAGAATGAACAAAGCAAGAACAGCCTTTTTTAGTCTAAACAACATCTGGAAGTCCTCTCAGTACAGCACAAGCACAAAATTAAGATTATATCAGAGCTGTGTGCTTTCTGTGCTTCTCTATGGTGCGGAATGCTGGAGAGTTACAGAGAAGGAAATGTCGAAATTGTCCTCTTTTCACACAACATGCCTAAGAAAAATCACTGAATCTTTTGGCCGAATACCATCACCAACCAAGATCTGCTTACTCGGAGCAAGCAAGAGGACATGCACACCATCATAGCTGGCAGACGCTGGAGCTGGGTTGGCCATGTCCTCAGAAGAGACCCCGAAGCCATCACAAGAACAGCTATGCTATGGACCCCTGAAGGAAAACGAAAGAGAGGCCGACCAAAAACAACTTGGCGGAGGACTGTGGAGGCTGAGATGCAAAGAATGAACCAGAGTTGGGGCACTGTACGAAGGATGGCCACTGACTGAGCAAAGTGGAATCAATTTGTTGTTGCCCTACAAGACGCCACTTGGCGTGATGGCCACTGACTGCTTTGACGGTCGGCGGCTAAGGATCAAAGAAGAAACTATGATGTGATTATTGTATACTATGGATCTGAATATATGTCTTGAGATGGTACTGAAAGCACTGAGGATGAATTGTCTTGTATCTAGTGTATGAACAGTTTGAATATGGTCTTTTGGATTCTTCATGTGTGAAGAACCAGTTCACTTTGATATTAGTCGCTGTCCACCTTAGGATATGATGAACGCATTAATTATGTACATACAGAGAGAGAGAGAGAGAGAGAGAGAAAGCAATTGCCCACCCCTCTTCATAAGGACAATGACTTGTAAAGCAATTTCAGCTTTATCATCCCCACTTTGTTTGCAACAACCTCCCTAGTTTTCAGGCAGAAGTACCTATTTTCAACATCCATAAATCGCTGCCAACCCTCAACATCGCCCTTAGATTTGGGAGCATTTGCGCCAGCGTAGAACTGAACACCTGTGTGTCCACCATCATCTGCAGGAAGACCATAGTTCTGCTTCTCAAAGGGACTAATTTTCAAATTGGCAAACTGATCTGCGCACAGGTATATCTTTGATGTTGGAGCCCTGAAAATGTTAGGAAAATACCATATTTACTACATCCAATTAAAATGTCATATTTGCTATATCCAACTAAAATGTCATATTTGCTATATCCAACTGAAATGTCATATACTACATTCATTTGAAATACTATATTTACTACATCCAACTCAATTGTCATATTTACTACACCCAACTTAAGCATCATATTTACTACACCGAATTTAAATACTAAATTTACAACACCCAACTGACATGTCATTTTTACCACATCCAACTTAAGTATTATATTTACAACACGCAAGTTAAGTATCATATTTACTACATCCATCTTAAATATCTACATTTACTACATCCAACTTAAATATCATTTTTACCACATCCAATTTAAGTATCATATTTACTACGTCCAACTTAAGTATCACATTTACTATGTCCAACTTAAGTATCATATTTACTATGTCCAACTTAAATATCATAATTACCATATCAAAGTTAAATACCATATTTTCTACATCCAACTTGAATACCATATTTTATACATCCAAATTAAATACAATTTTGCCACATCCAGCCTAAAGATTACCCAAAAAACATATTTACTTTAGTCAGTTTAAGCACAGTCCTATTCATGGATCATTATTTTAAGGATATGAGTGATCACTCCAAGAAATGATCTAAAAGTTCTGGACTGTGAAGGCCTAATTTATATATTCTCTCTTCTTAGAGTCAACTCAATCTTAACACTAACCCTATAATTTGAACAACCTGAAGAACTACTATTACTGTTATGACAAAATTTGTCATGACAAATTACTTACTCATCTGGGAAGTCCAGAGCTTTCCGTTTTGGACGTCTAAGAGGTGTACTGCATGACAACTGTCCTTCTAAGCTAAGATTTTCAAAACAGAAAAAATTCCACAAAATGGTTTCACTTTGGACTGAACTTTATCAATGAATAATAATGACTTGCTTTATAAATTATGTTAACAATTCAAGGCATTTTCCATATGAAAAATGCTTCTTCTTTTTTTTTTTTTTAAATTCCCTGAACTGTAAACTTCCCCAGGGTAAGAGAGGCAGAGGGAGACCAAAGAACACATGGAGAAGAGAACTGGAGACAGACATGAAGAACACATAGAAATACCTTGAGCTGATGGCAAGGGACAGGAAGACTTGACATTGTTTATTGAAGACTTAGGCTCCTTGGGATGCTGAAAGGTGACGATGAAACTGTAAACTTACAGCATTAGGCTACATTGCTTTTCACAAACCTTAGCTTCTGACAGCAAAACAGGAACTTACTACAGGTTCACAACCCCTTATCCAAATCCTTGCAGCCAGATGTGTTTTGAAATTCTGAATTGTTTACATTTCAGAATGGTAGTGTAGTACATTTACAGTATATTATAGTAATATCCAAGCACGATCTGTGGCATCTTCCATCCCATAAAGACTATAAACAGTATTACACTTTATTTGTAAAATGTAAAGGTAAAGGATCCCGTTACACACCCATTTGAGGCATATTGGGAATATGGTTTCATTCATTCATAACCCTCCACTCCCAAAGGAGCATAGGCCTTCAACAAACACATGCCAAGTCCTCCTGTCACGTGCCATCATCTCAAGTTCTTTCCATGTTCTCCTCATCATTTTCACCTCTGTTTCCAACTCTCTTCTCCATGTACTTCTTGGTCTTCCTCTGCCTCTCTTGCCCTGGGGGTTCCAGAATAAGGACTGCCTTGTAATGCTATCAACAGGTTTCCTCAGTGTGTGTCCTATCCATCGCCATCGTCTTCTTCTCATCTCTTGTTCCACTGGCACTTGTCCAGTTCTTGT
This sequence comes from Oreohelix idahoensis, assembly GCA_024509875.1. Lineage (NCBI taxonomy): Eukaryota > Metazoa > Mollusca > Gastropoda > Stylommatophora > Oreohelicidae > Oreohelix > Oreohelix idahoensis. Next base: position 9,936 of record JAMPIV010013127.1, read on the forward strand.
CATCAGTTCCACATTGGTAACCTTGTCATACCATTTTAATCCCTCTATTCTACGCAAGCACCCATTTATGAAAGTCTGTAGCTTTTTGGTTGTTGTCTTTGTTGTTCTCCATGTCTCCGAGCCATACAATAGGACTGACTTCACATTTGAGTTGAAGATTCTTATTTTCGTGTTGGATCCTATTTCTCTTGATCTCCATATATTTCCCAATGCAATGAAAGCTCCTCTTGCTTTTTGTATTCTTATTTTGATATCGCTGTCTGTCCCTCCAACTTTGTCTATATTACTGCCAAGATATGTGTATGATTCTACATCTTGTATTGGCGTTTCTTCAAGTTCAACCCTGTTTTCATTACCTGCATTTATTCGCATTATTTTTGTCTTTTCCCTGTGTATTTTCAGACCCAATTGCTGTGACCTCTCATCGAGTGTTTTCAATTTGTCCTGCATCTGATTACGGTTATGGGACAGGAGAGCCAAATCATCAGCAAAATCCAGATCATCCAACTGCTTAGTCAGAGTCCACTGGATTCCATTTCTGTTGTGTGTTGTCGATGATCTCATAACCCAATCTATTGCCAGCAAGAAAAGAAATGGAGACAAGAGGCATCCCTGTCGCACTCCTGTTCTTATCCCAAATGGTTCTGTAAGCTGTCCTTCATGAAGAACTCTGCACGTCATGTCTTCATAGGTTTTCTTTATTAAATTAATGATTTTCAGGGGAACTCCATAATGCCTCATCAATTTCCAAAGTGATTCTCTGTCCACACTGTCAAATGCTTTTTCGTAGTCCACAAATCCGATGTATAGTGGTGAATTCCATTCCAGACTTTGTTCAACTATTATTCTCAAAGTGGCTATCTGGTCTGTACATGATCTGTTTTGTCGAAAACCTGCTTGTTCATCTCTCAATTTCTTGTCTATGGACTCCTTTAATCTCTCAAGGATAATCCTGTTCAATACCTTTCCTGGCACTGATAGTAACATTATTCCTCTATAATTTGTGCACTCTTGTAGATTTCCCTTCTTAGGCAACTTAACCAGATATCCTTCCTTCCATTCTGCTGGTATCTCTTCTTTTTCCCAGACTTTACCAAGTAATTTATATAACATCTCTGTAGCAGTGTCGATATCTGCTTTGATGGCCTCTGCTGGAATGCTATCAGGTCCAGACGCTTTTCCATCTCTTAGAAGCTTTATGGCTTTCTTTATTTCTTCCTTCGTTGGTCTTTCACCGTTAATTTGTAGCTCCTCTTCTGCTGGCTGGATGTCCGGCGGGTTTTGTGGAGCTGGTCTATTGAGAAGGTCCCCAAAATATTCTGTCCACCTCTTCATTTGCTCTTGTATATTGCTGAGCAGTTTCCCATTCTTATCTTTTATGAGGCAACTTGTTTGCTTGTATTTCCCTGTTAGCTTCTTTGTGCTGCTATACAGTTCTCTCATATTTCCTTTGGCTGCAGCATCTTCTGCCTCTCTTGCCAACTCCTCAATATACTTCCTCTTGTCTCTTTTGATACTTCTTTTTACTTCTTTGTTTGCTTCTGTGTACACTTCTTGAGCCTTGGCTTTGGAACTTCTGGTTTTGCTTGTGTTTAACTCTGCTTTCTTGTTTTTTCTATCTTTTATCTTATTGATGGTTTCTGTTGTTATCCATGCTTTTTGTTGTCTTTCCCTTTTCCCCAGTATTTCTTCACATGTCTCCTTCCATACCGTTTTGACCTGCTGCCAATAGTCTTCTGTATTCTCTACATCTTCCAACTGTTGGAGCACTTGGAATTTGTTGGATACTGTGACCGCAAATTTGTCTCTTGTTTCTTGATTTCTTAGCTGTCCTACATTAAACTGTTGTCTATAATTTTGCATTGTTGCATATCTCTTGAGTTTCATTTTTACTTTGGCTATCAGAAGATGGTGATCTGATGCCACATCTGCTCCTCTATATACCTTTACATCCTGCAATGATGATCTAAACTTCTTCTTTATGCATATATGATCGATCTGATTTTCTGTTCTATGGTCTGGTGATATCCATGTTGCCTTGTGTATTCTCTTATGTGGAAACATGCTTCCTCCTATAGCCAGTTGATTTGAAGCACAGAAGTTTGCGAATAGTTCTCCATTTTCATTCATTACTCCTAGCCCATGTTTTCCCATGACTTCTTCAAATCCAGTATTGACTGTACCTATCTTTGCATTCATGTCACCCATCAAAATTGTGATGTCTCTTCTTTTTACTTTATCCATAATTTCCTGTAGTTTAGTATAAAATGCTTCTTTCACAGACTCTACTTTGTCATTAGTTGGTGCATAACATTGGATGACATTGACATGAATTTTCTTTTTAGCTGTTTTGAAAATAGCTGTTATTATTCTGGGTCCCACAGCTTCCCATTCAATGAGTGCTTTCTGTGCTTCTTTAGATAACATAAGAGCTACCCCTTCACTGTGGTGTGAACTTTCGTCTTCGTGTCCTGAGGACAGCACCAATTCACCTGTGATGAGTTTCTTCCTGTCTACCCCCTTCCACTTTGTTTCACACATTCCCAGAACCTCGATTTTGTATTCCCTCATTTCTGCTGCTACTTGTGCCACTTTCCCTTGTTCGTTCAATGTCCGAACATTCCAGGTGCCAAATCTGGAAGTTCTCCTAGAAGAAAGAAGGTTAGTCAGCAACACAGACTCCTTTCGGCTTTCTCTGTGTTGCATCATACGCCTCCCCGCGAGAGGACCTTCCCCTGTCTTGGATGGCTGTGTTTTATTTTCTTTATCTGACTTGTCCATATTTGTTGAAGTTTTTTGTGGTTTAAATTTTTTTTTTACAGGATGGGGTAACCGGCCCCATGCCCAACCCTCCTTAGTCGCCTTCTACGACATGCTTGGCAGGGGACAGTGTTACTATTCTTTGCTCCCCTTTCGGGCCCCGGTAACACACGGGTGTGGGAATATGGTGTTAGGCCCATATTTTCTTGACCATCGGCACACTATGGGTGATGTGGTCAGCATCACGCTGGCCGCCTTAACCTTCCCAGAGTTGCTCTGGTACCCAGTTGGGGCTGGGTCGACCCAGGAGCCATTTGCGGCCTAAAAAAATCCCACCTCATCTGGGGATCGAACCATAGACCACTGAGCTAGGAAGCCAGTGCACTAACCACTATGCTACCACGGCTTTATTTGTACAGTAATAATAATAATAGACTCAAATGTCAAGCCAGTCCTACTGTATGGCTCTGAAACACGGAGAACAACAAACAAGAAAGAATAGAAGGATGTGGAACCAATGACAGGAACCAGACAAGCGCCAGCAGAACAAGAGATGAGAAGACAGTGGAGCTGGATTGGACACAAACTAAGGAAACCTTTTGATAGCATTACCTGGCAGTCCTTGTTCTGGAATCACCAGGGTAAGATAGGCAGAGAAGGAGACCAAAGAACACATGGAGAAGAGAACTGGAGACAGATATGGAAAGACCCTGAGCTGATGGCACGGGACAGGAAGATTTGGTATACGTTTGTTCAAGGTCGATGCTCAGTGGGGAGTTGAGAAGTTACACTTTCATAAATGGGGGACTTGCATAGCATAGGATTGAAGTGGTAGGACAGGTTAACCTCTATGGAACTGATGACAACAACCAGACAAGTGCCAGTGAAACAAGAGATCAGAAGAAGACACTGGCAATGGATAGCATTCACATTGAGGGACACCTGTTGACCGCATTTATGAGACAGTCCTTGTTTTCTGAATCCCCTAAGGGGAAACCGAAAAACACATAGAGAACAGAGCTGGTGACAGAAATAAGAGGGATGAGGAAAAACCTTGAGCTTATGGCATGGGACAGGAGGACTTCACCTACGTCTCCTGAAGACCTATGCTTCTTGGGCAGCTGACGGATAATAATGATGATGACGATGATGAATAATAACAGACACACAACAATGAAGCTTCTGCAACAACAACACTTTTTTTGCACTATCAACAATAAGGGATGCTTCCTTTTCTTCCTCTCACTGTTACCCACTGAGGTATCTGCAGCTCTTTTTGACATTTTCACAATGAAATTAAAATTAAAATCACAAAGTACAAAAATATCTGAGAGCAGAAGATGAACATGTGCCTGAGAAGTGCTGAGATATAACTAACCTTGCTATGCTTTAAAAAAAACAAAACATTAAAGTATTTGTAGCATAGTTTTATGACACCCTTACACTTATAATAACTTGTCAAATGTGCTTCACATGTCTAGCAGTATAAGCGCATGTGCAAGGAAAGAGGACCTAACCTACGCTGCTTGGGTCATGTCACACACGAGCGATGCTCCGTGAAAAAACTTCGGTTTTCATATTATTTTTTTTTCAATTTTGCACGAGGGATGCGGACCTTTAATATTATCACTGCACTAATCAGAGAGTTAACAAGTCACTATCGTAAAACAAGCGATTGTTACCGAAACAGAACCAGGCTCGACAGTAAATATGACTCATTCTAATATCTTGGGGGCAAAGGAGATTTTTAAAATTGGATACTGGAATGTAAGAACTATGTATCAAGACGGAAAATTGGAAGAAGTAATTAAAGAAATGGATAATTATAAGTTGGACATATTGGGTGTCAGCGAGTGTAGATGGACCGGGAAGGGCATAAAATATATTTCAGAAGAAAAAAAGCATATTATATACTCTGGTAGTAATGATAATCGTCACACAGAGGGAGTAGCCATCTTAATGACACAGAAAGCAGCAGCATCGCTTATCAGCTGGGTACCTATTAATGAGAGGCTAATATTAGCTAGATTTCAGACAAGATTTTTCAAGCTCTCAATTGTACAATGTTATGCACCAACTAACGACGCTCTTGATACCACAAAAGATGACTTCTATGAAGCACTTCTAAGTACCATCAACACAATACACAAGCATGACATAATAGCAGTCATGGGCGATTTTAACGCCAAAGTAGGTGACAACAACGATGGAGTACAAAGATATCTCGGTACTCATGGCATAGGCTGTATGAATCAAAATGGCGAAAGACTTCTAGAACTTTGTGAAATATCAAACCTCGTTGTGGCAGACACCATCTTTCCACATAAGAATATCCACAAGATAACATGGAATTCACCTGATGGCAGAACTAAGAACCAGATAGATCACTTCTGCATAAGCGCAAAATTTCGCTCATCAGTTCAAGACGTCAGAGCATACAGAGGTGCAGAGATCGGAAGCGATCATAACCTCTGCATAGCTAAACTGAAAATTAAACTGAAGAAGTTATACCAACCGAATAAAAATAGAAGAATAGATGTACACAGACTGCAATCAAATGATATAAAGGAGGAATATAATGTCAAAATGAACAACTATTTCGATGCTTTAGGCAAAATTGACAACGATATCACCACCAAGACATTCGATACTAAATGGGAACAACTTAGAACAGCAATGACAGAAGCAGCTGTAGCGACCACCGGATACCTAGTACATAAAAAGAAAAAATGGATGAGAGAAGATACTTGGGATAAAATACAAGAAAGGAAAACAGCAAAACTTAAACTACTAGCGGCAAGTACACATAATGCAGTTGAATCTTGCAAACTAACTTATAACTTGTTAAATAAAGAAGTGAAGACAAAAACTCGAAGAGATAAAAGACATTTCATCAATGAACTGGCCGTAGAAGCTGAAAATGCTGCAAGAACTGGTAATAGCAGGTGCCTTTATCAAATTACAAAACAACTATGTCACCAGCCTACTGCTATGGAAACACCTGTTAAAGGTAAATTAGGGAATTCAATACCAACAGAAAAAGAACAAATGAAGAGATGGGCTGAGCACTTCATGGAGGTACTAAACAGACCACCACCAACAGTAACACCTGATTTTAATAATGAAACACCCACAACCACCTTGCCAATAACTTGCGATGAATTCACGCTGGACGAGATCAAACAAGCCGTTAAAAGATTTAAAAATTTTAAAGCTGCTGGAGTTGACGAAATTTCAGGGGAAATGATTAAAGCAGTTAATGACAACAACCTCTTGAGAATTTTAGATATTATAAATGAAGTATGGAGAGAAGAACAACCACCACAACAATGGAAAGACAGTATTATTGTAAAGTTACCGAAGAAAGGTGATCTATCAGATTGTAATAACTGGCGTGGTATATCTCTACTATCAGTACCTGGAAAATTATTATGTTGCATGATGTTAGAAAGACTTAAATTGCATGCTGACGAAAAGATCAGAGAAGAACAAGCGGGTTTCAGGCCGAAACGATCATGTATTGATCAAATATTCACACTAAGAACAATTATAGAAGAATCAGTGGAAATGCAATCGCCACTTATTATCACCTTCGTCGATTTTCAAAAAGCCTTTGATAGTCTACACCGCCCATCATTGTGGAAGATACTTACAATCTATGGTTTTCCAACAAAATATGTGAATATAATCAAAGCGCTATATGACAATGCAAGATGTTGTTAGAACAAATAAAGGGAATACAGAATGGTTTACAGTAGAAACAGGGGTGAAACAAGGCTGTATTATGTCACCACTACTTTTTGGAATAGCTATTGATTGGGTTATGAGAAACTATACCCACAATGAACAATTAGGTATAAAATGGACAAATGGAAAATTCCTGGGGGACCTGGATTTTGCAGATGATTTAGCATTCTTAAGTTCAACACCCAGACAATCCCAAGAAGCAGTAAATAATTTGTGTCATCTCTCGGTTAAAATAAGTCTCCAAATAAATGCCTCTAAAACTAAAGCTATGAACTTTTCTAACGAGACCTTTGATATCATCTTGAACGGGGAAAAACTACAGAAAGTTGAAAGTTTCAATTATTTAGGAAGTAAAATGACTCAGGATGGTGACACAACAAGAGAAATCCATACTAGAATTGCTTTGGCAGCTAGCGCCTTCAATAGATTATCTAACATTTGGAAATTACGATCATTGAATATACATACCAAGCTTCGTCTGTTTAATTCAAATGTTATCTCAGTGTTAACATACGGCTGTGAGAGTTGGAAAATAACAAAATCATTGGAGAACAAGCTGAATACATTCGAGAACAAATGTCTTAGAAAACTCATGAACATCAGTTGGAAAGAATTCAAGACTAATCAACAAATAAGAGAAGACTCTAGGCAGAAATATGTCTCCGACTATATAAGGAAAAGACGATGGTCATATATCGGTCATGTCCTACGAATGCAAAACAACAGAATACCACTACAGGCGCTCACTTGGGTTCCTGAGGGTAAGAGGAAAAAAGGAAGACCAAAAGAAACACTCAGAAGAACAATAATAAGAGAAGGAAGAACGTTGGGCCTAAATAATGTGCAAGAGCTAAGAGGAGTGGCGTCACAACGAACAACCTGGAGAGCACTGGTTTCTGCCTTATGTGCCGTGTTTGGTGCTTAAAGAATTTATTATTATTTTAATCTTGTGCACATATACGTACATGGGAGTCAGCTGCAATGGTGACTACATGGTCCATAGGGGAGCAAAAATTAAGATGATGATGAAGCATTTAGATATAACAGACATTCTTTTATAATAAAGTAAAGACTTTTAAGAAAATTTCAGCTCAAAAAGTCTATATACCCTGGCCAAACATATAAATAAGCGATATAATTATTTGACAATGTATAAGCGTATTAATTTTAAAAATTTCTAAGCAATGATAACAGTTATCCTTTGTTTTGGAAGCTCTGAAGATGAATGCTGATTATTTCATTAAAGCTTTAACAGAAACAAAAATAAATACTCACTAGGGTGCAGTGGGAGTGCCTGTGAACACAGTTGTTGTTCCCATTCCTGGTTGAGACACGGGTGACTTTAGGTCTGCCCATGGCATGGTTACAGGAATAGAATGTTGCCACGATGCGCCAATGCCTGGCGCACTTAAGCAGCTGATAGGGCTTGTAGTCTTTCAATGAAATATAAATTTTTTTTAAACATCAGGACCTCTGAATTTTAATGTTTTCTAGCCAAACCTAACCTTACAATCAATCAATACCCTTTAGCTCCCCAAGGAGCATAGGCCTTCAACAAACACATGCCAAGTCTTCCTGTCCTGTGCCATCCGCTCAAGTTCTTTCCATGTTTTCCTCATCAACTTTACCATAGCATCATCATTTTCCTTCGTGCTTCTTATGCAGCCACAACTATAGCTGGCTCCCTTGCAGGAAGCCTGCACCAAGCATTCACAAGCTCAAGCAGAAGTGGTTTCTCTAGCAATTGGGGTTGCCAGCCAGCCCATACACAACCTCATATTAGTCGCCGAACAAAATCAAAACACATTCATCTCTTTCATGACGTAAATGTTTCACACTTAATGGCTGCCATGTCCTTGACTGTGTGTCAAACCATCAACACGCAGCCTCTGTTTTAAAGAAATAAAGTATGTGTGCGCATGCGTGTGTGTTAAATGTCATATGTGTTGAAGTCTTCCTGAAAAAAACCTGAAAAAGTAAAGAAAATGTCTGGTGTATGCTATTCAAACTTACTATCAAAGATTAATAACACAGCCTAATAAAGAACGTGAAATTTCTGGCCACCAGGTTGCCACTGGCAACTAGAAATTTGAGACCAGCCACGCGAAGTTCAACTAAAGTTTACTGATGATTTTATTATTTTACTTGCTTACTGTTACTTGGTTGCTGCATCAAAAATTAAATTTAGCCACCAATTCTGCCAATCACACGATAAAAAAAATGTCATCGTCCAAGACAGCATTTTGAAAACATCAGCCAGACCTGTGCTTTCATGCTCCTTAAGGAATAAGAGGCCATGCTTGAAAAGACAGCCTCCCTGCTGGAAGCCTGCAACTGAACACCTCCTGTGCTCTTGCAGCGGTAGTTTCAGTAGCAATCAGTCTCATATGATGAGGTTACAACCCCCATGCACAACCATACATTAGCTGCGACATACCTGAGAGAGCAGTGGTTCTAATCTTTGTCTCGTCGAGACCTCAGGGAAATCATAAAAGGTTCAAAAAGTCATAGTTATTCTAATGAATAATAGTACGGTACTTGGTAGCATAGATCATCACCAACATCATTTTCCTTTGCATTCCTTACAGAGCATGTAGTCCCCCACTACATATGATCCCCTTGCTGGAAGCCTGCACCAAGCATTCACATGCTCTTGTAACAGCGGTTTCTGCAGCAATTTGTTTTACATGATGAGCTTGCCAGACCTACACAAAACCCCATAATATAGCACGTAAAGCAGAAAAAAATATATTCAATATTACACCTGTATGCTTGGTCTATGTGTGGCAAGTGTGATACACTGAGTCGGAGTTGTGAAAGTGAAGCCATTCTGAGCAGCTACGGGTGAACGGTTAAGTGCGGTGGCTGAGTGGTAATTAAACGTTGCTGCCTCCATATCTGAAATAAAAATTGTAATAAAATAAAATGCAGCATTCACAAATTAATATGATATATTCATTCACTTGTCGCCCTTAAGCTCCCAGAGAAGCACTAGCCTTCACTCAAAGGGGGGTAGGGGTCTGGAATTGAGTTATTCAGTGGACATCTTGCTATCACAGGCTGCGTTGATTTACATTTGAAACATCTCCTTGGTAGAGGGTCACATGGGCACTTGCACCAGTGTAGAACTGACCACCTGTGTGTCCACCATCATCTGCAGGAAGACCATAGTTCTGCTTTTCGTTGATATTTTCATGACCTTTTCAGGGCTCCAACATCAAAGATAAACCTGTGTGCAGATCAGTTTGCCAATCTGAAAATTAGTCCCACAGAGAATCAAGTGAAGGGCCAATGGCGGAGAGTAGTTTTGAGGGACCACAAAAAATTTGGACAGAAAATGTGGCCTGGCCATAATTAACACCTAAGGTCCATATTTGCGTTCTTCTTCGATGCATGAGCAACTGGCTCCATAATTAGGCTCTGTCAGCGCTCAGAATCCACACTGACTTTTACACCCACTCCATGTAGTCTACGAGCCAATGCATGCAGTCTTCTACGAGCTTGGAGTGATGCGGCATTGCGATGTATAAAGAGACATGTTTGTGAGTGAGCTGTCTTTTGCTGAGCATTGTCGAAGTAAGACAACGAAGAAAGCCACACAGATTTGGCAGAAGTAGCCTGCAAAGACATGGGGACACTTTAACCCATGAGCACTGGCTGGGTGTTTGTTTGTTAACTCTTTTATGTACTCAACGTCATTATCCAGGTTGTAAGCTTTAACTAAATACAACCCCGCCTTTACAATCGAGAGCTGATTTTATTAGTGAACGGGCCTGGTGTGAGTGAGAAGTGGTGACAAGTTCAGTCGTACAAGACAACATCAATCACCACACCTCCACCATCCTATCACATAAAGAAAATGACTATTTTATATTTTCAAGACGAAAACATCTGCCACGGAACAAACATTCTGACTTTAACTTGAAGGAAATTATAGGACGACATCAAATCAGTCTTACTGCATGGCTATGATACATGGAGAACATTTACCTTGATTTTCATAAGTTGGTTTGGCAGTTTGCGTTGCACTATGTTGCATCTTGCGGCCCAGTGCATCCGACTTCAGCATGCATTTATATGGGGGCTGCTTCCCTACCTTTTGGTTTTTCTTGGCTTACTTGCAGCTCTGCTACACTATATGGATGGTCTGTATTGACTGGTGACTATAACAATGTAGAATACTTGTAATGATAAAAATTAAGCAGCCATCTTGGCCAGAAATCTATGGTGTTTAATGGAAACAACCCACTTCCTCTTCACGGATAACTGTTTGGAGATGTCAGGAACCTTGAGATGACTAAGGCATTTATTAGTCATTAATGTAGAAGTAGAACAGTCCCAACTAAGATGGTTTGGCCATGTCTGCAGAATGGGAGAAGATCAGCTACCACGACAAGCATGGGAAACAAAGAGCCATGGATCCAGACCCCCAGTATGACCCAGAGTCCGCTGGGAGTACAACATTAGACAATCTTTGAAGGACCGAGGACTAGAATGGAACCAGGCCAGGAGGAAGACAGCCGATAGGATAGTCTGGCGCTCTCTCTTCCAAATCTCTACACCTCACGGTTGAAGGGGAACGACTAAGTAAGTAAGTATTAATGTAGAAGTCTGAGGATGAACAAAGATGAAGAAGAAGAAGACTTTCATAAACTGGTGCTTGCTCAGAACAGAAGGATTGTAATGGTACAACAAGGTCAGCAACACGGAACTGATGACAAGAACCAGACGAGTTCAAGTGGAACTAGAAATGAGAAGCAAATGCTGGATTGGACATACACTGAGGAAACCTGCTGATAGCATTCCAGTCTTTGTTCTGGAATCCCCACGGTTTTGACCACGTAGAGGTAGACTTAATAACGCATGAAGAAGAGAACTTGCGACAAAAGTGAAAATTATGAGGAAAACATGGAAGAACACTTAGGATTTGGCGCTGACTGACCAAAATTATACGACTGTTTAGTGTGTCTGAATTAATATTTTAAAACAAATATATAACTTAACCCTTACCACTGTAAACTCCCGGGAGATAATTGTTATTGTTGAATTCACTGTAGTCTGCCATTACCATTACGTTGGGTGATTACACTGTAATCTGCAGCAGTATGATTATCAGAAATTCTTACAATGTGCTTCATTCCTGGATAAAAGATAGATAATCTCTCTCACTACATGACAGCGGAGGTAATACTAACTGCAATAAAACTGAGACTGGGATTAAGATAACAGACAAAATGATATTATGTCAATTAACAGATGCTCTATACTGTTTCAGCACTTGTATATTTTTTACATTATTTCTGTTCTGTTTCCTTGGCTTTTGTTTGTTACAGCATCTAAATCATTGACTTGTTACAGCGTCAAAATCATTGACTTTTGTTTGTTACAGCTTAAAAATCATTCACTTTTGTTTGTTGCAGCTATTTTTAATTCGTCAGTATACTGTAAAGACTTATATTTGTCGAATAATGTCAAATAACAACGTTTAAGACAAAATGTCGGTAGTCTAGTAAGTGTAGTAGGCTAATTGTTTACAAAATAACACCGTCACACGATGACTGCCTACGAACAGCAGGGTCTGCAGAGACGTTTCTAGCAAAATGCGCGTTTTCCCAAAACACACAATAAAAAATGCTCTTTACAAATAACTGTTTCAAAATACCGTACGGAACAAATGTAAAGCGTTTTATGCTATACTGGACACCAAATATATGAATAATGGTACTAAATCTAAATGATTTTTAATTCCACTTCTGTGTACAACTTACGCAAAACAATGGAAAATCCAAAGTGATTGAAATTACCTCCCCTGTTTCTGCTAAGTGTAAAACTGTAATCTTCGAGAAAAATCGGGAATAAAATTTGACAATGCAGATTAAAGATGCAGAACGTTAAGTTCCTGTGATCTCAAACCCCATTCCATTCCTTCGTGTGTTGTATCTTTATACCAGTGTAAATTTTAACTTCATTTGTCGTCCTCGTTCTGTTATGATTAGAACGAAATTGCAACTTTTACATCTATAACATAAGGAAGGGAAACCCGAGGCCTGTAAACAGTAAATAAATATTATCACTGTAGCAGATCGAAATTGTGCCAAGTCTGCCATACTCATACAATAATATCTTGGAGATTCTCAAACTCTCTTATTAGACCAAACTAAAATTTAATACAAACACTAATTAATTAAAGACTACTGTCAGTGTACCCAGTCACCACAATTTTGGTTTGTACTCAATGGTACCTCAAAAGGCTTTATTTATTTTTACTATTTACTAAAATTAATTTTATTTATTAAAACTATTCTCCTACTGCTAACTCAGAATTTGTAAGTGATACCTATAAGCCTGAATGCCTCAAAGAAAAGACCACAGTGTAGTAAAGGTATCCCGGACTGAGACACCAGTGTCACGAGAGGGAAGTATAGTTTTAAATTAAAGATATCCTGAACACAAAGTTGTATCAGGTGATACCAGGATAGTGCCAGATAAGAGACTGGTCTTATAAGCAATACCCCATTCTCTGAAAAGAGTAAGGGTGTATAGATATCAAAGGTAAGATCAAGCTGTAAAAGTTCCTAGGTAAGATGATAGTGTATTATCCTAGGTTCCTAAATGCTCCTCTCAAGATCCTCCTCTGTTTATAGTGTTAGGCTCTGCTAGGGGTATTAAACTAAACATTAACCAACAAGAACTGTAACTTAACTTAAATAATCCAAGTAAGTCTGTTGGTAAAATTTACAATTTATTTTTACAAGTTTTCTTTTCTTTGTGAAATTTTTCACTGAACTCAAAATTGATTAGGAAATAAAATTAATAGAATCATTTGTTAAATATTCACAACTAACTACAGTCTGTAAATTTATAAGGACAGTTCTTCTTTCCTGGCTGATCTTAATCTTGTTGTAGACTGCCTTTAGTTAGGTTAAATATAAATTCTTCACAGTTCTTGAAATAAAATCAATCACTGATTTATAAATTTGCCTATCTAGATGCACTGACTTTTCATCATACTTGTTACGGTATTTTATTGAAGTCGTCTGCTATGGTTGGCAGTGTGCTATTTCTAGGGTCACAGCATTTAATATAATTTGATGTTAAGAATTCACGGACTACTGAACGCTATGTACACGATCGATTTATGACGTGTTAGCGTTGATAGGTCACGCACCTATTAGGGGGGGGGGGGGGGGGGGGTTGGGAAGTCAGGTAATGGTAGTACCTCTGGTGAAGGAGCTGTCATGCCCTTTTCAGGGCAGCTCGGCCACCTTTGGTCCAAACCTGGCATCCAGCTCTCACCTGTGGCTCCTCGTAGCTGTCAGCATGCGACAGCGGCCACCCCCCGGGCAACGGCTTTGACAGGCCGGCTAAACTAGGTGAGGGTAGCCGAATGGTTATAAACCTTCGATGAGTTAGGGTCTGCCTACCCATGCATGCGAAGACTGGATTCGATAGACTGCGCGGAAGAAACCACCTGTTGGTTCAACGGGCATGACGGCGATTACCAGCAACGCGCTGTGGAGCGTAAGGAGCACGGCGAGGCACGTAGAAAGCCCTGGTCATCCACTGCACCTGACTTCATCTCCAGTCGTCTTGACTTGTCTTGCCACTGGATTGAGATGGACCCAGGCGAGAGAGTGAGGTCGACGAATTGCGCAACTCTTCCTCACTTTAATCCAAATCACCGCGCAAGTCACTCTTTCATCCATTCATCCATCCACTCACAACAAGTCCTGTAGCGATGGGCGAGCGGCAGGCGTGGGTACGCTGGCAGTCGTAGTCGCAGACCTACACACAGGCGGCTCAGGCCATATGGCCGTCTTCCACTGATCGGAGCAGCAGTGGGATTCGGCAGCCCCCTGAGTGACTGAGCAGCCCTCTTTAGGAAAGCACTGCTCACCTCCATGGCATGAGGAAGGGGCTAGAAAAGGTGCCCTAAACATTGTCTGCTCCACCATTACCTAACCAGCTTACCGCGGTTGGTGGGTACCCTACTTCGGCGGGCGACATATAAGAAAAAGAAAGGACAGATTTTTCCCACTCATTCTAGGCGCATGGAATGTGCGCACTCTCCTTGACAAAGACTTTAAAGCAAACAGACCTGAGAGACGAACTGCCCTGATTGGGAGAGAACTGGCCAGGTACAACATTGACATAGCAGCTCTGAGTGAAACTCGACTTGCAGGTGAGGGCCAACTTTGCGAAAAGGGTGCAGGTTATACCGGTACATTCTTTTGGAGCGGAAGAGGAACTGAAGAAAGACGAGAAGCAGGGGTTGGATTTGCAATCAAAACAGCAATTGTCAGCAAGTTAGCGGGGCCCCCAAAGGGAATAAATGACCGACTGATGACGGTCAAGATCCCCCTGTTCTATGGAAGAAAACATGCCACCATCATTAGCGCGTATGCACCAACTATGACAAACCAGGATAACGTCAAAGATAAGTTTTACGAAGAACTACATGCAGTCATTGCATCAGTTCCGAAAGCAGATAAGCTCATCATTCTTGGTGACTTTAATGCAAGAGTAGGCTCAGATAACATCTCCTGGAATGGCACTATTGGAAGGTACGGCGTGGGTCGCTGTAACAGCAATGGACTTCTTCTCCTCCAGACTTGCGCAGAACATGACCTCCTTGTCACCAACACCATTTTTCGACTTCCTACCCGCAACAGGACCTCCTGGATGCACCCTCGCTCAAAGCATTGGCACTTAATTGACTATGTAATTGTTAGGAAGAAGGACAGGCAAGATGTCCAGGTGACCAAGTCCATGTGTGGTGCCGAATGTTGGACTGATCATCGCCTCATTGTATCTAAACTTAAAATTCATATCCAACCAGCCAGGCGCCCTCAGGGGAAGAAAACTCAAAAGAGGCTGGATGTCACCAAACTAAAGAAGACAAAAATCAAACAGTCATTTACTGACACCTTAGAAGACCGTCTCAAATCTATCTCGCTAGACGGCCAAAGTGTGGAAACAAATTGGGCAGCCCTAAGTGAGCAGATCTACATCACTGCTACAGAGGTCCTGGGTCCTTCCATCAAGAAACAAAATGACTGGTTTGATGAGAACTCGGATGATATAAAGCAGATGTTGGCTGAGAAACACCATCTCCATAAAGTATATTTAAATGATCCAAAATCTACATCCAAGAAAGACGCTTTCAACAACATGCGTAGAATCGTCCAACATAAACTACGCCAGATGCGGGATTCATGGCTGAGTAATAAAGCAGATGAGCTCCAAGGCTTTGCTGACAGCCATGACTTGAAAAATTTTTACCTTGCACTCAAAGCGGTCTATGGTCCAACATCATCAGGATCATTTCCCCTCCTTAATGCAGATGGAAAAACACTAATTACAGACAAGGAAAAAATGCTCCAACGCTGGGCTGAACATTTTAATAATATTCTGAACCAGCCATCATCTATTAACGACGAAGCCATCATCCGCCTGCCCCAAATTCCTATAAATGAAGCATTAGATGTGGTATGTTTTAGTGGAACTATTTTTCCTGTACTGTACTTTAGGGGTCATGTGCTTTTCGGCGGATGAAGATAGGTTAGAGAGTTCTTCGGTGATGAAGCCTATTGAGGAAGTCATGTCGTAGACCTGCCCAAAAGTTTGTGATCTCTTTTGATGATGGGAACGAAGATATTTTCTTCTGTGATGGTTAAATCCATGAGTTCCCTAGTGTTCATTCCATAACGCGAGGAGAAGAGCGTTTTGTGCTTGCTAGTGTATTCTTATGTCAAGGTAAACGTACTTTTGCTGACTTCGTTCATTCCTAGGCTTAAGATGGGCAGACGTTTACATGAATCTAACCATGTCAGTATGTCAGAACGACATATTATCTAGCAGCACTGACTATGTTTCTATACAGCTATTATAAGGACAGATTATGCTGATGCTTGTGGAAACTTTGATATTCAAGAATTGAATCTTTATTGAAGCTTTGTCGTACATCGTTATGGTGAGCGATGTTTACAAGACGAGAGGCCATCTTGAAATGCTATTTATTGTTAATCATTTGCCAGAGAACAGGGACGCCCTTATTACCAGGCGATGATAAAGAGATCATACTTATGAAAGGAAAACCTACTATTGGTGGTTTAGGGTTTTCTCAGAAATATTGGCTGAACTGTATTTAACGGAATCTTCGCTAGAGTGCAAGTTACGTTTATGCTAAAGAGGTTCGGTCTAGGAACCAGGTTGGAACCTTGTATATTAACTGACATGATCAGTCAGTAAGGCCTGATGAATATTTATATATGATATGGAACTATGAATGCTTATATACTGATGTTCCATTGTGAATGTCCTCAACATGAATGCCAATTTATTGTTGTACACCGTGGGTCAACACTATGCTATTGATGTTAACCTGTGTTGCTGTAACTGTACCCGTTCTGTCAAGTGTGTGCGTCAAATTAAACTATTGAAACGTCTACAGTGGTCTGCATCAGTAACTTCCAAATACGCATGAATGAGTGTTTGAACCTTTAGTCAACTCCACAGAACAGTCACACATTCGCGTATTGACATTTATTGCAACACTCATTGTCAACACTGTATTCTTGTCTGGGCCTCATTGTATCCCAGGACAAGGCGACATATATGCCTGACACTGTGCTTGGTTGTTTGAGTGACTATTCAGTCCCAGTACATCTTTACAACGTACACTGATAAAACACCGTATACAGCATCCAAGAATAACAGCCTTTATCACTATCACCACAAGGGAAAAAGGCGTTTATCAATCTGGTAGGCCAGATTACCGGGTTTGACCTGCACAGTGAAGATTACCAGAAGTAACAGCTACTGATACAAGTTCGTTTCCCTGACGCCTGATACGACACACCAGCAGTGTTAGTCTACACTTGATTGACAGTTCCTCACGTGACCTATGAAGCGATTACTGTATCTAGGTCACCGCTTGAGTTTTGTGATGAGGTGTTCGTTTCTTCGTTGTTTTTGTTAATAATTTTGTGTTCCTTAGTTTTGTTTTGATTTGTTTGTATTTGTAGGTCTATCCTTTCCTATCTTTCAGTTCTATATACCATTTATGTTTATACACTGTGGCGTTATTTGTCTTGTTGATTTCATTGCAGTTGTCGTCACAGATTCTGTGATTATTTTCATTGATTTCTATATTTGACTTAGTTGATTTCTGCAATTGTTTTCATATTGTCTTTTATGCTTGTCCTTTGTTAATGTCTTTGGTTGACAGATGATATGAGATAGTTTATTACACGTATGTTATAGTATAGACCAGTACTTGATTATTATTATTGTTGTACAAGGAAGTATACAAGACTTTTGTAAGGCTTGTCTCCCACAGAGATTGGGATTGTGAGCTAATTAATTAAGCTCATTAAAAACCTGCTCCTGTTTGATGAAATAAATTGTATTATTATTTCAGGTTAATGATCTCACATTATCAGACATAATGTCAAAAATGATGGATGGGGTACATTATTTTCTTCAGGAAGGAAGAAAAAAATTACATTTATTTGGTGAAGACTGTGAGGATTATGCCACAGAGCATTTCCTATTTCAGGCGAGTGATGGTCTTCAAGAATATGCTAGGTGTTATTATAAAAACAGCTATTCAACAGAGAAAGCAGTGAGACTTTCTAAGTTTATATCTACTGTTTTTTACAAAGAAGCTGAACTTACGACTCAAGGCAGTAATATTATTACTTTGAAAAAAAAAACGATAAATGATCTTCAGGGTGATAAGAAAGCTCTTATTGATGTGTTACAGCGATTTGAAATGCAGCTGATGAAAGAAAAAAAAAAGAGCAGAGGAATTAGAAAAACAATTAACACAAAATAAACTTGACAAGGAAAGAAATGAGTTACTTAATAATGAGGTCACCTCATTAATGAACATAAATGTTGAAGAAGAGAGTAACGATGATTGCAATACACATGTGGCTCAAATTCAGAGCCTGGAATCTGAGGTAAATCTTTTGAGGGAAAAGATTACTAAGCAAATCACGATGGAGCAGAACATGAAAGTTCTGGATAAAAGGGTAGCAAAGCTTGATTGGGGTAATCAAGAACTCAGAAAAGTTTTAGGTCAACAGGAGAAAGTGACTGAGGAAAAACTAAAAAATATTGATAGATTACTCACTGAGAAAAAGGAGCTGGAAGATGAGATGAGCTCAATTAAAAATAAATACCTATGTAAAGAACAAGCTCTTGTTAGTGAGCTAGAACAGGTCAAAATGGACAATGAGAAATCAAAGGTTGAGTTGATGAAAAATAATGATACATTTGAAACTCTGATTTGAAATTAGAGCATGAGAAGTTGGAGGCAGATTATGTAGATTTGAAATTAAAAAGTGAAAAACAGAAAATAGAAATTGAGACACAGAAATTAGATGCTGAAGAAAAGATGAACTTGCAGGAGAGAGTCTCAGCTATGGAGCTGAGGAAAATGAAGGTATTGAATGAGAAAGATATGGTGACTCCTGAAAAGATTGATGAACTTATGACCACTCATCATAGTGCTATGGAAGCACTCAGACTCGAACTGATTCAGGAGAGAGCTAAGGTTTTAGAAACTACATCTCAGATGACAAAATTGAGAGAAGATCTTAAAGATAGTATTGCTAAGGAGAAGACTTTAGCTTCTCAGTTACATGACACAAAGTTGGATTATTACAGGGAAGTTAAAACCAACAAGAAAATTCATAAAGCGGTTTCTAGAGAGAAAGCTGTTGCAGAAGTAGAAATTGCAAAACTTCGCAACAGAATTAATGGTTTGTTAGATATTGTTTTAAACAATAAAATGTTTTCTGCTACCAAGGTGAATAGATTTGGACATAAGGCTGATGATCAATATGCTACAAATGCAAAGAGCCAGCCACATGCACTCAATGCTCATGGTAACTCTAAGCAATATATGAATAAATCTTTTCGTGGCAAATATGGTTTCCCACGAAATAACGATACTGCCTCTAATGGGAGTTGGCGTGAGGCCAACAAAGGTAAATCAAGTTTAGATCACGGTGAGGACTTTAATAAGTGTCATGATAAGATTCCTCAGGGAAACCGTGCATCGAATTTTCAGACTCTTGATAAGTTGGTAAAAGAAAACAAAACTGTTAGTACCCATCGTACTCAGCTCAGACAGTACGATGTACCTATTAAGCACAGTGACACAGGCAAAAATAACAACAATTTTGCAAGGAAAGATAGACGCGATTATGAACAGCGCCAAGGGCGTTCATCACGTGGTAATCTTCCTTTTTCACGTAATGGTTCTTCTTCAAAGAACTGGAGGCAATTTGATGATGCTCAACTTTTTGTTACCAGTAACTATAGGAACTTTGATAGAGGTTACCAACCTTATAATAGTTTTGCTTGGAGACAACAAAATCCATTGAGAAGATATTTTGATCAAAGAGAAGATAACAATAGCAACTATGCTAATTGGAGGTCAAATAAGAGCAATGGGCTCAACAGAGATAAGAATTTTGATAGATCTCGTTGTGTCTAGATGCCCACATGATTCCACTTAACTGTTGAGTCTTGGACTTCTTCACACTTCCAACTCGACAACAGATTTTTCTTTTCTATATCAAGATGGATACACATTGTAATTCGTAATGATACTACGTTCATTGATATATATTCAACGGTACTCGTTGATACTTTTTTCTTTTTGTCAATCATGTACTTAGAATGTTGCGCACATTTTTGCGCACGGATTACGCATACATAGGTAAAATGTATTTATTTGTCTGATAAAAATATATTTATCTTTGAATGCACGTTTTTCGGTCTAAAGGGACGGAACTCAGATTAGGCGATGGGTATTCATTCTGTGAGTTATCGCTCTTTGTATCGTTCTGAAAATCGAACTGAGTGGAGGAATTTAGACTTACTTGAATCTATTCTGTGTTTGGTTAGAAATAGATTGTTCTTGCTTCAGAATGTCTATGGCCCGAATCTATGTGTGGTTCTTGTCTATGTAGGACAAGTATGTTTTATATCCTGATATCTTGGTATGTTTTAGTGGAACTATTTTTCCTGTACTGTACTTTAGGGGTCAGGTGCTTTTCGGCGGATGAAGATAGATTAGAGAGTTCTTCGGTGGTGAAGCCTATTGAGGAAGTCATGTCGTAGACCTGCCCAAAAGTTTGTGATCTCTTTTGATGATGGGAACGAAGATATTTTCTTCTGTGATGGTTAAATCCATGAGTTCCCTAGTGTTCATTCCATAACGCGAGGAGAAGAGCGTTTTGTGCTTTCTAGTGTATTCTTATGTCAAGGTAAACGTACTTTTGCTGACTTCGTTCATTCCTAGGCTTAAGATGGGCAGACGTTTACATGAATCTAACCATGTCAGTATGTCAGAACGACATATTATCTAGCAGCACTGACTATGTTTCTATACAGCTATTATAAGGACAGATTATGCTGATGCTTGTGGAAACTTTGATATTCAAGAATTGAATCTTTATTGAAGCTTTGTCGTACATCGTTATGGTGAGCGATGTTTACAAGACGAGAGGCCATCTTGAAATGCTATTTATTGTTAATCATTTGCCAGAGAACAGGGACGCCCTTATTACCAGGCGATGATAAAGAGATCATACTTATGAAAGGAAAACCTACTATTGGTGGTTTAGGGTATCATGTTTTCTGCTATGCTGACTGATGCTTTTAGAGACGGGGACACAGGAATCGACATTAGTTATCGTATTGATGGAAAATTGTTTAACCTTTGGAGGCTTCAAGCAAAAACCAAGGTCAAATCACACACCATTAGAGATCTTCTGTTTGCTGATGATTGTGCCCTCAATGCTGGCTCAGAGGTTGATCTGCAGCATAGTGTGGATAGATTCTCCGAAGTTTGCGCCAACTTTGGGCTTACCATCAACACGAAGAAAACAGAAATCATGTACCAACCAGCTCCTGGCACAGTTTATACTGAGCCAATCATCAAGGTTAATGGTGAGAAATTGAATGTTGTGAACAGATTCACATACCTTGGTAGCACACTATCCCAGAACATTGTCATTGATGATGAGGTGAACACCAGGATCTCCAAAGCCAGCAGCACATTTGGCAGATTATACACCAACGTTTGGCATCGAAGTGGCATTAGTCTACAGACAAAGCTGAAGGTGTACAGAGCTGCGGTGCTTCCAGTGCTGCTATATGCAAGTGAAACATGGACTGTATACAGGCGCCACGTAAAGAAGCTAAACCACTTCCATACAGTCATTCTCAGGAAGATAATTCACATCAAATGGCAAGACAAGATCCCGGATACCGCCGTTCTTGACAGAGCTGGTATCCCTAGTATTGATACAATTCTGATGCAGTCACAGATTCGCTGGGCAGGTCATGTAGTCCGCATGCCAGACCATCGACTGCCAAAGATACTCTTTTATGGTGAGATACAGAAGGGTAAACGCTCCCATGGTGGCCAAAAGAAGCGCTTCAAAGACACGTTAAAGACGTCATTGAAAACCTTTGACATAAACCCAGACACATGGGAAGCTGCTGCGCAAGACCGAACTGCTTGGCGCACATCTCTTCGTAAAGGTGCAGCGGCATGCGAATCATCCAGAAGAGCAACAGCGGAACAGCGGAGACAAGCTAGAAAAGACCGTGAAATAAAACCTTCACATGAAGCAAACATTCCCTGCCCACACTGTCCGAGATCTTTCCAGGCCCGCATCGGGCTCATCAGTCACCTTCGTACCCATAGACTAACCTAACATATTCCTAAATAATTGGATGAACAGAGTGGTCTTCATCACCCGTGATGGACGAACAACAACAAGTCACGCACCGTGACTTAGATACGAGACCCTTTTTACGTTGACCGTCAAGCTGTGAAGACGAGTCCTATATCCGTCCAGTGTTGGGCATTGTATTGCCGCATATATGTATATTTACTTCGAAGTAAGGACTCAGGGTCAGTCCAAAGTTATGTGAATAAAATAAGATAATAAGGTTAGTATATAACCGAACTCCGCCAATGCCGGTCCCAAGCCCGGATGAAAAAGTAGGAGGGCGGCCTGCATGGAGGCCGTAAGGAGGCAGCCCCTCCACCATGCAAAGGCACAACAGGCCAATCACCTGTTTGTCTTAAACTATGATTACGAGCAATACAAGAGAGAAAACCGGACTGATTCTAAAGGCGACGAACTGGAACGGACTACGACTTATGGAACTTGGAACACAAGAAGTATAAATGGGAAGGAAGAGGAGCTGGTGGAAGAGATGAGGAAAGCAAAACTAGAAATCCTGGCTATAACGGAAACGAAGAAAAAAGGACAAGGAGTCATGGATCTCGATGGCAACACGTTGCTCTACAGTGGTGTACCCATATCTGAAAGAGCTAAAGGGGGCGTGGGTTGCATTGTGGCCCAAAATCAAAAAGATAGTATCAAGGGATGGAACTTTGTCTCGGAGCGCATTATGGTTGTAAAACTAAAAGAAGGAGAAAACCATAGTCAACCTGGTCATAGTGTATGGGCCAAATGAGGATGAGAGAGCAGAGGTCAAGGAGGAATTCTTCGAGCTGCTTCAAAGGACAGTGGATGACTGCCTAGATGAAGTTATCATGCTCGGAGATTTTAATGCCGGAGTTGGAAATGACCATGCTAGATGGGGTGGAGTTATCGGAAGATATGGAGAAGATACTCTCAATGACAATGGAAAGCGACTCCTTAGATTCTGCAGTGAGCAGAATCTGATCATTACAAACACAAAGTTCCCCCATAAGCGCATACATGTATACACTAGATGTGAACCAACCAAGAATGAGAAGTCAGTGATCGACTATGCCATTGTTCGGAGAAGCTCATTCAGATATGTCCGAGATGCAAGAGTCTGGAGGGGGCCAGAGATTGGAAGTGATCACTACCTGCTAACAATCAAACGAACAACTGAAAGAGTTGCTCAGCCTAGGAACTGCCCAACATCACGCAAGAAACCAAGTAAACGAGCAGGAGAAATGAGCATTAGGACCTACAAGCTGAGAGAGCCAGAAATTAAGACCAGATATCAGGGGCTTATTGCTACAGCAGTGAGCAACACAGAAGAACGACCTGATGACTTGGAAACCCTCTGGAATAAATTCAAGGATATCATAAAGACAGCTGCTGCAGAAGCATGCGGTGAAGTACGACTTGGGAACCAGAGAAAGAGGACACCTTGGTGGACAGAGGAAGTCAAAGAGAAAATAAGAGAGAAGAAAATGGCATGGAAACAATACTTAGGAGCTAAAAAACACAACAGGACAAATGGAAAAATATAGAGAATATGTGACACTCAGAACAGAAGCAAAGAACAAAGTGCTAGCAGCAAAACAGAAGTCCTGGGAAGAATTTGGAGAAAAGCTAGAAAAAGATGCACAAGAAAACCAGAAATTGTTCTATAAGACCCTAAAGAACACGAGGAAGGAAAAACAATGTCCTCTCAAATTTATAAAGGACAAGCAAGGCAAATTGCTTACTGCCCCAAAGGAAGTAATGGAAAGATGGAAAGAATATTTCTCAGAACTCCTGGATGGTGAGCATGGTGAAGCACCAGAAATGATAACCACTAGCACAGAAGAGAAAACCAATGATGGTGAAGATGACATAAAGATGGAAGAACTGAGGGCAGCACTAGAGAAAATCAAGATGGGCAAAGCAGCAGGGCATGATGGTATAACACCAGAAATGGTTAAGTACATGGGAGCATCAGGCGACCTATTACTCCTAAAGGTCCTACAGGCAGCATGGTGCAACAAGACCATACCAAAGGATTGGGAGATTGCCATCATAACACCAATTTTCAAAAAGGGTGACAATCGACAATGTTGAAACCATAGAGGCATATCCCTTCTCAGTGTCCCTGGTAAAATCTACTCTAGAATCATAGAGCAGAGACTCCGACGTCTAGCTGAGCCACAATTGGATGAGGTCCAGTGCGGATTCCGAGCAAACCGAAGTACTCAAGACCTAATCTTCACACTCAGACAGCTGAGTGAAAAGGCCCTTGAGTATAAGAGTGAGATCCATCTTTGTTTCATAGATCTGGAAAAGGCATTTGACAGGGTCCCTTGGAGCAAACTTTGGGACTGTTTGGCAAGGAAGAATATTCCAGCACCTCTGATTCATGCTATACAGAGCTTCTACAAGTCTTGCAGAAATTATGTGAGGACAGCAAACCATAAGTCAGAAGAGTTCAGGACCACCACTGGTGTAAGACAAGGTGATATCCTATCACCTTACCTCTTCATACTCCTTATGGACGATGTCATCAAGGCATGTAAGGAGAGAACAAGAAAGTATTCAGTGGGGTACTGGAAGATGAGACAGGTCTATATTTCGGAGCTGGCATTTGCTGATGATGTTGCCCTGATTGCTAAATCAGAGGCACATCTCCAATCCAACCTGCAAGTCTGGAAGGAAGAGCTGGAGAAGAGAGGGATGGTCATAAGCAGCTCTAAAACAAAATCCATGGTGATATCACGAGAAGAAAGAAAACATCAGATTAAGTTGGGAGAAAAGGTCCTGGAGCAGGTCGACCACTTTAAATATCTCGGAGCTATTATAGACCGAAAGGGAGGCATCAAAGAAGAGTTGGCCACTCGAAAAGCAGCGGCTGGGAGACTTTTTCAGGCCATAAATCGTGGATTCCTCAGCAAGAAAGAGGTTGGTAAGAAAACGAAGATGGCTGTATACCGCTCCACCTATGTCCCAGTCTTGACATATGGATGCGAGTCGTGGGCAATAACTACAACCCACAAAAGCCAGATCCAAACCTCAGAAATGAGGTATCTGAGGAAAGTGGTTGAAGTAACAAGAAGAGACATGGTCCGCAACCAGACGATCCGTCAAGGCCTAAAATCCCATCCACTGCAGACCCAAATAGAACAGTCCCAACTAAGATGGTTTGGCCATGTCTGCAGAATGGGAGAAGATCGGCTACCACGACAAGCATGGGAAACAAAGAGCCAGGGATCCAGACCTCCAGGACGACCCAGAGTCCGCTGGGAGGACAACATTAGACAATCTTTGAAGGACCGAGGACTAGAATGGAACCAGGCCAGGAAGAAGACAGCTGATAGAATGGTCTGGCGCTCTCTCTTCCAAACCTCTACACCTCACGGTAGAAGGGGAACGACTAAGTAAGTAAGTATAACCGACTTCAAGGAAAGATTATTAACCATTCCATAATATTATATTCGTCAGACTCATACGCTCACTGTCGGCTGTTGGAATCACCAATCGCGCAAGCATATAGCTATGCTGTTCTGTCTATACTAATTCATTTACTGGACACGGACTGAGAATATTATATGGATTCAAATGTATTCCATTGCAGATGTATGCTTGTAATGAATAATACTTGTGATGTGTTATCGTCAATAAATGTTGGACTTGTGGACTCGAATACTTGGACTTATCAAGTCAATATTATTCCACTGTTCACCAGTTCTAACCAGTACCCAGCATTCGTGTAATAGACAATAGAAGCACGATGATTAAAAGAATGAATGAGAATTAAGGAATTAATAGACATGGCCAGACTTTGCAATAGTATTTATTAATTACAAGTTGGGCGTTGACATATAAAGGACAATGATATTGCAACCATTAACAACTGGATCCTGCAACAAACTAAAACAACCCCAGCAACAACGGACAAACGCCCTTAACAATACTGTCTTAGTTTCTTTGTTTGTGGTAATGCTGTTATACACTGGACAGTAGCCTTGTATGGCTACTTATCTTCACTTCTTGTCTTAGAGTCTTTCACAATACTGTTCTGGAGAGAAACTGTCACATGAGATTCTTCCAGGCAATAGGTACTAGGTTGGTGTACCTCTAGACTTAAAGGGCGCTTGCATCACTAGCTCCTTCAGTTGTGGCTGGCTCTTTAAAGGTGTACGTTTGTTACTGGATGTAACCTGGAATACAATTGGTTAACCACTGTACTGTCTATCTCTACCTCTCTATCACAAATGTAGGGAATGAGAGACAGTTTCAGACAGTGGGCAGGTAGACGCACAGGGCATAATAAATCAGTAATAACACAATCTAGTTTACTGTGAATATAATCTTTATCCAATTCCTTGATTACAGCTATCTGTGCATGATTCGCCTCCATACAGTTATTAAGCCTTGTGGGAAACACTATGTAATATCTTAATCAATACAGTAATGCAATTCCTTTCGTACTTTTCTGGTGTGTGTTCCATTCCTTCAAGAAATAATTCTTTAAATGCTTTTCTAAAACTATTAACACACTTTCCACTTCCATTGTCAATTTATCTGAATATACACAGGCTTGGATTGTTTCCAATAATTACACAGTGGTTTATAACACAGTTACACACTTCCTAACGCACAATTTGATTAATTAATTAGAAATATATAAATTTTTACATTCTTTCTTACCCTCAAGTACATACAGTCGAGCTGTTAATGCTCATTCAGTCTGCTCTCAGATGCAGAAGGCAACGGGAGTCTCACTGACAAAACTGGCGCTCTCGCTGTATTTTGAAATTTTGTGGCCTGCTTTCGAAAGAGGGCAAGTCCTTATATATGTCACGGCCGAATGTCTATGAGAAAAATAAGACTTAAGTGAGCTTGCGTTCTCAAATGCAGGCATAATTTTGTCGAGTTGTGCATTTATGGAAAATTAGGAATCTTCATATCTCCTTTATTCCTAGACCGATTTCCTTCATCTTAGGCTTAAAGTACGCCCTGGGTTATTTTTTATCTTTCTAGATAATTGTCTTTTCCTTTCCTATCTCCATCGTTCCATATGCGCAGGATAAACAGCAAAATTTTCGACTTGTCTGATGTCTCGATGCATTCCACTCAATTATTCTCTGTTATTATAACACTTTTCGTGGAAGTCTTTGCACATTCCTATAAAGGAACGGTCCTATTATAGAATTACTGACCTCTTCCATGCGGTACTTCGCTCATAATTCTGTAGTTTCTGTTCAAATTCAACTAGGTTACACAGATTTGAAGTCCGGCCATGTTTAGATGCCTAATACTATCGTAAACAACGTGAATAAGTATGGCGATTCATTGGTCCGTCTAGCCTACACTTTTATATAGTATGGCGTACCGTTTTGGTATGAATGACGTGTTGTGAATCAGAATTCACGACACATACATATGTATATATATATATATATATATATATATATATATATATATATATATTAATATATATAATATATATAATATATATATATAATATATATATATATATATATATATATATATATATATATATACATATGTATGTGTCGTGAATTCTGATTCTGATATATATATATATATATATATATATATATATATATATATATATATATATATATATATATATATATATATATATATATATATATATATATATATATATATATATATATATATATATATATATATATATATATATATATATATATATATATATATATAAATAGCCCCTTCAGTCATAACTGATTATGGGAATGCACCCATGAGGTGACAGCCCTCAGCTGCTTATTTTCCTGGTGCTCTTTTCGACGTTTTCTCCCCTCCTCTGCTTGTTGTGTGAGCATATATACGGTATATATATATATATATATATATATATATAGATGGATAGATAGATAGATAGATAGATAGATAGATAGATAGATAGATAGATAGATAGATAGATAGATAGATAGATAGATAGATAGATAGATAGATAGATAGATAGATAGATAGATAGATAGATAGATAGATAGATAGATAGATAGATAGATAGATAGATAGATAGATAGATAGATAGATAGATAGATAGATAGATAGATAGATAAATAGATAGATAGATAAATAGATAGATAGATAGATAGATAGATAGATAGATAGATAGATAGATAGATAGATAGATAGATAGATAGATAGATAGATAGATAGATAGATAGATAGATAGATAGATAGATAGATAGATAGATAGATAGATAGATAGATAGATAGATTAGATAGATAGATAGATAGATAGATAGATAGATAGATAGATAGATAGCCTTAAAATGTAAGTTTTTTATTGTTTCTTCAAGATAAAATTTTAATTTAAAGTATTGCAGACTTATTGTTGGAGCTACTCACTGGAAAGTAAACGGTTTATTGAAGCATTAAACTCTATAATTCTCGCCGTTTGTAGGTCGGTCACATCTAAGGGATGCAACTGTGGTTGAAAGTTAGACATTAATTGTATTGTTTCCCTACTATGTACTCTCTTGAAAATAGTGACACACAACGAAGAAAAGTCGGTGAATTGTGCAACACAAAGCGAGTTACAGTGATATATGAATAAAATGTAAGTTTATGCCTGTAGTTTTTGATTGTTTCATTCCGGAAACAGATTTAACTCATTATTTTGTTAAAAATAATCTTAAAATGTAAGTTTTTGATTGTTTCTTCAAGATAAAATGTTAATTTAAAGTATTGCAGACTTATTGTTGAAGCTACTCGCTGGAAATGAAACGGTCTATTGGAGCATAGATACCATGATTTCCGATGATCCCACACTGGCAGCAATAAGGGAGAACGAGTCTTAATTCCTCGCATTGGCTTAGAACAGAGCGAGCGCAGTTTGCCATTTAGGATGCGACATCGTCAGTTCCCAGTTCCATTTGCAATGACGATCAATAAAGCGCAAGGACAATCTTTTAATCACGTTGGAGTTTTCCTTCCTGAACCTGTTTTCGGACACGGCCAGCTCTATGTCGCCCTCCCCCAAGGAACAAATCATGAAAACTTGAAATTTTTTGTTAAAAACTCTTTTTATCAGGGAACATTCTTTGAAACAATTCAACGCACTTTCACAAAAAATGTTGTCATCAAATAACTTTTATACTGAATTAAAACATATTTTAAAAATATATTCCAGTTTTTTATTTACTTCCGTCATTATTGACGGGTTATTGCTAGTAATTTTAATAAGGACGATAAGACTTCCAATACTTGTAAGCACATTACTCCCCTTAAAAGATCCATAATACATTTATTTTTTTTACAAAAATGTGATGAAAAATTTTTTTTTTACTTTGCCACTTTGAGCCAATTTAAGTAATTAAAGCAAATAGACTATGCAAATTGGCAAAATGTATCATTTGTCATCGCATCTGATTTCAAGAAAAATGCAAAAACAAAAATCTATTTTACTTTGGTTACAAATACCGATTTTTAGATCTTTACATTGTATGAAAGATTACCTGCTATCAAATAGAACTGATTAAATGTTAAAACTGATATTAAGATATGTTAAATATTTGAAATCAATCACCCTTGCAAAAAAGATCAATATGACATCACTTGTTAAACATGATTTCTCTTAATTTGACATCTCAGTCAGTAATCGATTTGGTTCACATTACCGTGTTTCCACAGTGTTCAACATAGCAGTCTTCCCATCCCTTCATTGCATGCTGCTAAATTAAGCAGGCTGTTTTTGCTATATTCATAAGAGTAGACATATAACAGTTCAACCTATCAAAAGTGGACATTTAATTATAGCCACTATCTTGTGACCCAAGTAAAAGCTAAAGTAACATTTTTGAAATGCACATAATTTCTCATCAAACTTTCTAATTTTAATATTTTTCGTCACTATTACATTGGTCTTTCTTTTGACGGCGTGTCTCAATATCTCACCTACCAACATGTCACAGATTTTGTGAGATTTAGTCACATATTTATGATGCCATATATTATAACAAACTTTATTAGTTAATGAAGACATACGGGAGATTATGTAAAATTCCTCGTTAGAAATTTGGCAACATGTGTTAAGAATAACATGACCAAACCTGCAGTGAGGCATTAATAGGACATCCATAGTTGTATCTGCACCAATCAAAAGCTGACGCTATGTTGTAAGATGCAGGAATAATATATGCTTTTTATTCATTATCATCATTAACCCTCCAGATTCCCGAGGAGCATAGGCCATTAAAAACATTCATGACAAGTCTTCCAGTTCTGTGCTATCTGTTGAAGGTCTTTCCTTGTCCTCTTTTTCTCTTTCATGTCAGTGTTTTCCCTTCTCCATGCATTTTTTTATTTTCTCTATTTTTCTTACATTGTGGATTCCAGAATTAGTAATGCCTTGTTATGTTATTAGCTGGTTTTTCTCAATGTGTGTTTTTGGCAATAAGAGACTTCTCCTCAAATCTTGTTCTACTGGTATTCATCTGATTCTTGCAATCACTTCCACGTTGGTGATCCTGAAATGCCATTTCAATCCTCCTTTAAATTGGATTTGTAGACTTCTTGTTCATGCAAGCATCTTATTTCTGAAAGTCTGACTTCTCCATGTTATTCTTGTTTTTTTTTTTTTTTTTTTTACTTAAACTTTCTACAGGACTGTTAACTGGCCCTATGCCCATCCCGCTTCTGTTGATTCATATGACACACACACACACACATATATACATGCCCACACATGCACATTGTAAACGCTCACACCAGTTGGTTCAACTTGTTAAATGTTTGTAACTTTGATCTCACCAGACTGTTGTCGATATGGACTTGTTACTTTTTTTTTTTAGTATAAGTTTACCCAGTATAGTTTACATACACCTCTATACCTCACCCCAAGGTATACAAGGAACGACTAAGTAAGTATAGTTGATTTATTTTGCAACTACCCTTTTAATATATGTATTACATTATATATATATATATATATATATATATATATATATATATATATATATATATATATATATATATATATATATATATATATATATATATATATATATATATATATATATATGCAGGGTGTTTATAAAGTCTCTATGCAGTGAATTTGAAAAATATTTTAGCAATTACGTCACGAATGATGCAAATTTACGTCATGATATTCTGTGTAGTGACTAGATGAATAACAAAATCTACGTTATAATTTTTAGGGCGTCTTTAAAGCCACAATTGAAAACCACATTTCTGGTGACGTAGTCTCCCGGGCGTAAATTTCACTGCACAGCGACTTTATAAACACCCCGTATAATTTAAAAAACTACCTGAAACCAGTTAAAGGCTGTAACAATTATTCGATATTTCAGCTGATATTATAATGTTAATATATGTCGTCCACAAGGGAGATGGTAACTAAACCAGTATCACATTAATTAAATCCAAGGGCATAAAATTAAAACAGTAGAAACAACCAAATATTTAGGCATGACTTTAGATCAACAACTAAACTGGAAAAATTATATAGACAAGCTGGTTGAGAGCTGCAGAGGACTCACTAATATGATGAGATACCTAAAAGGCAGTGGGTGGGGAGCAAGCATCAAGCCACTTCTCATGTTCTACAGGTCATTTGTAAGGGGAAAAATGGACTATGCAAGCATAGTATATGACTGCAGCTCACTGCAGTAAGAAAACATTGGACAAAATACAGCACCAGGCGACTATGTACAATAGCTGGAGCCTCAAGATCAACATCACTTGAAGCACTAGAGGTAGCACTAGGAATAATACCCCTCAAACTAAGAAGAAAAGAACTTAGACTGAATTACATGGGCAAAGTCCTCATCGACAAAAACCACCCAGCCCATGCAATGTTTGTTAAGAATTTCCCCATGACCTGGGATACCCCTCTGGAACCCACAAGATACCCAATAGGATGGAAGTGCATGGAGGAAATAGAAGAAAACAGTATTATAGCAAATGCAATCAAATGTAGTAGTAAATACACACCAGTGATTCCTTCTTGGGAGCTCAAGAAACCAAATATTGACTCTCATCTTTCAGATATAATAAATAAAAAAGCAGGAAAAAACGACATTAAAATCATAGCCAGAGAATATATAGAACAGATAGCTAAGAGTAGCTTGAAAGTATACACCGATGGATCTAAGATAGAAAATGAAGAACTTGGAATAGGAAAACATATACCAGCCTGGAAGCTGAAGACAAGTTTTAGTTTAACTGAAAACGCATCAATATTCTCAGCAGAAATGGTGGCAATAGCCAAAGCACTTGAAATAATTACTGACAAGGCCCCCCCCCCCCCCCCCCCCCCCCAAAAGCTAACAAACCTAACTGACTCACTGTCAGCTCTACAAGCAATAAGAAACCTCATGAATGTAGCCGTCCAGACATGGCAGAAGAAGTGTTGCAACTTAGTATACACCTAAATAATAGGGGCTGCTCGGTATTATTAGCATGGGTACTCTCTCACGTGGGAATAGAAGAAAACGAGGTGACCGACAGGGAAGCAAAAACAGGAAGAAGCAGCTCAAGCCACCCAGAAAGGCAGACACTATAAACTAAAAGCCTTTAACCCGGGCATGCAACAGAAAAAAGACTTCCTAGGAACCATGGTGGGGCTATGTCAGATGTCTGGAGAAAGAACCATAAAATTATGTTGTGATGCATGGCTTCCTAGCGCAGTGGTCTATGGTTCGAAAACTAATTTTTTAGGCCACAAACGGCTCCTGGGTCGACCCAGCCCCAAATGGGTACCAGAGCAACTCTGGGAAGGTTAACTCTTTGACTCCAGACCAACGCTCTGAGCTGCAATTTTCATGGTGGAGGAACGCGCAGAGCGTGGTTTTTAGTTTATGAATAAACCCTAAAAAATGTCCGCTGCAGTTCAAAAAAACTCATGAGCTACATTAAACAACTAATGTGTTGATTGCACATGTGGCGTGTTTTGATGTTATCACTTGTGAAGATTCGCAGTTTTCGTTGTTTTTGCGAAATCCCTTTATAGATTTTCTAAGTCTCCTAAGCAAATAATTGTGTCAAACCTACTTTGAAACATTGGACATTGATGATGATTGTTTGGTAGTCACAGTTTGTTGTCAAAATACGGCCACAGAAAAGCTAGACACACTAGATTTAGTTGATGAGTGGGCGTAGTCATATTCTGGCCGATCAAAAAGCAACAAAACTAACCTACCGTAACATCTATCAGGAAGCAGATGAAGCTAGGGATACTGGGAAGTAAAAAAGGTTAATGACGTTATTCTTATTTATTTGTTTGAAAAATTTACGTAATGCACGATTGCATAATTTATTTTTTTTCTTACAAAGAACCACGGATAAAAACTGTGCGAATAACACTAAATGTACTAATTTTGGCCATAAGCATTTGGGGTTTTGTTTTTTTTTACTTTGTATATGATTAACTTGACGTTTGAAGACTAAAAAGAAAGTTTTATTGTCTACGACAGTAATTTGTCTTTGATAACCGTATTCTACAGTCAACTTTTTAGCGTTTTGCCAATTTTGCATGCAAAATGATTAAATTATACCGAACATACTTGTGTTAATACTACCACAGACATTATATATTTGAATTCTCTATCCATTTCCCTACAGTTTGGTATATAATAAGTACATGTTCAAAGGGCCTTTAGACTGAAAGATGAACACTTCACTCTATAAAATTCTGCCCACAAAAAAAGTCTGGCACAGCGTGCAAAATAACTCTGGAATGAATGAGTTAAGGCGGCCGGCGTGATGCCGACCACATCACCCCTCGTGTGCCGACGGTCAAGATAATATGGGCCTAACACCATATTCCCAATATGCCTCAATGGGCGTGTAACGGGTTCCTTTACCTTTTCTTTTTTACATTATGTGTTAACATGCAAAAAATACGAACAGCACAGAAAACCCCTAATGGAATACTTGAGAACCCAAAACTCGACATCACTGTCACTGGAAAATGTACTGAAAGTTGACCTATCCAGGGTGCTACACAACATATTTAAATTTTATATTACCAGAACAAGAACCAACATATAACAACTAGAACAAATTAGAATGACAAGGAAAACAAAACAAAAAAACAAACCAAAAAAGTCCATTCAATATCAGTAGAAGAATTATTTAAAAAAAACAAACAAATAAAAACCATTAATCCAAAACCAACAAAAGCCCAGCAGACAAAAAGATGTCAATAACGAGAGAGAGAGAGAGAGAGAGAGAGAGAGAGAGAGAGAGAGAGAGAGAGAGAGAGAGAGAGAGAGAGAGAGAGAGAGAGAGAGCAATATGGTATCATGTAAGAAGACACATTACAGGCACCATAGACATTAAACATTGCCACAACAAACGGCAGATAAATTACAGCCTGGAAGAGCCTACACATAAGAAAAACAACAAAGTATATGCAATAATGAACACTATATACTCAAATTATAACCCACATGGGGTTGAACTGGGTATCCCGTGCACAGAAAATACAATAGTTTTCAAGTGCGGGGTTCAAAAACCAAACCAAAATCACATTAATTAAACTAGTGTCACATTGATGTCGAAGTTATGTTCCCGTCCTCTAATCTTGGTCATAATCAATATAGTGTTACGTTTCCATCATTTATACCTGGTTGCGTCTATGCTATGTTCTGGCACTCTTTTTCTGACTCTACTCATGTTGTTGGTATGTTTCCATCCTATAATATTGGTCACATTCAATATAGTGTTACATTTCCATCATCTATTTCTGCTTGTGTCTATGATATATTCTGGCCCTCTTTTTCTGGCTCTACTCATGTCGATGTTATGTTACCGTCCTCTAATCTTGGTTACATTCATGTTGATGTTATGTTCCTGTCCTCTAATCTAGGTTGCATTTGTGTGGATTTTATGTTACCGTCCTCCATTCATGGTAACATTAGTGTCGATATTATGTTTCCATTCTCTAATATTGGTCACATTCATGTGGATGTTATATTGCTGTCGTCTAATATTTGTCAGATTCATGTCTCTTTTATGCTCTCGCCCTCTATTCTTGGTCACATTCATGTCGATGTCTTGTTCCAGTCTTCTTATCGTGGTTACATTCATGTCGATGTTATGTTCCAGTCTTGAAATCTTGGTCACATTCGTATTGATGTTGTGTTCCCGTCCTCTATTCCTGGTCATATTCGTATCGATGTCCTGTTCCGGTCCTCTAATCTTGGATGTTATATTGATGTCCTCTAGTCTTGATCACATTCATGTCGATGTTATGTTCCCATCCTCTATTCTTGTTTGCATTAATGTCGATGTTGTGTTCCAGCTCTCTATTTCTGGTTCTAATTATGTCGATATTATGTTCCCGTCCTCTAATCTTGGTCACATTCATGGCGATGTTATGCTCCTGTATTCTATTTCTTGTTTCAATTATGTCGATTTTATGTTCCAGCCCTCAATTTCTGATCATATTTATGTCGATATTATGTTCCAGCCCTCTATTTCTGATTTCATGTATGTCGATCTAATGTTGCCGTCCTCAATCCGTGGCTACATTCACGGTAATGTTATATTTCCGTGCTTCTGGTAGATAGAGATTCATCCTCACAAAGTTAAAACCAATTTACAACATATGTACAAAATTGACTGTCACTTCTTAATTTGCGTGATGAATTTCCATCAACCATTAGTATCTGAGAATGCACCGTCGTTAGCTTTATTTAGCTGTAAAGGGGATTCTAGAGTTTTGGTTTTTGTTTTTGTAAAATCACATCTCCGTGACCTGTCAGTAATCTTCTTGTGTTTGTTTGTTTTAGCTTTATTACTTCCTTTCATATTTTATGATCGGGTTCGTATAATAATAATAATAGCCCCTTCAGTCATAACTGACTATGGTAATGCGCCCCTGAGGTGACAGCCCTCAGCTGCTTATTTTCCTGGTGCTCCTTTCGACGTTTTCTCCTCACCTCTGCTTCTTGTGTGAGCCTCTCTTCGCCCAATCTGCACCTCCTCAACAACTAGATTCCTGGGCATAACTTTAGATAAACAACTAAATTGGAATAAACATTTAGACATGTTAGTAGAAAGCTGTAGGGGACTCCTCAATATGCTAAGGATAGTAAAAGGTAATGGATATGGGGGGGGGGGGGGGGCGCAGCAACAAATTTCTATAAGTCTTTCATCAGGGAGAAACTAGATTATGCCAGCATAGTCTATGACTCAGCTTCAGCTTCTAACAAAACAAAGCTAGATAGAATTCAAAATGCAGCCATGAGAACCATTACAGGCGCATTTAAATCAACATCAGTAGCAGCACTACAAGTAGCTCTTGGCATACCGCCCCTTGGTCTAAGACGGAAAGAACTAAGTTTAAATTATTGGAGCAAAGTAGCACAAGAAGTGACCCACCCAGCACATAAAGCATTTGTCAAAAACCAACCTAGTGTATGGGACGTCCACTTGAATACTGATAGATACCCAACAGGGTGGAGAACTATAGAATATCTAACACAGTTCAAAGAACTGTTAAATACAATTAATAATAGTAATAAATATAGAAGGACAATACCACCCTGGGAACTAAAAGCACCAATCATAGACTACTCACTCACTGAAAAGATTAAACAAAACATAGAAGATAAGGAAGCCAAAACGATAAGTAGAAAGCTCATAAATCAATTTTCAAAACAAAGCCTGGCTGTTTACACTGATGGATCCAAGGGTGATAGTGGGCAACTAGGTGCAGGAGTAGTAATACCACAGTCGGGAATTAAGAAGAGCTACAGTATAACCAAAGGGGCTTCAGCTTTACCGCAGAGATGGTAGCAATTCTAAACAGTTTAGAAATAATTGAAGAAAATCCGCCAGAAGCAGTAACGATATTTACAGACTCACTGTCATCACTACAAGCACTAGAGCACCCAGGTAAATGTAGCCGGCTAGACATAAAGGAAGAAATTCTTGCAATTAATACATCACTATGGAACAGAGGATGCAGAGTTAGGCTAGTGTGGGATCCAGCACACATAGGTATAGCTGGTAACGAGATGGCAGACCAGACTGACAAATACGGAAGACTAAGTAAAAACAATATAAGAGCAGGACTTGGAAAATCAGAGATCAAGAGCCAGGTGAAGCTAACCATAAACGAGGAATGGAAGACAACATGGAAGGACAGTAGTAAAGGCAGACAGGAATTCAAACTTCTGAAAGAACCAACAAGGACGTGCCAGGTCAGAGAAGAAATAAAGGTACTCTCGAACAAAAAGCTGTGGCGTCTCCGTCTCGGTGCAGCGTTCTTTATGATAGAGGACTGTTAAGTCATGTTTTATTAATGGGAGTTAGGTGTTAAAGATTTGTATGTATGGGTCGGATTTTTGTACACACGTTAGTTAGCACGCTTTGGTGATGAGATGATTTTTAGTTGGGGGCTTTATGCTCGGTAATTTTTGAATATAGCTCAACTGAGTAGTTGTTAGTTTTTTTTTTTTTTAAATAAGATAAAGAAAGTTTTCGAATGTTCTTAGTGATAGTTTGGGGGAAGAGACGGTCGGCTGAGCTGAGTTCTCACGCGGTTAGTTCGCGCATGAATAATTTTTACTGAACTGTTCTGCGAAGCTGTAATCTCGTGACAGTGCGTTCCTGGCAGGGCTTCGAGATGGTTGTTCCATCTCGTTAGTGTGTCCAGAAGTTATTATCGAGGGGAATATATTTTTGAAAGTGAAGGGAAGAGTTTCTGTTGTAAACTCTGTTGACATCACTGTTGAATGAATGATTGCTGGGTATTGTATTGGTTGTTGTTTACTGGCGCTGGTGGAATGGCCACCGCAGTAGAATGGTGGTATTACAGGTTGCCTCTGGTGTGGTGAAGATCAGGAGTGGCCGACGTGGTGTGTGAGTATATTGACAAGTCAATGAGTACGCGAATGGGTGTGGTTCTAATGTAGACAGTGATGATCACACACCAAAAATACACATATAATATTGAAGTGCTGTAGAACGCCTGTGGTACATTTTGGGTACGATTTATTACACTACAGTACGAAGACGCTGACATCGAACACATACACTGTCAGTTGGACAAGGTTCAAGCACGTCATAGGCATAACAAAAATGTTCAATACTTCTATAACATCAATGGCTTTTGTGCAGCCGGCATATATCGTGGTGTTAGTAGTATGATAATAATTTCTCGCTACCCTCTCTGACGAGATAAGCCAGGTAAAACTCTGGCAGAATTAAGCTGCATAAACGCCGAGCTCCAAATATCTAATATCCTTTATATTTCTTCCGACACCACCAGTCAGGTAAATCTTTTGGCGGTAAAGACCGCACGAGTGCCGGGCTTCAAATATGTAAATCTTCTCTGGATTTCCTTGGACAAGCAAGGCATGTAAGTAACGGCCATTATTATTATGATTCATATTTCCTATGATGGATTTTCCCCTGTGATTGGAATATATATATTATGCTCAGAGTTGCTGCGTGCAACCGTTTGATGAATAGTTATTGCATGGATTTACTGTTATAATACTGTGTAGAGAGCTGCTGTGGACTGCGATGTATGCTGTCCTTTTGATGGATATTGTTGCTGTATTACTACGAAATGAACTTACTTATCTGATGCGTCATGTTTTATGCTGTGAACTGTGTTACCATGATGTCTACGTGACCGTGGCGTTAATAAACTGTGTGGAACGTTATACTAGTTCCTACATTTTCTGATCCTACGTTACAGTGGTGTGTGATCGAAGTGTGTATAGGTACGCCAGAACTTATGACATTCGCACTTACAGCCATACATATTTACACACCTGTCGGCCATCCGTAAGCCCGACCACAAGCTGATTGCTTTTCAACAGCCGTAATATTAACATTGTCTTCCTACACCACTTACGTATCCTTAACATATTTATGGTGAGCCAGTTTCATGGGGGGGGGGGGGAGGGGGAGGGGGGGGCTGTACCAACTACAGATGAAGAATTCTACAGAAGAATATTACCTAACAAGTTCAACAGCATTCTCAAGAACATCCACTAACAGACGATCTTTGTCATGTCAAGTTCAGCAGGATTTACAGTGTTCACAGTGCTGATTTTTGATGCGCAAGTTGGTCAAGTCAAGTGTTTCCAGTTCATGTTTCCTGTGCAAGTTTCAAATAGACGTCATCCAGTGTCAAGGACCTGAGAAGCCAGGAGATCCTGTGGTCATCAACGTTCTGCTTTAGTGTGATACCTGATGTCCATCTTTGTTGTTGTTGTGGAGGCCGGGAGTTTTTCCTTTTGAAGATAAGTGGTTGTTTCGTCTGTAAACTGTACCACTGTTATATGTTATCGAGCCTTCCTCGGAGCTTAGTCTATTTACTTTATGTCGTATTCTCTGTTATATGTTCCATGTTTATGTGGGTTGGTGACTTACGTTAGGATATATCCCAGTTCACCCAGGGCCCACGTAAGCGTTCTTTAGGGACACTTTTGCAGACTTCCCTCAGTGGAATTCCAGCTCATGGTAGCTGTAGGATTTTGAGTCCACTGTGTTTGGTTGTCTGTGACAACTGATTGTTTAGCTGTATCGTCAAGTTCTTTCACTGTTGTTATCGTCTTACTTTCTTATACGTATCTTATTTTGGTGATCCATTTTGTTTGTAAACGTCCGTCTCAATCTGCCTATCGTTTATTTATATACAAATTTTTTGTTTATACACTGTGCTGTCGTGTGTCTTGTCACTCTATTCGCAGCTGTCATTGGAAGCTTTGCAAAATTTCTTATCTTTATTTCCGGTTTTTGACAAATTAGAAGCGGAAAAACTTCAAATGAAAATGGAAGAGAAGAAACTTCAAAAGCAAATGGAAATGGAAGAGAGAAAACTTCAGATGCAAGCTGAAGAAAATCTTAGATTGAATGAGCAAAAGTTGTTATCTATAGAGCTGGAGAGAATGAAGGTGGTGAATGGTGTTAATGCACAAAATTCTACAGACACTCAAACTACTTCTCATAAGACAAATAGTCATTCTTATAAGCTCAGATTGCCTGCTTTTAAACTTACCTCTGACGATGTCTATTTTACCTAAATAGATTTGAACTTACATGTGAATCTCAGAAAATAGACAAGTCGGAATATTGTGCTCGACTTATGGAACTACTTTCGGGTGAAGCTATGAATGTTGTAAGTAGGTTGGAGGGGCCCGACAAAAATAACTATGATACTGTCAGGGCTGTCTTGTTAAGGAAATACCAACTTGAGGAAGACGGTTATCGTCTGCGCTTTAAGTCTCTATTACCGGAGACTGGGGAAGATTTTTCAGAGTTCATAGCAAATATACGTCTTACGTTCTCACGTTGGGTAGAGCTCTCAAAAATTGAACACACATATGAAGCCCTCATGGACTTATTACTTCGTGACAAAGTCATGTCGTCTGTAAACACTTCTTTTATTTCTTTTTTACATGAGCGAAAGCCCACAAACTTGAAAGATATGGGACAATACTGTCTCCAATACGTCACGGCACATCCAAATGTGACTGTTAGCAAATCTCAAGTCAAAGAAGGGTTACCCGTGGTTTCAGCAATACCATATGCTCCTAATTTGCGCCGTAGATCACAAAATGCTGAACGCAATTTTGGTAAGAGAGATAATAGTGATTTTAGACAGTACCAAGAAGGTCCATCACGTAGTAATCTCCCTCTCCAAGAAACTGGAGACAATTTAACGGATCTCAACATTTTGGTTCCAACAATTATGGAAATTTTGGAAGGGGTAACTACACTAGAAATTATCAACCATACAATAATTTTTCTTGGAGACAACAAAATCCATTTAATACATATTTTGACCAAAGGGGAAATAGTAATCACAACAATGCTAACTGGGGTTCATATCAGAACAATAGTTTCAATAGAGCGAATTACAATGCTCCCAATAGAGATAATAGTAGTGATAAATCGCGATACGCCGGTAGATCTCCAAATGATAGATCGCATCGTCATGCTAACTCTGCTCAACAGGAGCCCCAGGTTATTAATAACACTGACAAACAACATTTTTCTTTCTGATATAAGAATAAGTGTTCTTAGGTCTGTTTCTTGCGCTGATTTCAAATTTGAAATCCGTTTATCTCTATCACATCGGGTTTTTAAGATATTTGTGAATAAATATATTTTTTGGGAAACCGTTATTTGCTCCGTTTCATTTTTACTATATAACATATTAAAAATTAATAAAATGCAAAATAATTCTACTTTTTATACTGCTAAAAGATGCATGACATATGTTACGCTATTGTTCAAATAGTTACTGTATTTTGAAATAATTCTGAGCGAAATATGGCTTCTAGAAGTTGTAGGAATTCGGCTGATCTGTTCTGTTACGTGTGCGGATATTTTACCGATCGTGTTCACCAGAAAAACTTTACACCATTACTAAAGAAAGCATATGAACTTTATTTCGATTCGAAAGTTGATGATGCAAATAAATCTTGGAAGCCAAATGCAGTTTGTTCGACTTGTGCAAATACATTGGCAGGTTGGTTACGGAAATCGCAGAAGCATAAGTCAATGCCTTTTGGAGTGCCAGTAATATGGCGTGAACCGACAAATCACGCTACTGATTGTTACTTCTGCTTGACAAATATCTATGGTTTCACTTTTAAAACTAGAAAGTCTGTGGTTAATCCAAATATTGAATCGGTTTCGAAACCAGTGCCTGATGATCCAATCACGTGTCCGATCCCAGTTCCACCAGAACAATATCCGTTGGACGTGAATGAACAATCAGAAAGTGATAGTTTACCTGCTTTAGAAACTAATTCTGACTCGGATTAAATACCTTTTAATGATGGTGTTCACTTAATTAACCATTCAGAACTTTCAGATCTAATACGTGATCTCGCTCTTACCAAAGGACAAGCGGAATTACTCGGTTCGCGACTCAAAGAATGGAATCTTTTAGCGCCCAATACTCCGATATCTAAATTTCGTCATAGACACAGAGAACTTGTTCAATACTTTGAGATGGATGATGACATTTGTTATTGCAAAGATGTAAACGGTCTAATGGTGCACCTCGGTCATGAGCACATAGTCAACGAATGGCGATTTTTCATCGATTCTTCCAAGACTAGTCTAAAAGCCGTGTTATTGCATAACGGAAATTTATTTTCGTCAATTCCAGTCGCCTACTCTGTTCATATGAAAAAAACTTATGACAATATGGTTTTACTTTTGGCAAATATAAAGTACAATGACTACCAATGGCGGATTTGTGGAGACTTAAAGGTCATTGCAATTCTCACTGGCATGCAGACTGGGTATACTAAATTTTGTTGCTTCCTATGTGAATGGGACAGCCGCAACAGACAGGAACATTATGCAAGAAAGGTGTGGCCTATCAGGAATCGTATGCAGCTCGGGCATAAAAATGTAATACACGAGCCATTAGTTAACAAAGACAGCATCATTTTACCACCGTTACATATAAAGTTGTGGCTCATGAAGAATTTCGTAAAAGCGTTAGATAAAACGAGCAAAGCTTTCACTTATCTTCGAGAAAAGTTTCCGCAAGTTAGCGATGCAAAGATAAAGGAAGGTATCTTTGTAGGACCTCAGATTAGGAAAGTTATTGCAGACAAACAATTCGAGAACTTGTTACATGGTAGTGAACTTCGCGCATGGATGGCATTCAAATCGATCGTCGATAACTTTCTGGGAAATCACAACTCTGTCGACTATGTGCATATTGTTAAGCAGTGCATAGATGCATACAGAATTATGGGCTGTAACATGTCCCTCAAAATCCATTTGCTCGATTCACATCTTGACTTTTTCCCTGACAACCTTGGCTAAGTCAGCGATGAACATGGAGAACGATTCCATCAAGATATCGCCGTAATGGAGTCACGTTATCAAGGACGGTGGAGTGTGACCATGCTTGCCGATTATTGTTGGATGCTTCATCGCGATGTACCACATGCCATTCACCGACGAAAGTCGACTGCACAGAAATTCAAGCCTACATAACTGTTATACTTCTTGTACGAATTATGTTACTTCTTGTACGAATGATGTTGTAATACTGTATGCGTTGTTAAGAAACTTCAATTCCGTATTTCTAGAGATCCCGACCTGATAGAGAAAAACGGTTTGCAGATTTAAAAACAGCGCATTAAAGTTGACCAGAAAAACATAGAAATGTTAGAGAAAGAAAAAAAAAATTTTTTTTGTTAGCCAGTGTAATCAAAGTAACAATAATAATAGTGTCTCTAATGCTACTGCTTGCGCTGCTTTCGATTTCGAGAGAGCATCTCAGTGCCCTGAGTGCACAACTTTGTTCCAGCCTACAGCGATAACTACCTTGAGTTGCGGTCATCCTCTACCCACTCTTCCTGCCTTAGCTGCGCATGACAGAAGAGGGTCTCTTACCCTACATAAAGTATTTGTAAATAATAATCCAGTCTCAGTTCTCTTTGATTCTGGATGCACGACTGTTGGGATTAACCAGTCTCTAATACATCCTTCTTGTGCCACTGGTGATGTAGTGAAATGTGTGACATTTGGTGGGACAATTGAGACATTTCCAACTGCTATTGTCCACATAGCTACTCCCTTTTTTACGGGACATATCCATGCATGTATGCTACCGAATCCTATTGCAGACCTTATCGTCGGACGTATACATGGGGTTAAGGATTGTACTCCACAACAGATTGCTACCTGGGAAGAGAAAAACATTCATGCTGCCTATGCAGTCACAACTAGAGCACAAGCTCAAAATCTTTTACATACCCCACCAGCTGAAATTAACGAGGTACATAATCAGGATCCTCACTCTGTAATTTCACGGGAGTCTTTTATCAAACTTCAGCAAAATGATACATCATTGCAAAAAAATTTTCTGCTAGTTAAACAAGATAACGCAAACTATGACACAAATCTTAAATATTGGTTCTTGATTAAGAACGGAGTGCTAGTTCGAATGGTACGGGGTTCTACTTCGTCCATACGCTTGCAAATTCTAGTACCTACTGACATGAGAATTCGTATCTTACAACATACACACGACTCTCAGTGTGCAGGACACATGGGATTTTCCCGAACTAAATCTAGGGTTCTTTCTTCCTTCTTTTGGCCGGGCGTAAATAGAGATATAA
This sequence comes from Oreohelix idahoensis, assembly GCA_024509875.1. Taxonomy (NCBI): domain Eukaryota; kingdom Metazoa; phylum Mollusca; class Gastropoda; order Stylommatophora; family Oreohelicidae; genus Oreohelix; species Oreohelix idahoensis. Next base: position 54,304 of record JAMPIV010013127.1, read on the forward strand.
CTATTTATTGTCGCTCCTGTAAAATATGTCAGGAGGTTAGATCACGAGGTCCACGCCATGCACCACCGATTCAAGCAGCAGATGTTCCTATTCGTCCTTTTCAGAAAATGGCAATTGACATTATTGGTCCTTTTAAAGTCAAATCTGCCAGGGGACACCAGTATATCCTTACATGTATTGACATGTGTACGCGTTGGCCAGAGGCTATACCTCTTAAGAACATTTATTCTGCTGATGTAGAAGATGCTCTTTGGCTAATTTTCTCGCGTCTGTGTTTTCCCAAAGAAATCTTATCAGATCATAGCACACAATTTGTGTCAGACTCTATGTCTCAGGTAATGGCCATGCTTCGAATTGACAGGTCCCTGCACAGTGTGTTTCACCCTATGTCAAACGGTTTAGTTGAGCGTCAAAACAGAACGCTTAAGAATTTACTTCGGAAGATAACTGAAGCCTATCCTCAGGATTGGGATAGAGTTTTACCCGCTGCACTTTTCGCATATCGGGAAGTGCAAAATGAGCATACTGGGTTTTCACCATTCGAGCTCGTTTTTGATGCGCAACCTCGTGGTCCCATGTCGTTACTTCACGACCTATTAAGGGATAATCGACTTATTGTTGCCTGGAAAGGTCCTTATACCATTGTTTCAAGAATTTCTGACGACGACTATGTTGTCGATGTTGACGGGAAGCATAAAACCTACCACATTAATATGCTGAAAGAATTTCATGCCCGTCCAGACTATCTACAGTCTGTTTTTCAGGCGACCGACGACCCTCGGTTCGTCATTATCACTATGCATCTTTGTCCGTTATTCAGGAGGAAGAGGCTACTTTCTCTGATGTACATCTTCCTCTTCCAGTTCTCCCATTACATTCAATGGAATCATGGGAAAAGTGACAATTTCTCCTGAGTTGCCTACAGAAAGACAACAGCAAGTATCTCCTTTATTGCAGACTTTTCAGGACGTCCTTACCGACATTCCTGGTCAAACATCGGCCATTACTCATGACATAATACTCACTGATTATAACCCTATTAGAGTTAGACCTTACCCAATTCCATTACATTTTCAAACTCAAGTTGAAAAAGAATTGGATGAAATGTTACATTTAAATATATTTGAACCATCTATTTCGGCATACTCCTCCTCTATGGTTATTGTCAGGAAGAAAGACAGTAACATACGTCTTTGTATAGACTATCGCAAATTAAACCAAGTGACTAAATTTGATGCGGAACCAATGCCTTTGTTAGAAGATCTGTTAATAAAACATTCTAATTCGGTCTTCTTTTCTAAACTCGACTTGTCTAAAGGATATTGGCAAGTTCCACTTACTGAACGCGCCAAACCTCTTACTGCTTTTTCAACACCTCGGGGTTTGTTCCAATGGAACTTTATGCCTTTCGGTCTCGTCAATGCCCCAGCTACTTTTGTACGCATGATGCGTCGAATTCTTTCTCATCGTTCGGATGTCATTGCATACGATATTTGCCTTTTTAGTAATTCTTGGGACGATCACTTGAAAGGTCTTTCTGAACTTACGTGATTAAGCTGTTTCTTTTCAACATGTTCTATATGTCGCCTTGCGCCACTTTTCCTGTTCCAGTGAAGCCAGTCTGAATTTTGACGCCACACTAGATGATTTTGTATCTGCATGCTCACAAGAGTTTTCAAGATCACTGCAACTATTGATATTCATAGTATATGTTTAATTTAAGACATTGTATTATTTCCTTTTCATGCACCATGTCATAACCATATTATTATTATATGACTGTGTTTTGGATAATCGTTGAATATGTAACAATTATAGTGATAAGGCTATTTAAACTTAAATTATCATTATGATACATTTCGGTATTGTACATTGAAAAGGTGTTTTTTCTGACATTGTAATGTATTTTTTCTTTACCCAGCGCTTGATTGTGCGCTAGGGGGTAACTAGGTATAGCGATATTATTAATGTTGATGTCTATAACAAGTTCATCATTGGTACTTTATAAGTTTATTAACTTGGTTATCACGCATATTATGCTATTTTTATATGGTAACTAGTTATTTGTTCCTTGGTATAGATATGCATTGTTTAACTTAATGGTTACCATGATATATCATTGTTTTTTTTAATTCTCATTGCATTGCTTTCTTTCATTGCTGGTCATTCTTCTTGTACTTCATCTTGTCTTTTCACTTTCCACTTATTATTTCATACTTAGACTATACTTGATATACCTCATCTTTGTCTGAATTTGATTATCTTTGTATACTTCATCTTCTTACTTTACACATATTTCCATCCCTCTATTGTTGATTTAGTAATATGACTTAACATAGTGTAATCCTTGTGTGTAGATATTGGAATTGCATCGACCTCAAATTTTTTTTGTTCCATGTACTTTAAAAAAAATATGATATCATTTTTTCCCCTCAGGGGTCGGTGTAGTCTGTTAAGTCATGTTTTATTAATGGGAGTTAGGTGTTAAAGATTTGTATGTATGGGTCGGATTTTTGTACACACGTTAGTTAGCACGCTTTGGCGATGAGATTATTTTTAGTTGGGGGCTTTATGCTCGGTAATTTTTGAAAATAGTTCAACTGAGTAGTTGTTAGTTTGTTTTTTTTAAAATAAGATAAAGAAAGTTTTCGAATGTTCTTAGTGATAGTTTGGGGGAAGAGACGGTCGGCTGAGCTGAGTTCTCACGCGGGTAGTTCGCGCATGAGTATTTTACTGAACTGTTCTGAGAAGCTGTAATCTCGTGACAGTGCGTTCCTGGCAGGGCTTCGAGATGGTTGTTCCATCTCGTTAGTGTGTCCAGAAGTTATTATCGAGGGGAATATATTTTTGAAAGTGAAGGGAAGAGTTTCCTTCCTGTGGACTGCGATGTATGCAGTCCTTTTGATGGATATTGTTGCTGTATTACTACGAAATGAACTTACTTATCTGATGCGTCATGTTTTATGCTGTGAACTGTGTTACCATGATGTCTACGTGACCGTGGCGTTAATAAACTGTGTGGAACGTTATACTAGTTTTCTGATCCTACGTTACAGTGGTGTGTGATCGAAGTGTGTATAGGTACGCCAGAACTTATGACATTCGCACTTACAGCCATACATATTGTCATAGTGAGTTATGATCATTAAATTCTCTATATACTCTTCTTTTCTTCACCCGTGTCCTCTATTTTATTATCGCTCTTTTATCTATTTTTCCTGTGTTTTTTCGCATTCGTACGTTTGCGACTATAAACATTACTATCTTCCCCAATCTCAACTTTACCGTTTTCTTTCTCATACTGGTAAACGCTTTTATGACATAACGTGTCAGAGAGAGAGAGCGTTAAAATGCATTCTATGGCACTAGGTGTCAGTGGACGAAACTGTGAATATATTCGTCTGGCCAGACATAGGAGCAGACATATGTCTACAGTATTCCCTGCACCAGACGAAATACACTGTGAATATTCGCTTTCGTCAGACCTATAGGTGACAAATTTGTCTGCATTTTCACCTGTCACAGCGTTTCTTCAGGCTAGTCGCTCGGAGTGAAGTGTGATATGACACTCATAAAGCGCTCTGGAAGGAGACATATAGTCTGGGTTTTTCCATGACACTCACGCTCCACGGCCAGTTTTGGCGTAAGGTGCGAAGACGGGTTTGGCATGTTATTGCCATGCGTCTAAGTTTACGTAAGGTGTTAAGGAAAGGGGAGGCTATTGCGTGGTTTTGGAAATAGCGCTCATCGTTGTCTGGTTTGAGATATTAACCAGAGTTCGAAACTAGATTTTCATTCTTGCTCCTGAATTCGCAGTAGACAGGCCCGCTGAACTCTAAATCTTACCTGAACTGAGTAAAGTGACAATAACTAAATCTGAACAAAATATCGCATGAAGAAGACGCTCCCGGACCCACTGGATGAAACCAAGATCTGTAGAGCTGGGTATCCGCTTCATCAAACGAAAGCAGATTTATGTTGAGAGTGTCATAAAGTGCGCCAGACGGCGAACACCATCCAGACATTAGGTAAGAAAGTGAGACAGGGATCCCTGCTGAAAGAACAGACTGAAAGTAGACTGAGTGATTCTTTTATGATAAGATTTGTACACCCAATTTGTAATTTTATTTTTTTTTCAAATTGTTGCTAATGCAGGTTCTTCCTCTCTTAGGATAGAGTAGGGTAGAAATTCTGTTCTTAACATTAAAGGGAAATCTTAGACTAAAGCATATGTATCTGTGACTCTTTGGGGCTATCATTTTTCTTCTAACAGGACTGTGGGCTATACATCGAGGGAAAAGATCATACCAATGGGTCTATCATTCTTGTAGCAATTCATTGACTTTATGACTATTTTTATATGTTTTGATGTAATTTTATATCTTGTGATGGAAGTTTATTTTGATAATTAAACTTCACAATAAACTTAATCAGTGTGGCGGTCAGTTCGTTCCCAAATATCTATATTTTCATTTGTCATAGTTTTTTTCACGTCTGTGTGTCTATTGTAGTCACTTATGTGTGTGTGTATGTGAGGAGTATATATACTAATATATATATATGATATTAGATCTGTCTGACTAATCAAACTCTGTTGTAGATGATAGGCTGACTGAGAGAGGCTTCTCGAGTGTCAGAGACAGAAATCTACTATATTTCCTCCACCTCACTCGTGAAATCTATTTCTATTTTTCACCTCCCACTGAGCTATCGCTTATCTCTATGTCTATTCAGAAGGGACCAAACTAAGTCTTTAATCACCTATCCACAAAATCTACGACACCTAGGATGCATAGTAACACCAGACGGCGGAGCAAGCAAAGACATCAACAACAGAAATGAGAGCAAAAAAAGAACAGCCTTTTTTAGTCTAAACAACATCTGGAAGTCCTCTCAGTACAGCACAAGCACAAAATTAAGATTATATCAGAGCTGTGTGCTTTCTGTGCTTCTCTATGGTGCGGAATGCTGGAGAGTAACAGAGAAGGAAATGTCGAAATTGTCCTCTTTTCACACAACATGCCTAAGAAAAATTATCCGAATCTTTTGGCCGAATATCATCACCAACCAAAATATCCTTACTCGGAGCAAGCAAGAGGATATGCACACCATTATAGCTGGCAGACGCTGGGGCTGGTTTGGCCATGTCCTCAGAAGAGACCCCGATGCCATCACAAGAACAGCTATGCTATGGACCCCTGAAGGAAAACGAAAGAGAGGCCGACCAAAAACAACTTGGCGGAGGACTGTGGACGGTCGGCTGAGATCAAAAAATGAAACAGAGTTGGGGCATTAACGAAGGATGGCCCGACCGAGCAAAGGTTATCAATTTAGTTGTTGCCCTACAAGACGCCACCTGCTTCTGACTTCTTACCACTGGCACTTGCATTTGACTGGCTGTTTGGCGGTAAGGATGAAAGACATTAAGAAAAAGTAAAGAAGATGTTGGACTACATTGTGACAATGGACAAAAAAGACACAGAAAGATGTAAATAATGATGCAAAAGAAGACGACAAATAATTTTACACGATGACATAGATTAAAAATAAGCAATAGTGAATTTAAAATTAGCATTGTAAAAATAAAATAAAAAACTTTAGTTGCAAGAAACACATGGCTACCTAATTGTTACTTCTTACTTAACATTCTTCTGCGTTCGGTTTGTATCATAATAAATCTGCAGGCCTGTCGCCAGGACGACCATTGTCCAACTTTTCCAGGTCGGAGCGGCAGCCCCATAGCTTCTGCTGGAGCTCATCACCGTTAGGACCAGGTCGCACGTCGCATTATCATGGGGTTGGACAGTTTGAGGGAGGAATGTGTTCTGGAGTCTGGATATCAGTTCCACATGGGCATTCATTCGTGTGGGGTATCTTGAGGCGACAGAGATTACCAAGTAATCTGCAGAGAACAGTTCTCAGGCGGAAAAATTGTCGTCTGTTGGTATCTGTTTAGATGGTGATTGGGTACATCTCTGCTTATATATCCCCTTACACCTTCCACTGACCATTTTGTACTTGTTGTAGATGATAGTTTTTGTTCCCGATAGGAAAATGGGTGGCTGCATTGTTCCATTTTTACTGCCACTTCTTAAAATAGAGAATCTGCTTTCTCATTACCAGCGATTCTCACAATGGGCAGGTAACCACTGAAGGGCAATGGTTGATGACCCTTTGGATGATGTTAAGCTCACTTCTGATCTCATTCATCTATCTAAATTGTTACTAATATCGTTCTTGAAGTTTTTGTGGCTTTAAGTAGAAAGTAACCGTTCCCATGCCCAAACCTCCTTAGCCTATCATTGCACATTATTAACAAGTGATTGCTATAGGTTTACAGTGCTTACTATTATTTGCTCCCTTTTCGGATCCTGGTATGTCTCATACATGGGTGTCATATACGATGGAAAGAATATAACGATGTACGAAGTACATAAAATAAATTGACGATTTTTTACGTGATTGTTTTTAGTCATAATTTGATTGAGACCCGTCGAAACTGTTCAAATTGGACCATGCACTTCCTAAAAGCCGGCCCTGTATATATCATAATCTTAATCTTATGTAGAATAGATGGGTTGAAATGCTATGACAATATCTTTTATCAATGTGGAACCGATGACTAGAATTAAAAACAAACCAGGCAGTCCTGGCTCTGGATGAAATCCGAAGGGATGAGAGGGAGAGAGAAATCGAAGAACAACGCGGAGGATGAAATAACTCGAGACAGAAATATAAGGAATGAAGGAAACGTGGAAATACTTTGAGCTGTAGTCACGGGACAGGTCCACTTAGCATAGTTTTGTTGAAGACCTAAACTCTCCTTCAATAGCTCTGTTTTACTACCATTCATTGACATTATTTAATTTTGTTCCATGTGTGACTTCTAATGACATATAAGAAGGTCATGATTTGTATCATCATCATCATTTTCCTTTTGGCTTCTTATGGAGCACGGGACCACCACTGCCGCTTGTTCCCTTACAGGAAACCTGCCCCAACCATTCACGTGCTCTTGCAGCGGTGAAATCTGTAACAATTTGTTTTGTTTGATGAGGTTGTCAGCCTCATAGTTGTCGCCTTCTACGACATGCCTGAGACAGCAGTAGGCGTGTTCTCTCTTTGTCTCATTAGAGGCCCCCTCCAGAACTATACAGGGGCCCTGAGATAGTCCCATAGCAGATACTGCAGTAGGAGAGTGAAGTGTTAGAGACTTCTCTAAACTAGAAAGGTGAGGTGGGCAGTTTCCTTCTTCGTTGCCTTTTCCTTCTCTAACCAGAGGAAAGTCAGGGTCCCATTTACAGCTGTGTAGACTAGAGCGTGTCGATACCGTAAATCGAACCCTGCACCTCTGCCGTGAGATAGCAGCCCTCTAACCACTCGTTCACTCCGACGTTCAACATGGGGCGCTGGGTTGCATATAACAACGAAATTATAACTTCAAAGGACATCATATATCAAAATAAGTCTGGGTGCTTTTTTTTAAAGTTTGATGTCATAACTTTAAATTGTTTTTAATTTTTTATTTCAACTCAAGTTAAAATTTAAAACTGAGTGGTCTAAAAATAAAATAAGTGCAAATCTATTTCTAATTTCTTTAGAGGTATCATTATGCCGTACCTATCTGTACCGTCAGTGAAACTCTATAAATTTATATATTTATTTACGTGTGTGCGGGTGGTCTGATGATATTCTCTCCGGGTGATATTTACAAGAATGAAGCACTTGGTGATTTAAAGATGAAAGAAAAATGTTACATATCAAACGTGGGGCAACATTTAAAATTTGACACAAGGAAATTTGAGAAAATAAACGTGTGCGCCGGACAATAGCAATGCCGTATCAGGTAGCTTCCTATTCCCACATTTGCTATCCTTCAGATAGTGAGAAAACCTTCTGTCACTTAAAGACACGTCAGAAGTGAGTCCCCGGACAATGTTGCAAACGTTGTCTTCATTAGATTAGATTTATTTCAAAGAAAATATAGGAGGACAGAACCCGACTTTACTTATCACAATCTGGATCTAATCGCCCGAGTAATTTTTTACCCATTGTTCAAGAGTCTATCTTGCCATGGATTTTTATGGCAGCCCGGCTGTGCTGTGCTTGACTGCGATTGTCTACCAGGTGGTACGCGTCGGTGTTCTCTTTTGACAATAAGGTACATCTCTGTTGGCCTATCGGCAAATCTGGTACACTGATAATTGTTGGATAGTATTATGTCACAGACTGAAACTATCTGGTGGAATACTCCGGAAAATAAAGCTAGCGTGTTTTTTACTAGCCAGTCTTCAATAGTTTGAATAAACTTTAACGATTAAACAGATTATAATTATTTGAAACAGTCGTCATACTTATTCCTGACAATAAGGTCTTTAATATTTTGGAACATGCGCTCTTAATATAATCGACGGGTCCCAGTGAGTAGAGTGAACACACGCGCCTCGCCAAAATCAGGCACAGTTTATTTTTTTTTTAAAGAAATTGAAACAGTGCGGACAGGAGAGCTGCAAAAAGTACACTTATAACGTAAATAGAACAATATCTTTTGAGTGTTTACAGCAAAATTAAAATAATAATTCATGATTGTGCAGTGTGGTATAAGTCATTTAAAATCATAATTTCTGTCTCCATTGTAAATGTGGGAAAATACAGTATGGGGTCGTCAACGTAGGGCGTCACGCAATTTTTGCCATCTTTTTAACCCCCTCCTCGCCCCCTTGTCACATTTCGTCGGAAAAAACCCAGAAACCTCTGCCCCCCCCCCCCCCCTTATGTGACATCACACATCTTTTACACCCCTCCCCCCTTTTTCCCTACTATTTCCTATAATACAGAAAATTAACACTCGAATGTAAAATAGTTAACTAATCATCATGATTATTATTATCATCATCAACTTTCAACTTCCCAAGGAACATATGCTTTATATCAACTCTTCCTGTATTGCTGTTCTGTGTCATCAGTCCAAGGTCTTTCAAAATATTCTTCATGTCTCCAGTTCTCTTTTCTCTGTATTTTCCTCGGCCTCTCTTACCCTGAGAATTCCAGACCAAGGATTGTCTTGTAAAGCTATGAGCCAATTTGCTCAATATGTGTACTATCCATCTCCATCGTCTTCTTCTCTTGTCTTGTTTTTCTGGCACTTGTCTGGTTCTTCTGGCACTTGTCTGGTTCGTGTCATCAGTTCCACATTAGTAGTCTTGTCATACCACTTCAATCTTTCTATTATAGGCACGCGCCCATTTATGAGAGCATCCATAATTAGAGCGAAGGTCTCTCGCGGTAGAGGTGGCAGGTTGGAAACACGGTGGCGTCATGCCACAATCTACCCAGCTGTAAATGGATACCTGACTCTGCTCATAGGTTAGGAAAAGTAAAGGCAGCGAGAAGGCGAACTGATTACCCCACCTCTTAGTAGTCGCCTTGTACGACATGATGAGAGAGCAGTACTTCTATCTTATCTCCAAACTCAACCTAGTATTGTAAAGTCTATAACTCTTCACTCCGCTACGGCAGTATTAACTGTGAGACGACCTTTTCATTTATCTACTTATGAAAGTTTGAAGTTTATTGGTTGTTGTTTTTGTTGTTCGCCACATCTCAGAGCTATACAGCAGTACTGACTTGACATTTGAGTTGAAGATTCTTAATTTAGTGCTGGATTTTATTTCTCTTGATCTCCAAGTTTTTTCTAATGCAATGAAAGCTACTCTTGCTTTTTATATTCTTATTTTGAAATCATTGTCTGTCCCTTCAACTTCTACATTATAACAAGATATGTGTAGGCCCTATAATTCTACTTCTTGTAGTGGTGTTTCTTCAAGTTCAGTCTTGTTATCATTTCTTGCATTTATTCTCATTATCTTTGTCTTTTCAATGTGTATTTTCAGACCCACTTGCTGTGACATTTCATACAAGACAAAATAAAAATACTCGACACGAGGTAAGAAAATAATACATGGAAGAATTGAAGGCTTTGTTACACGTTTTAGCATCCCTATCAAGACCCTGTCGAAACTGGACGAACTGGGCCAGGGGTCTTCCTAAAGCTGGCCCTTTATATATCAAAATATTGTCTAGAATAGAACAATAGGACTGCTATGACAATATCATTAATGTGGAAATGATGATTAGAACAAGACACGTTTCAGTGGAACAAGAGATGAGAAGAAGACGCTGGCGATGGATAGGACACACATTGATGAAACCTATTGATAGCATTACAAGGCAGTCCTTGTTTTGTAATCACCAAGGTTAGAAGTCCATGTTTTGTAATCACCAGGGTTAGAAAGGAGACACACAAAAAACACACGGAGAAAAGAATTGGAGACAGAAATACAAGAGACGAGGAAAACACAGAAAGATTTTGATCTGCTGGCACGGACAGGAAGACTTGGCTTGAGTTTATTGAAGGCCTATACCCCATAGAGGGCTGAAGTGTACTGATGACTATCACCTACGTAACTCATGACACTTGAAGAACAAGAAAAAAGAAACTTTGACAGGGATTGTTCTAATATTTCATCTTAATGTACAGTTATCGTAGTTTATTGGCTGACTTTTTCATGTGTTTAGTGTCATTTGCAATTGCAGTGGCGTAACTACCGTCTGGGTGGAACAGGCATGTCCCTTCGCCGAGTGGGTCCAGGAAAGTAGTGGTCAGAAGGGACCCTTGCCTTGACATAGCCTATACCCTTTTCATTTCCAACGTTCCTGTGTTAAACGTCATAGCGTTTACAAGTTTCTGGCGACAGAAATGAAAGAAGAAAAGAAAACTTGGACAGATCTTGAGCGGATGGCATAGGACAGGAGGACCTGACACACATTTGTAGAAGGCCTATGCTCCTTGGGGAGCTAGGGTGATGATGAAGTAATTAGTTACATATTTTATACAGATTTTCTGCATATTGATATAACATAAACAGACGTAACTGTCAGGAATATACGGTGGGTGGGTTTGAAAAAAAATCGAAAAAAGGTGATTCGTCTTACGAGGACAAAAGACAAAGAAAGTAGTCTACGTTACGGCCACAAGGCCTTCGTCAGGAAAAGAAAGAAAGTGAAGGCTAGATAGGAGACATAAGAACTTAAAGAAATATAAAAATAATAATAATAATAAAAATAAAATCTAGGTACTTCCCTGAAGGCGAAGCATGGCTGAAAAGGAATATACGACATATCTGTATAAACAGATGTGACTGTCAGGAATATACGACATTTCTGTATAAACATATGTGACAGTCAGGAATATACGACATATCTGTATAAACATATGTGACTGTCAGGAACATACGACATATCTGTATAAACATATGTGACTGTCAGGAATATACGACATATCTGTATAAACATATGAGACTGTCAGGAATATACGACATTTCTGTATAAACAGATGTAACTGTCAGGAATATCCGACATATTTGTATAAACAGATGTAACTGTCAGTAATATACGATATATCAGTATAAACAGATGTAACTGTCAGGAATATGCGACATATCTGTATAAACAGATGTAACTCTCAGGAATATGCGACATATCTGTATAAACAGATGTAACTGTCAGTAATATACGATATATCTGTATAAACGGATGTAACTGTCTGGAATATGCGATATATCTGTATAAACAGATGTGACTGCCAGGAATATACGACATACCTGTATAACAGATGTAACTGTCAAAAATATACGACATATCTGTATAAACAGATGTAACTGTCAGAAAGAATATACAACATATCTGTATAAACAGATGTAGCTGGTAGGAAGAATATACAACATATCTGTATAAACAGATGTAACTGTCAGAAAGAATATTCAACATTTCTGTATAAACAGATGTAGCTGGTAAGAAGAATGTACGACCTATCTGTATAAACAGATGTAACTGTCAGAAAGAATATACGACATATCTGTATAAACAGATGTAGCTGGTAGGAAGAATATACGACATATCTGTATAAACAGATGTAACAGTCAGAAAGAATATACGACATATCTGTATAAACAGATGTAGCTGGTTGGAAGAATATACGACATATCTGTATAAACAGATGTAACTGTCAGAAAGAATATACGACATATCTGTATAAACAGATGTAGCTGGTAGGAAGAATATACGACATATCTGTATAAACAGATGTAACTGTCAGAAAGAATATACGACATATCTGTATAAACAGATGTAGCTGGTAGGAAGAATATACGACATATCTGTATAAACAGATGTAGCTGGTAGGAAGAATATACGACATATCTGTATAAACAGATGTAGCTGGTAGGAAGAATATACGACATATCTGTATAAACAGATGTAACTTTCAGAAAGAATATACAACATTTCTTTATAAACAGATGTAGCTGGTAGGAAGAATATACAACATGTCTGTATAAACAGATGTAGCTGGTAGGAAGAAAGTACGACATATCTGTATAAACAGATGTAGCTGGTCTATACATATCTGTATAAACAGATGTAACTAATTTTATCATGACCATCAAAGCCCTTCCGCTCCATTAGGTAATACAAGTCTTCAACAAATTGAAACCCTTCGCCATCCGCTCCAGATTTGTCATGTCATCTTTAACACTTTTAAATCTGTCTCCAGAAACTGGGATATGCTCTGACGGTTAACGCAGGCATACAAAAAAGGTAGTCCCATAGCAGATACTGCCGTAGGGGAGTGAAGTGTTAGAGATGCTACTATACTAGGTTCAGCATCGAAAGGTGGGGATTACCAGTTCCTTTCCTCGCTGCCGTTTCCTTCCCTAACTCAGAGCAAAGTCAGGTACCCATTTATAGCTGGGTAGACTTGAGCGTAATGATACCGTGAATCGAACCCGGTTCCTTTGCGTCGAAAGACCAGCGCTCTAACCACTCTGCCAATCGGGTGCTCTAATAAATTAAAACGATATATGTATGAAGGCGAGGATGCTGTCCCGAGCACTTCTTTCTGGGGCCCACTCGGTACCGAGGCCCACGGGACGTGGTCGGATCCCCCGGGCGTAGCTACGCCACTGATTGAGACACACTCAGCCATCCGATGTCCCTGCTATAGAAAAGATGGAAAACTAGAAAAGAAATCAGACTCCTCAACCATTAAAGAAAACAAAATTATTGACTGCTCATAGTGAAAGAAAGACAAAGAAGTAACAAAACAAAAACAAAAAAAATAAGACTTAAAAAGAAGAAATATTAATATAAATTAAAACCATCAACTGCAAAAGACAATAGTTAGCTAATTACAAAATTAAAAATAAAGCAACATTGAATACCCTAATTATAACCAAATCTTAGGTTGAACAGGGTAAACCAAGATGGTGGACGAGCAGAGGCAATAATGGTCAGCTGTTAAGTGCCCTCTCTTCATCCATCACCTTTTTGAAAGGGAAAAAAGACCCTTCCACCCATTACTTCTCCCTCACGCACCAGCCCCCAACAGGTTCTGTCGTAAGCTCGTGGACACGTCATTGCATTGCCCTTTTTTGTCATTTGATTGCAGTATGACATGCCCAGGTGGGACAAGCCTGTTGCGTGCGATCGCCTGGACGCTTGACCAATCAGTGGGAGGGATCATATTTTTGTTTGCCAATAGTTTTCATGCTCGCATTACGTAGAAAATGATTGGCTTGTAACTTCTTCTAGTTCTTATTTTAAATAGGCAAGCGCAAACAAGGTTTTGTTATTCTTGACTTTTTACGTTGCCTCTAGAAGCACTTCATTGCTTGTGAACAGTTCAAAAGATGTATTTTGTGTAAATCACAAGTATTCTTTATCAACAGGATAAAATCCAGCAATTTATTTGCAGCCTCATTTGTGTGGCACGAACTCAAGTTTTTACAGCGTCATTGCGATATCTACTGTCTGTAAGTATTCTAGCACCTTACTTTAACAAACCCACTTTAATGCCGTATACTTCATTAACGACATTCGTGAGACATTTTATACAATCAAGAAGCTAACAGTTAAATGTCTTATAGCAGCGGAGTCTATGGTTACATCCGATAATCTGATGTTCTCTTAGTCGCAAAAGTAATAATTAATAAAATTTTGTAAAAGAAAGAGAGGAAACATGGAATTTGTAATCAATCTTAAGTGTGAACATATAAATAGACAAACTGTTTGTGTCGAATGACCCCTCCTAGTGATAAAATGACCTGCTTGATATCCTATCACTATCGGCGACGCAAGGAATAAATGAATGAAGGGGTGTGTGAGAAGGACTTTATTTCAGAGTTAAGATAGTGACGCACATATTTGTTTAATATTCTTTCTTTCTATAGATATGTCTGTCTATGTTTTTCAGTCGGTCTATCTGTCTTTCTATCTGTTTGTCTTTCTTCATCCAAAATCGAGATAGCTTCAGAGTGTCCGGTGTGCTACATATTACTCCTACCGTCTTCAGCAACACCACACAACGAGTGGCGTTTAAAGAAGATATACCGTACGTAGTTTGATTCAATGAACTACCGTGGACATTAAAACAAAATTGAATTTTCATTGTTTTATTTATTTAAATTGCACATAAAGATATGTCGAAAATTGAACAAACAACTAATACACACAAAGTTAATTAATCAAAAATAATAAGACATTCAGGAAAAAACAGGTAATGCCTAGGCATTGTGATTAGGGTCGAACATGAAAACTATGGAAATATGAAAAGACTACATTTTCTTGACAGGCGTAGTGAAGGGAAGAGTTAGGAGCGCAAATATGCAAGAAATAAAAAAACGTTACAAGTTGTAGAGAAACTGCAAAAGATGAATAAGAAATAGTCGGAGTGTAAGGCGACTACTAGTGTAGACACAGCAGAGACACCACTTGATTTGAAATGAACTGATGATTTCATCTTAGTAATTCTTTTTGAGTCCCTTTGAGCGGGTATCGTCTCATGCTCAGATAGAAGGAAATGAAAATCAAATTTTTTTAAACGCTGATAAGGAAGCAAGAAATATAGATGTGCTACCACGTCGTTACAAAATAAATAATAAATAAAATAAAATAATTCGAAATACGATTTCTGTTCAAGCATATAAGGATGACGTGCCTGTAAACTGTTCAAAGCCCGAACGAAGCAGTTAAGTATCTAGGCAATTTTAAATACCTGTGATAAGAAAGTGTCGAAACTACCACTATTTTAGGAACACAATTTTTTTATGATATAAATTATTTTGTAGAATGTGTCTGCGCGAAAATACTATAGTATTTATACTGTGGTACAATTTTAATTATAATAAATGTAAAAGGCTTGTCAAATTGCTTCAAAAACCACTACTGGTAGAAAACATAAATGTTGTGGTGCAGGCTTGCTGTATGGATGGCAGGTGTAATGGTTGATTCTACCTATCTCCCCTCTAGGGAACGAACTGGAAAAATGATGATTATTTATTATATATCTTGGCAGCATTATAGACAAAGATGTGCACAGTAAAATAATACGAGTAGAAATGGCTAGTAAGATCGCGGTAAATGGCAATTGCGATGTTAATTGCCTATATTTTAATTTAATGTTATTTCATTTTTACTCTTTTGTATTTTATCTAATTATTTGCTGCCCAGTGTAGATATCTGGGGCATTTGAGTAGACAACCAAATAATAGGACTTCTTTACCTCAGGCACTTCGTAAGAGTCAACTAATATTAAGTGTTCAATTAGACTGACAATCTCATTATGTAGAACAAATTGTTACATAGAAACTGGACGCCGTTCCTAGAGCACGTTGCATATTTTGATGCTGTATTTCTGCAAAAAAGACGAGTTGCAGGGGTGGTTTTCGTGCTCGCACAATTGAGAGAAATGAAAGTTGATGAGTAATGATAACTTCAAACTCCTCTTTCTCTCTCAACACCATAACCCCAGTTATTTGAAAATAGACTTCTTTATCTATATTTCTGGACAGCTAAACATATGCATATTTAAAACATTCTTTCAGAATACGTGTCGTCAATTAGTAACAATCTAGAACATAACTGCTAATTTGAATATAAGTTTCTTGTTACCAGAAACCATTGCATAACTGGTATAAATGGCTTGCTCTGTGAAGGCGAAATATAAAGAAATATAATCAGAACGAAAGTAAAATAAATCACTGAACCACTGAACAGCAAAACAAAATATAATTTAGTACAGCTGATATCAGGACGAAAAGTTATGCGTTGATAATATGAGAAGGAAAGGAAACACAAACAATGTGAAATTTTCACCTGCCAGAACATGGAAAAAGCTGAATACATTTCAAATTCCCGGTAGCTTAACACAATTTCAATGTCGCACCTCTAGAAAACAAAACCAAGTCTTTATTAAATTACAAGCCATCGCTGCGTTGAAATGGTTATTTTCATTTCACTATCTAAATAAATTAATAATTAATATAAAGTTTAAAATCTATTTTATTATCTTCCCTTGCAGTTCCTACGAATGGCATGGCGCCATCACCGGGTAGCGTAGCGAGTCTACTTACAAGTAGCCCTGGAACCAAGCAGTCACGTTTCTGAGCGGAGGTTTCTGTGACAGCTTCTTTTACAAGTGGGATAATTGGTAAGAGCGGTGACTGCGTGGGGCAAACTGGTAATCACGCACTTTTAAGGGGAGGTTTCACCCATATTTTGGCATTTTGTTTAAAAATTTATCATTTTTACATTATTGATGCTACAGTTTAGTTGTCTCCAATCCATTTTTCTACCTAACAGCTATGTTTTTTTTATTGCAGTTTTCAGCTTAAATATAATTTTAAATTAATTTTTCTAAATACGTGTATGTTCAGCCACAATAATCAGCTAATTAATATATGCAAAAAATTTTATTTTGTTATAAGCTTTTTTATTTATCTAACTATTTTAATAATTTGTTCGGTATTTAGTCCAGCCAAGGCATTAGAATTATAATGTTTTTATCAGTTATAAGCCCTTAACATAACATAAAATAACATCATTGGCTGAAACTTTCTCATGTATTGTCACAAGATCGCCAGCTTCAACCAATCAAATCAAGACTTTACATGGTCAAATAGGCATGCTTGTATGTTATATACTCTGATATCGTGCTATCTATATCTGTCTCGATTTCGAATTGAACAATATTAGCGATACTTTCTCTATATATCTCTATCCGATTATATTCTTATCTAGAATTAATAAAATGGGATTGTGTTAATAATTCAACAGCATCATGTAAAAAGAAGGTAAGGATAGGCCCAGTAAGAGGGAAGAAAATTAAGAGGTAAACCAGGTATTTTGGTTCCATGATACCGAAAAATCAGGCTAGGCCTACATGTCAGACAAATGATATATCATTCTGTAAATTAAATAGGTGTTAACTTCTACAGCTGTGAAACACACTGATCCTGAAACTATTGAAGGATACAGAATTAATCAGCATTGAAAAGCGTCTCTTGCAAGTTTGTTAAACAGTTCCCCTGTCCATTATAGTGTAGTTGGAATGATCAAGGTACCTGATACCTACAAGGGGAGTGAGCATGGAACTCAGCTTTACAGAGTCCTTTGAATGTGATTCTGGAAAAGGTAATCAGTTTTCCTGTCAAGTTTCAAATTTACTTTCACTTGTATTTGTTTTCTGTGACAGTTTTTCCATCTATGTCATCTGGGTAAAGGGTGGAAATTTAAGATCCAGCGAAGGATTCAATGTCTTTTAGCAAGAATAAAACAAAGAAAGAAGTAAACGCATTTGACAAAATATGAATAGTGCCTCCACCAGTAGGCATCAAAACATAAGTGAGTTTATGTTAGGAAAATTTTGCAGCTACAAAAATATCAGGCACAACAAGAAAGTATTTGTCTGTAGTGAGGAACGTAAAACTTGCATGGTTTGGGCATGTAAACTCGGTCATGACTCCATGGTCTGTGATGCTTCCCACCATGGCACCCCTACGACCCATGTCGGGTTACGGGTTGAGATGATGGATGATGTCCAAAGTGTTTAACTCCAACTGTCACTACGAGCAGGTGAGAGATTCAGTTTTACAGAGTCTTTATACAAGTGAATGAGGATCACTATGGGCCATGGTCAAGTTCATTTCTTTCCACTTGTTTATAAAAGAATTACAAAAAGATGAAGGAATTTGCGTGTGGATGAAGGTCACAAATCAATGCCATGAAATATAATCTGATGAAAATCAAATGGAATGATTAATCATTTTTTGAAGATTGAGGAAAAAACATGGTTTGTAGTATTGTTCAATTATCTTGGAAGATGGGCGATTCAAAAAGTTTTTAAATCTGTTGCCGAGGCAAAGCACAAATGTATCCTGGGACTTCAAATGTCTCTCTCACTTAGAATGCTGCCCCCCCGCGAACATGCCTCTCCCCAGAAAGAAAAAAAAAAAAAGGGACGACGTCCCGCTCTCTTGAATAATAAAGTTGCAGAATGTAAAGGCAAGCAGACAGAACTGAAAGAAGCCACTGGCCCCGATAAAAGTATAAGGGTATTCGGAAATTTGTGGGAAGATTAACAAAGTGTACTATATATGAGAATATAAAGGTCATTACAGTGCGGAGCCGAATAAGATCCCCCCCCCCCCCCCCCCCGAAAATATGGGTTCCAATTTCATTATGGAAAAAACAAAAGCATACTGGCCATTCTCAAGCACGGGTGCTGGAGGATCTGGAGATTGGGTTGGAGATCCTGGTGCCCAAAGGATAATAAACAACGGCTAAACAACAAAAACAGGCTGCCTAAATTTGTCATTAAAGAAATTCAGACCTGTCTTTGATGAATTGTCTTACAGACTTCTTTGTTGGTCAAAATGTCTCACATGGAGGCGAGCAACACGCGAACTCTAATGTGTACATTTACCACAAATCCTGATTCTGGAACAAATTGTCCAAAAGCAGCTTTTGTATAGGAAAGAACAAGACAGATTAGAACTTTCAGTTTTATGGATGCTTTTTGAAAAGTTTTCAATGATGTGAGAAATTAGGGAGAAGGAGGAATTTTATTGAAAATCTTGGTCTATCCTTTTGGGAAATACATGCTTCAAAGGATTTTCTTGGTTTTGACCGCGGGCATGGGTCTCTCTGCTTCCCTAAGATCAATATGGATAATGAACAAAAAAGCAGAATACAGAGACACAGATACTCCTTTCCTGGATTATTAAGGAATAACCAACAAAGATAATGGAAATGCAATTTGTGGATTCTAAAATGTGAGTTCTGGACTATGATTAAGGCATGTTTCTCTTTATTTTTTGCTTTTATTTCTACGATATTGTTTATCAGCAATTTTTGATGACATCATGTCAGATTACTCATAAAAGTTGTTAAGCTAAAGGCTTTAAACTTTGTTATACTTGTTATAATCATACTTATTTGTGCTTGTCCCATGCTAATTTCAAAAGTATAAACTGTAACTTTTTGATCAGTGAATTTTAAGTATTTCTCTACCCTGTATTTTATCAAAGAAAAATGGTCCTAATTTTTGAAAATTCATAAAACATCACTCGGGGGCAGTTTATGAAAATGGAAAACTAGAAGGGAGTCTTGAGAATGCTGTGATCTATGTGCAAGCCAAATTCCAATGTCCTATCTTTGCAAATAAAGTGTGCATCTTGACACAAAAAAAGTTTCTATTTTTAATAACAATATGCAAATTAGGACCCAATATAATTATTTTCCAATGATTGAGCATTTTTTATTAGATGCTTTGATGTCCTAAACATGCCCAAAAAAATTGGAGCTTGTAAAGACAAAAATAAAAAAAAAATTTTTTTAGGTGAAACCTCCCCTTAATTGTCCTAAGAAGGCAGTCAACCACTTTGATTGAGTCCCCTATGAAGGGCTATTACCCCTTTGATTTACTGAGATGATGCAGCGGAACCCCTATCTTAGTGGTAATTTCATTTTTTTTTTTTTTTTAATCGTACGAATCCCGCTATTACTCGAGGCGAAATCTCCTGTTAATTTGTAACATATATAATGGTTAAAACTATTACACCAGCGCGGCTCCCATAATTTCATTCAATTTCAACTTCATTGAATCTTTGTAGTCAACTTGTCATGGCTTAAGGTCAATGGACAAAGAAAAAGAAAAAGTGTGTGAATATTTTTAGCACACTGAAAAATGCACCACAAAAAGCGTCTTTTGATTGTGATTTTAATTGGTGTTCAATTTAGATTTCACGGTGTAGTGTGCTTTTTCAGTATTTACCAGAAAAGTTGGCGGGACTGGTTCATTGTTTGATACATATGTTTCACTTAGACAATTAGTAATGTTGGAATTTTCCAGTAGACTTTATTTAACTTTCGCAGCAAGAAGTATGAGGGAGAAGGGGCGAACGTGAAACCACCAGCCTCAGGCGCCGAATACTCTACCGCGGGCTCTGAATGTAGCTTTGGACAATAATATTATCTTCTTAATTTCTGCCTCACATCTGCCGTCTCTTTTGTTATTATATGTCTAAGATATGAGACACTCTTGACTTGTTCCAGATTTTTCTATTTTATCCTCACGGTGGTATATCGTCTGCTTGATAACTTTCTATCCGATGCTTTAATAAGTCCATTAAATGGATGAAATTATGAAATTAATAAGGTTATTTTTTGTCAACTATTTTGTCTTGTATTCTCCAAACTTTTACGTAAAAAATCATCAGATGTTCTTATTTGAGAAAAAACAAAAAGGTGACCGGATTAGAAACTAAATTCTTCAAGAACTGTATGATTCGGCGTTCAAAGCACGAGCTAATATACTAAAGAAAGCTTTCTCACGGGTGGGCCTTCCATATAAACTTATTATAATTTGACGCTGTGTCCAATTATACATGGCACTACGACCAACATTTAAGGTGAAAGCATATAGATAGTGCGAGTCTTTCTATGATACAATGTCAAAGAAAAATACCTCATGATATAAATATAATCCTACTACGGTACTTCTTAGTTTTCTAATTACACCACGTCCAACTTAAGAAAAATGTTCGATTTTTTTTTTTGCAATCTTCGCCTTTTCTCTTTCTCTTCATGTTTCCTTTGCCACTTCTTATGGGCACGGAGGGCACCACTGTAGTTGGTTCCAAAGTAAGAAGACCTGTGCACCAAATCATTCACATGCTCATACAGAAGGGGATTTCTGTGATGAAGATGACCAACCCCTCATGATCACTTTTCATAGTAGTCTCCCTTGTACGACATGCTTGATTGAGGATGCAGTTAATCCTATTCTATCTTTTGTCTTCTGTCGGGAGACACCCCCCCCCCCCCACCACAGGAAACTGCCACAGGATATATGTGTGTGTGTTAGTATTATTTTATATATAATATATTATATTATTATACATAATATATATATATATATATATATATAATATATATATAAATATATATATATAATATTATATATAATATATATATTTTTACTACTATATTATATATAATATATATATATATACTATATATATTCATTATAGAGTTTTTTTTTTTTTTTCAGGGTGCCTTCTCATTCTGTACTAGGAGTTCCCACACAGCTGTTATTGGCCTAAAAATGAGGACAGAAAGGTAAGTAGTAATAGTCTGTTGCAAATTATACCAAAACTAGTATGAGGACCCATATTTCTGGTCATTCACACAAACTTTGCAAAAAGGTTTGCAGACTTCAGTAGCCCATAGTCGTGATCGTGTTTTAAGGGGTTTAACAATTATGGAGGAAAATATCAAAAGGACATAATCACCAGTTTCTAGTATGGGTTAGCACACAAGTTGGTTAGTGCACTGGCTTCCTAGGCTCAGTTGTCCTTGGTTTACGATCCACCAGTTGAGGTGGGATTTTTTAGGCATCCGCTAAACGGTTCCGGGGTCGAGACCCAGCCTCATATAAGATTCGGGTACCAGAGCAAACTCTGGGAAGGTTAAAGTGCGGGGGCCGGCGGGTGTATTTGCGGACCCCATCACCCCTAGTGTGCCGAGAGGTCAAGAAAAAATATGGAGCCTTAAGAACTTATTCCAATATGACCATCAATTGGGCGTTAAACTCGGGATCCTTTTTTTCCTAGTATGGGAGTAGTCACTATGTATGACGTTCATATGTGAATGACCCCTATGGCAAGGTCTGATGACAAAAAAATAAAGAAAACCTCAGAAAAGTGCCAGTGGAACAAGAGATAACGATAAAACGCTGGAGATAGATAAGAGACACATTCAAGAAAGCTGTTGATAGCATTGTCTCGCAGTCCTTGGTCTGGAATGACCAGAGTAAGAGAAGCAGAGGTTAAACCAAAACACGCAAGGGAAAGATAACTGGAGACAAATGAAAATGATTAAGAAGACATGGAAAGACCGTGAGCTGATGGCACGTGACAGAACGTGAGCTGATGGCACGTGACAGAACGTGAGCTGATGGCACGTGACAGAACGTGAGCTGATGGCACGTGACAGAACGTGTCTTACTTTTGATGAAGGCCTATGTTCCTTGGAGAACAAGAACACACATACAGAGAGAGAGAGAGAGAGAGAGAGAGAGAGAGAGAGAGAGAGAGAGAGAGAGAGAGAGAGAGAGAGAGAGAGAGGAACGAACAAAGCATAAGACATTCACCTACATAGGATTAACTCACTACTAGTTTATGGCATACTCTGAAAGATTTTCTTTTGTTTGCATCAGTAGAAACTTTCATGTGGTCAACCATTAGGCTGAAATAACTTTCATGCGGTCTACCAATAGGCTGAAATAATTAACTTTTATGTGGTCTACCAATAGGCTGAAATAATAACATTTATGTGGTCTACCAATAGGCTGAAATAATAACTTTTATGTGGTCTACCAATAGGTTGAAATAATTAACTTTTATGTGGTCTACCAAAAGATGGAAAAAATAACTGTTATCTCTCTACTCTTGACAACCAGTGAATTTAGTCTTGAGCAGAATGCTGAATGGATAAGGCTGAGGATGGAGAGAAGACAGGCACGAGAGGCAGCCTTGCTTGCAAATCTGACGTCCCATGACTTGTCACCTGAAGATCACGATCTTCCTCTGAGTAAGCAACCTGTAAATTTTATGTCCTTTTTGTCATAAGAAAAGTCATTTATTATCACTTTTAGTTTTTTTTATAAACCGCTGTTGCTGTCTTGAGTTTATTTAGGTAGCTTGCATAATAATTGAGAAAATTTTTAAAAATTACATCCATTCATCCATTATCTCAATGGACCTCCTCATGCATTATATCCTTATGTTGTATTGCGTAAAACAGCATTTGTCCTCTTCATTTTTACTGTACTAAATGTGTCAACATATCATAGTAAAGAACATTACTATTACTTGAAGTGAAATATGTGAGCAGTCAGAGTGGTGAACAATACAGAAATTGACTACACTAAGACTTTATACATTGATGTTGTGAAAATTGGGTAATTGGTTTTTGTCAGGGATGAGTTGCAAGATGAGAATATACAACAGAAAGGGACAGCTAGACCTAATATACTTTCACCCTGAGGCTGGTCAACTAATCTCAGCGCATAAAATGACTTGAATGGTGCCACTAGAGTAAATTTCAGATCTGAATTCAAATATAATCTTCATGGAATTAACTGGGTTATTTCTTATTATTTATGGAAACAAAATGATTAACAGAGATAAAACTTGTATCTACCATATTAAAGCTGAAGACACACTCTGAATAAATATTTATTTTGATTATATACATCTAGACAGTAGACAACAGGGATTACATATTGCAAGAAATGGCGGTTAATCTTTACTTTTGCTTTCTTCAGATGAAAAAATAGCCCATAAGATTATAGCCTTGGCAGGACTACTGCTGCGCAAAGATGAACAATATGAGTGGTCTAAGGTAAGGGGTCTATGGAAGTTAGATAATTACAATTGAAAAAAAATATCAGTTTTAGAGATGTGCATGAGCTAATTATGAATCATGGAGGTTGCATGTTTTTAATGCAGGACTTTCATTATCCTTTGCTGTTATAGTGAAATTACAAAAATAATGCCATGCTTTATAAATTATGAAAGTCTAACTTTTTGGTTGTTGTTTTTGTTGAATACGGACTTTCATAAATAGATGCTCGTGTAGCATAGAAGGTTTGAAGTGGTATGACAAGATCTCTAATGTGGAACTGATGACAAGAACTAGACAAGCACCAGTGGAACCAGAGATAAGAAGAAGATGCTGGAGATGGATAGGACACTCACTGAGAAAACCTTTGATAGCATTACCAGACGGTCCTTGTTCTGAAATGCCCAGGGTAATAGAGGTGAAGGAAGACCAAATAACATATTGAAAAGAGAACTGGAGACAGACTTGA
The DNA here is from genome assembly GCA_024509875.1 of Oreohelix idahoensis. NCBI lineage: Eukaryota > Metazoa > Mollusca > Gastropoda > Stylommatophora > Oreohelicidae > Oreohelix > Oreohelix idahoensis. The sequence continues at coordinate 78,575 of JAMPIV010013127.1, forward strand.
AGGGAATGGAGAGACCTAAAACTGATGGCACGGGGGACAGGAAGACTTGGCATAAGTTTGTTGAGGACCTGTGCTCTCTTGGAGAAATGAAAGATGAAAATATTATAATTATATTTTACATAGTTGATTTCATGGCTACGGAACATTAAACTTCTGAAATGTTTTACAAGCTTTTATTTAACTTCACTTGTATGTCACTTTCGTGTCACTTTCAAATCCTGCAATCGATTTTTCAATCACTTCAAGATGAGCAATAGCTCTGAAACTTGGCATAGTTGTGTATTCCTAATGACAATACAATAATCAGTCAATTATTGAATATTGTAATTATGACATTATGAGTAATTACAGTTTTTCGTAAAGAAATGTAAACAAATCAGGGGCCATAATCAAGTTAATTAAAAATTCAAGAGTTGGTGGTGTTCTTAAGAAATGTTAGACCAGATTTACAATAAGTAAAAATATTGTTTATGTTTTAGAATGTCATAATTTTTCTAACACCAAAAAAGAAAGAAAAAATTAAAAAATATTAAAAATATTTTAAACACGCTTTTACGCTTTTAATGCATTAAAAACAAAAAATAATTTTTCAAGGAGTTTATAACATCAAATTGACAAAAAGTGTGGGGCGCTGATTCTGCATGAAATAAACTTCTGCTTTATACTTCATTAGACACTTGTGGATAAAATATATGATAAGTGCTTAAGCTCTTCGTGCTTTTTGTCAATTTGATGTTACATTTTTTGACTGCAAGCTATAAACGCCATGAAAAATTATTTTTGGGTTTTTGATGCATTAAAGCGCGTTTAAAATATTTTTTAAATATGTTTTATTGTATAGATGCTAACCTTTTGCTTTCCATCCAACTACTCCTAAAGAAAGGCTTCAACCTATTAAGTTTATCTTAACTGTTTAGCCATCACTATATCTCTTCTGCACATTGTTATTTTAATTTACCTTGTGACAATCAATTTTGTGCAGATCACTCCAGGAACCTTCAATTGTCCATCTTCGCTATACAACTCAATTAAAATGTAGACATTTTCTTTAAAAATCCAAATAATCTGTCTGGTTTCACTCTTCTTTGTCAGCTTCTTTACAAAAATCTTTCCTTCCACTTGCCGATGTTTGTTCTCCTTTTACCAGATTTTATCACGTAATATACATGAAAATAAAGAAACGTGACCAGCATTGTCACATCTATTTTACTAGAAGCAGATATCCAGTCAAAGCATGAAGAACAAGAAAGATCAGCAATCTCTTGTTGTGAATGTGCAGAATAAGGATGAAGAATGCTATGGCGTTCACTCTTTTAATGATAATGGGTAAGTTGTATTGTGTCCATAAACTTTTAGATGTTAAATACTAAAATTTAAACAATTAACCCACGAATTGAAAAATTGAGAATCAAAAAATGTTTTATATATATCCCCCCACCCATATCTAACGGCCCTGCCACAATTGTACAGTTTCTTTAATTTAATTATTCAATTGTGTATGGCTGAATTTTATAATGTCCTCATTGGTTAGGGAAGAAAACAAGTGGTCCAGAAAGATCAGTTTTCTAGGAAATTAGCTAATGCATCACATAACTAAACTTTTAGGGGTATCATATTTTCAAGGTAAATCTAGAATAGGAATAAATAACGTTCAAACCATTATAACAACTACAAAATTAAAAGATTCCATTTGCTGCTTTAAGATTTGTCAGTTAATTTTTTTTAAAGGTACAAGTTTCTGTATGTGAAATATTTAATTTCTATGCTAATAGATGATGAAATTTTCCAATCAAGATGTCAAGAAATCATCATATTAGCATTAATTCTTTCTATGGTTTTCCATACAAGCTTCTATGGTTTCTAATTCTGCGATTAAAATAATTTTAATTTTTTCCTTCAATATCCACAGAGAGTTCACCCAGATCAAGCTTGGTTATCAACCAAGAACTTCCCAAAACCTGGGTCCGAAGGACAGCTTGCACATGATGCCTTACTCTTCCCCATTTCAGCCGCCAGGGATGGACAAGACTGACACACAATTGTTAGAGTAAGCAATACGATTTGCTTAAAATCCATTTCTGAATACTAATTTCTTAATATTTTTGAATAAATAAATAAAAATTAGGGGGGATAAAAACGTATAGGCTTTCAATGAAATATTTATGTGTTGGCTATTGGAATGGTCAGAAGCACCAACCAGCGGGCAATGATTATACAAAAAGTCGTTTAATGACATTAGGCAAGTAAGGATCACCTGTTAGAGAACAACATTGCAACTGATGAATAAACAACAAAGATTGCTGGAATTTGGCATCAAAAGTAAGTCTAGCAGAGTTGGACATATTAGAGAGGATGCATTAGGCGGATATACAGCCAAGGCATTATAGACAATCAAACATCATACCCTTTGACATTTGCTCAGAAAGACTAGGCACCAATGGGTTTACCCACATTCCAATGATGTTTGATTATGAAACAATGGTAATAATATCCATTTATTGCCACAGATTTATCAATTACATGGAAAAAAAGCATAGAGAAAATCTGTTTTTTTTTTAAGTAACAACAAATACAAAAAAATCTATTGGAAACACTCATCTGATGAAGAGATCTTTCAGTGATGATCTATAAATTGTGCAGGCTGCTTTGTTTTCAAGTTTTAACTGTGAGAATATCTTAAATGTCAATTTAATAACAAATCTTTTGGGCAATCATTTTTTTACCTACCTGCTAGTGGGGTTTCCCATTTCTTTTTTAAATCGATGTGGTTGTATTTTTCTATTATAAAATAACCTTGTATCGCCATGTTCTCATTAAATTCAAAATCAGTTACAATTTCTATGCACATATTTTAGAAATTGCCACGAAAATTTTGACAAAAGAAATGCAATAAATACAGACTAGATCATTAAAATACTTCACATGCCAGCAAGTTATGATTAATGATTTTATTTGAACTTGCCATTTGATTGAAGTTTTATGCACATTTCATTTGGGTTTTGATATTGTGTTTTTAAAAGCTTTCAATAACACTTGCTTTAATATATTCATCAGCTTCTTCTACATACATTCTGGCTAAAAAAAGGGGCAGATGGATTTAGCATGGACAGTGAGCTTGAAGAATACACATTGAACTCCTCTCTGAAAAGTCACACTTAACCAGAATATTCTCCTTTGGTGGACTTGGCAGTTATCAATGTTGCACTGATCCTCGCTTCAAGGTTTCCCAAAATATAGCCAGTATTGTGTCTTCTGGAGATTATCCATGGCTAAGAGGAGAAATATAGTTATGGAAATGGCAAATCAATTTAACCTGAAACCTGGTGCCAAGGAATTTATTCCACAAAGAGCTAGCCATGTTTCAGTTTTATCTGAAAAGCATGACAGGAATCAGAATATGTCACCATTTACAAATGTTGCTCTTAATACGGAAAACGGTCGAGCAGTTGTCATTGTTTGGGAATGACAAGAATGATGGCATCCCAGTTGCATTTTTTTCCAGTTTTAATGATTCCATTGGCATGGCTGATTCCCTCACATCTTCACAAACATGCACTCCCTACTTCTTCTGTGTGTGCAGCAGCACATGACAGAAACAAGCATGATTCCTGCTTTAATGACGTCATCAAACACTGAATATAAAACTCTGACTCTGCTGCTGTCAACTTTAGTCTTCCAGCAGCAGTGGTTCCAATTATTGCAAAAATCAAGGTCATAAAAGGCACTGCTTCTACCAACCTCTGGAGGAAGCTAGTATTTTGGCAGAACATAAAATTGCAGAAACTCAAACAGATATTAATGCAATAGATCTTGAAGAGCTGTTTGGTGGAATTAATCACAATCAATAGTATCCTTAAGCAAACAGGCAGCTATAAGGTCAGTATATGGGGTGCTTTCATTAAACTATAAAATACTATTATAAACTATATTTAAAGTCGAGGACAATGAATAAACTGGTGATAAAAGACCACTGCACGTCTGCTAGTTTAGTCAGGTATGATGTTATTTCCCTACTCCGTTTCATGTAAAAAGATTTAATACATTATGCTTTGTATAAACTATTTCTTGCATCTAACTTTGACATTTTACTGATGTTTGGCCATAGCAAAATATTTGTTTTTTTAAAACTTTGGTTTTCACATCTTATTCTAAATCAATAAACCATAAAGTAAAATGTATCTGTTTAATTTTACAAGTGAGATAGCCGTGATTATAAGATGTTACATATTAATTTAAAATCTCATCAATGTAATTATTTTAAAAACAAATTTGCTACAGAAAATCAACACTGGCAAGTAGTACATGAATTCTTTATTGCAAGTTTTTGTGCAAGGAGAACAGTTACCATAGTGACTTCATGTTCCATAAGGAAGAAAATAAATTATAATTATAGTAATTAAAACATAATAGAAAGGAAATCATTTTAACATATGCACCAAGTTTAGGTTAGTTTGTGCATATTTTAAAACTGAATGAAACTATTTTTGCCAGATTTCAAAATGCTTTCTACAATCTCTTAAACACTAAATATTTTTTCTTCTAAAATTAAAAAATTTAGCAATGTAGATCAATTAAGAGCTCGGAGCATACAAAACACATATAGCATATGCTTTTTAAGGAGGATAACTAAAGTGGTAACCCAATACAGTCCCATTAATCCTTCAGGAATGTACTGTAAAAAAAGGAAATTGAGAAGAAAGGAAATTTCTGGATATTTTTGGAAAACCAATGAGTGCTGTTGACAGCAAAGATTGAAAATGATTACTTATTTAATATTTTAGCTATATTAAATTTTAGAAGAAGAGTGTATTTAAATATTTTCTGTGGTATTTTTGTTCTTGTTGATAGGCTACTTTATGTGCATAAGCATAGTTAGAGGCTTCAGTCTTAAGTTCCTCTTTCAGATGTTTACATGTTTTATTTTATTTTATGTCTTCAGGAAGCCTTTGAACAGTTCCAGGAGCAGTTTTTTAGCATTGGCAGGTCAGTGACTGATGAATTGAAAGCATGATGTTACATTTATCAAAAACAGGATCCAAATGGCAGAGAGTTCAGAGGAGAGGTAAGTGAGATTATAGAATTTTACAAGCCACATAAATACAGGAATATTTCTGGTGCATCAAAAAAAAAAAAACTATAAAAAATAATTATATAGCATGTTATTTTAATTTTTTGCCAAGTATCGGTTGGCTACTGGTTGATAGAACATTCTTCTTCTTCTTCCCGTCCTTAGCCACCGACCCGTCAAAAGCAGTCAGTGGCCCATTACGCCTTAGTGGCGCTCTTAGGGCAACAGCAGATAGGTTTTCTTTGCCATTGTTTCCCATCACGCCTATTGGCGTCTTTAGGGCAACGGCAAATCAATCCATTTGCTGTTGTTTCCGTAATCGAAGTGACTGGCAAACGGGTGATCAGCTCCGTTGATAGAACATTGATAGTTATTTTAATGTTTTCTTCTGAAATAAATTTTTGTTATTCTCGATTTGGGTTTTACTAATTTTTTCATGTAATGCTTGAATATACCAGTATTTTCTGGATTTTATAAAAACCTTCAAGCATCCATGCCAGCTGAAATAAAAAAAAATGTTTTTATGTATGCCATAATTGCTTTTTTCCATTGTGAATAGCACACTTAAAAAATAGAGCACTTTAAAAATAATAAGAGGAAATAATTAAACATATAAACATATAAAGCTTTCAAAACTTTTTTTAATTTGGCCTGGTGACTCAGAGCAAGTACATTATTTTACTGTTGTGTTTTGTTATTCTGAAGATGGGAAGAAAACTTTGCAGCATTGGCCCACGGATCATGAAATTCTGAAGTTTCAAAAATCAAGCTCAGATGGTTAGAGCTAAAGAAACAGCTGGAAGCAGAACAGATATAACTGCATCTAATTTTCAGGTATTCAGTTTTGTGCTACATTTATAAGACATTGTGACTCTTTTTTTTTTTTTTTTATGGAACAAATTGTTAAATAAAAATTTGTTATAAAAGCTCTTTATGAAAATGCATAATCCATCTGTTATATGAATATGCATGGCTGTTACTGACTTTTATAAATGGACTAGTTTCAGAAATTCTGAAATTGCATGCACTGCTTTTTTTTTTTTTTTTTTTTTCTTTTCTTTTCCTTTTGGTTTATTTTTGGTTTATTGCACTGCACATTTACTTAGTTTATATATCTGTTAAGCATATAAAACATGAAATAAGTAATGTAATTTTATTTTATTTTTCAAAACTTACTGTACTTAAACTACATCATCAGAAAATACAACATTCAGTTTAAAAGTTCATATTGAATATCATCAAATACCTCTCAGTATTCCGTGATTGCTTAAACTGTATTGATTAAATTTATGTACTGTATATCGGAAATGATCATGCAATATTTTTTTTTTCAAAATTTTCTTTCTAATATCCCCTGTAGCATACTCCAAATATTTTTTTGTCAGCTTTTTCAAAATTTTTCTAAAACTTCCTGCAGCACTCAATATTTTTTCCTTTACATTAAAATGTTAGTGAAATGTAGAATTTAAAAAGCATTGCAAGAACAGGGAAAAGGCTTTAGCTTTACGCAGGCTTTATTTCAAGAAGCGATAACTGCAGTAGTGACCCTATGCAACTTCATATTTCCTTAAGAAGTGTAAAAGAAAAAAGAAGAAGAAAGGACATTTTGTTGTTGTTTGAAAGACATAAATGATTGCTTTAGATGCAGAGGACATTGACAATCATTGCCTTTGTAATGTTTAGTCAGATAGTTTTTAAAAAAGAATGTGCTTAGATATTTTCTGTGGTCCCTTTATTTTGTTCATAGATCTGTTATATGTGTCCAGGCATTCAGTCTTAAGTTTTCCTCTTTAAGATGTGTTTACATTTTGTATTTTCGTTTAATGTTTTCAGGAAGCCTTGACGAGTTCCACGAGCAGCTTAGCCATGGCAGGTCAATGACTGATGAACTGAAGCGTAATGTTACAAATGGTCAACAACAAGAATCCAAATGACAGAGACATCAGCAGATAGGTAAGTGGATGTTATTTTTAACACACATATTAAACACATTTTATTTTTTCTATGATGTATTAAAAACGGCAAAGTACCGGGATCAAAACACAGTGGCATAACGCTCCAGTCTACACAGCTGTAAATTGGTATCTGACTCTGCTCTTGAGTTAGGGAGTAAAAAAAGTCTTGAGGAGGGAAAAATGCATTCAAAATGCACATTAATACAACAGAAAAATTTAAAATTTGGTCTATCAAAGTTTTCATTTGTGGAATGGATATTTGTGTTGTTAAGTGTTTTTTCTTTATTATGTTAATTTCTGTTAGGTCACTATAAACTAAACTACGCGTTTTGTGGTACCCTCAAATATTATATTTTAATCCAATTTTCATGAGCCATTGCCTTTTCCTTTTGCTGAAAATGATTTCATAATCATAAAATCGAAATCTAAATTTTACATTATATTGATGAAAAGTCTGGAGCAAAATATTTCCAGTGTGTTATCACTTACATGTTTTTTTTTTCCTTTAAATGAACACAATGCTAACTCCTGCAATTAAAATATACACTTACATGTACACATATTATTTTCATTTTTTGTTCAAAAATAAATCTTTTCTGGGGGCTGTTACTGGCAATATTTTTTCTATCTATATCTCTAAATTTTACTTCATGCTGATGAAAAGTCTGGAGCAAATTAACTGTTATTAAACTCTGCTATTAAAATGGTGTGATTACATTTCTTTCGGGTTCTTAAATTTATATATATTCTTTATATACAACAATATAATTCCTGCTATGACTAAAACAACTTTACTTTTAAATTGTGTTATTCAATTTTCCCAATGCTGTAATTTAATGCCAGTACAACATTTCCCTGTGCCTTTAATAACTAACCCCACAACTTAATATGAATGTATAGTTATAGCCATTCCAATTGTGAAAAAGCATGCACTGAAATAAATAACAGGGGGACCCATTTTAAACAACATCCAAAAGGAAATTCAAATGCCAGTTTGCAAATTTTAAAAGTCTAGTGACATTTCCGGTAACCCAGTGATTTTTGTTTGGACTCTTTCATGGCTGATTTTTTTTTTTATAATTCTCAAGATTAAAAGAAGATATTGGGCTTGTTGGACCATGGATCATGAACTTCTGAAGGCACAAAAATAAAAAAAAGTTACGCTGAAGTCCGGCAGAGCTAAAGAAACAACTGGAAAAGAGAACAGACTAATGTCTTTAATGTTCAGGTACTCAGTTTTATTTGGTTACATTTAAACGACATATGGGTCTGCTGCAACTATCTGGAACCAATTGTTAAATAAAATTCTTGATGAAAGTCTTATAAACAAATGCATAGTCCCACCTCCGAAATCGGAGAGTATTTGCCTGAAATGCGGGCTAGGGACACCTGTCTCTTTGTACAAGAAAAAGGGATTTTACTCACGTAAAATCAATGTCAGGTTAGACATCTTAAAAAAATTAATAACCTGAGATTTCGCCTCGAGTATTAGCGGGCGTACGAAAAATAAAAAAAAAAATAAAAAATGCATAGTCCATATAATAATGTAATGCATGACTATTACTGGACCATTTTGTAGTGTGGGGTTGTGCAGAACTCCAATTTCCTGCACTTGCTTATTTGTAAGTGCACAAATACTGTGCTTTATATTTCATTAGTTTATAAAAAATGACATGCATACAGTAATTTTATTTACAAAATTATATATATATATATATATATACCTATATATATATATATATATATATATATATATATATATATATATATATATATATTAATATATATATCTATATATATTCTTTATATTATAGTATATATATTATTATTTATATATATGTGTGTGTGTGGTATAGTGTGTGTACTATAGTATATATTTTATATGTGTATCTTAATGTATATGTGTCTGTTTAGTGTTGATGCGTGACTCGAGTCAGACTTCAGTCACCACAATGAAAAAGTTTTTGTTTTAAATTAGTGACTCTGACTTGTTCGTGTCAGGACGTGCTTATGTTTTGATGAACTAAATTTACCATCATACTTACTTCATAACGCATCCACATGTAGTAACCGTTTTGTTTAAATCAACAAAATATATGTGCCAACAGAGTCTGACTAACATAGATATTACTATTATGGGGATTATTATTTATAGTGACAGGTGTGATTGTTTCCATACAAGCAATAGTGACTGTAAACAGTTTTAAGATAAAAAATGAGCCTCGACTTAAAAGCTAGTGTTAGGGACTTGAGACTCGACTTAGAATTGTACTAAGAGACTTGAGACTTGTTAGGAAAGACTAGAAAACAACTCTGATATCTAACTATGAATGTCTCAAACTCTTTTTGTGAGAGGAAAGCTAATGTCTTTGAATCCTGATTGTTTTACTGTAAAAGTACAGCCTTTGTTTTTTCTTCTTGATGAACTGTCAGTAGTTACATATTTTGAGTTATTTCCATATAAACTGTTTTTTAAGCTATATTTCAATTATTCCTGTACAGACATTACGAGTATTAGTACTGTAATCACATTTAATAAATTTTTATCTGATTAAGTTCTGATTGTTATAATTTTCTCTGCTTTGAACATTTTTTCAGAAGCAGCTTTTATACTTGCTAAAGATTGTAGCCATGTGCAAAACAGACATAAAGATACTGGAGGCAGATAACTGTGTGAAGCAGCTCTCTGATACTATCAGCCAGTAAGTGTTTGCCAGTGTCTGCTTGCTTATATGATGTTTAATGACATCTTAACTCTTAAGGACATTGGTAGTTTTTCTATGTTTGACACATAGATTTTTTCGGTTACTTCTAGTTTTCATATGTTTAAAGTTTAAGAGTCAGTTTTTTTTTTTTTCTAATTTTTTGAAAGTTTAATAGTGCTAAGCATAGTTGTCAGAGAAAACTGAATGACAATTAATAAAATTTAATAAACTGAGACAAGATGGGACAACATGAAACAAACACGTTGGTTCAAAATATTTGGCCTGAAAAACACTGCTCTTCCATCACCAAGCACCTAGAAATTTAGCCTGAATGAATACTGGCCTCTTGTACTTTACAAGTTAATAAGCTGAGGGATATCTCTAAGAAGGAAAAACAAAATTATATATGAAGAAATTCACAGCTCCTCATTTTGCAGCCCAGCTCTATATCCACAGTGGTTTTTTTTTAAAATCCTGGGATATGAAGAGCTCTCTTTTAAGATAGCCTTTTTTGATTTATGACTATGACATCCTGGTAAAGCTGGGGTATCTACTAATAAGGAAAACTTATGTTTAAAGAAATTCACAGCTCAACCTACAGTCCAACCCCATGCTGGGATTATTAAAAAAAAACTCCCTATTTCTAATTTAAAATAGCCTTTCCAATATGTGATATGACATCCTGATAAGCTGGGAAATCCTCTAACACAGCAAAAACTTATACATGTAGAAAATTAATAACTTATCCTACAGTGGATTCTTATATTCACAGAAAACTTAAAGTAAATGATTTCATGTCTTCATTCAATTAATTTTATGATTTATTTCCAGGCTCGGTATTAATGACAGAAAAATTTACCAAGGTCTTGTTCTGCGTGTGGAGAAATATGAATGTGTTATGTGTTCCTACATAAATTCCGTGTATTGGTTTTAAAAACTAATGTGTGAGGTTGAGTATGTAAAAACATTATCTTATCAATGTGCAAGTTTGTTGTGTGTTATACATGCATGACATGTGTTCACATGAATACTTGAAGTGTGTGTTGACATGCTGCTATATTTTAGGCTGTGTTAATATAGGTTTGGCTTGGGAGAAAAACTTAGCCCCAAACAGTCACATGGCATCTTACAGTAGTGGTTTCTATGGTAATTAGTGTTTTTACACAGATAAGGATTGATAGCTGATGCATAAACTCATACAGCCAATCCCATAATCCACAATACATTTTTTTTTAAAAAATACCTAAGATTATGAAAATACTCTTTATTTCTCTAATTTAAAATACCTTTTAGAGATGTGTGTATATAGAGAGACCTTTATCTAGCTTCTTTCCAGGGGATTTTTCACAGGACTTCAAGGAGACTGCTCAAGATTATGTGTTTTCCACTGTTAGAACAATATTCAGAGATTGAAAATAAAACGTGCCTGCACTTCCATTGCCCTTTTACAAGTATATATAAATATGGAAACTGTTTATATCAGATGTCTTCTAATGCAATGGTTTAAGATATGCCCTTAATTGTTTATATATTCACCTTCCTGTAAAGTTTATACAAAATGGAGTTTATGTGAAACTACCTATATTTGTCTTCATATTAGTCAGTGTACCAAATAATTTTCATTAAATCATAATGAATATACTCAGGAAACTTTTCTTATCATGCAAAAAATATAGTTTAATCATGCCAGTAAAAGTAAGGAATTTCGGTTTAAACACAATCCATTGATGATTATTTGGGAATATGGTGTTAGGACCCATATTTTCTTGACGCATTGGCACACTAGAATTGATTGTGGCATCACGCCAACAGCCATAACCGTTCCCAGAGTAACTCTTGGTACCCAATTCATGAGGCTGGGTTTGAACCATGGAAGCTTGTTTACGGTCTTAAAAATATCCCAATTCAACCTTTGTAATCGAACCAGGACTGTCAAAGGCCAGTGCATTAACTATTAGTGCGGATCGCTGCCAGAGTAAGCCCTAGTCTAATAAATGTCATTAATACGCATTCCATGACAGAAGAAGAGAGAAATAGAAGTGAGTAAAACAATGATTATGTTTTTCCTCTAATGATAATTGAATCACTACACTAGTGCATTCAGATAGAAATTGGGAAACATGTATTCAAACAGTTTCTTACCACTACTTAAGTTGTTTTCCTCTTCTAACCCAGGAGTGGTTATTAGGTTTGCCAGAAAGAGCCCAATCATTCTATATATGGCCTGTCTTCCTCCAGGCCTGGTTCCAATCCTAGTCCTCCGGTCCTTTCAGAGATTGTCTAATGATTTGCCCCCTCGACCACCAAAACTCGGCTTGGTCACCCTGCAGGGGCTGGGTTTTATTATAGGCCAGATTTTTGTTTCTTTAAATTCCTTTAAAATTGGTGTCTTGAAAAAACCAGTATTGTGATTATGGTTTTCCCATGGGTGAAAATTATATTTAAGAATTTTTTATTTGTTTTCCCCTAAGTTCATCATGGCAAATGATAACTACTACTTAATCCTTCATTTCTTATTTGGGAGTGAAACTGTTTCGGTAACTCAGCAACATTAGGTGTGATTATGCAGGCATGATAATAGTGAGTTGTATTGGCCTTTTACTTTAACATGTTATAAGTGATGGATCAGTACATCTCCCAGCAGTTTTGGATCATCAGGCTTATTCTAACATTTGAATTCTCAAGCTCCATCCAACACTTTGGTCTCAAGCTTCCTCCTACAGTGAACCTCAGGCTTACTCCAACAGTGGATATCAGAAACACTCAACCATGTACCGCAGTTCCTATCCAATGGTGGACTGTAATAGTGAAGAGAGTACCTCCTTTACTGACCTCAGAGCTCCCTACAAACGGTTGATCAGCACATACCAACCTCCCTCACTCGACCTCAAACCCCATCACATGGATTCCTACACGTTCCTTCTGCATCTGGACCTCAGGTTCCTTCCAACAATAATGTAAAAACCACAAACAACTTCCAATACCTAGCAGACAAAAAAATCCTTACATAAGGTAAGCATCCTAAGCTCATGATTAAAAAAAAAAATATAATTTTTTGGGTGCCTTGTATAAGAAATTGGGAATCCTGACAAAAAAATACGAGTCACATCCAGAAAGTGAAAGTAAAAACTGAAGACTTTCATAACTTTATAAATAGTGTCTTCTGATTTTTCACTCACAACAAAAATAGTAAGAAAAAAAAAAAAAATAATCCTTTCTTCTTACACATAAACAAATAACTTGTCTAAAACAACTTTTTATACTTTGGTAGTTGCTATCTTAGCCTCTATTAAAACCTTTTCTTTACTGTTTTTTTTTTTTAGTACTAAAGCAGCTTCTGATTAACTACTAGCTCAACCTAACAGGACAGCAATAAACAGTATAACTATGGCAATTTAAAAAAGCTTTGCGGTAACTATTCAATGTAATCAAAAAGTGTGGTGTTAACCCTACCACCTGCAAAACCCCCATTAAAAAATCACATACCTATCCCCCACTCCCACCTCCCCACTCGCAATCACATTATAGTCAGTGTCCACCATAAACAACTCCAATCCGCTCCCCTATTATTATGGTACCCATACACATAACCCCGCGTTCCCCAACCCCACCCTCCATTTGAGCCATCACACACAACCTAAACAGTCCAGTTAATTCATTTAGTTCTCCTTATCATTGGTTAACCGTCCCACCTCAACTGCCTACAGTATGATATTGAATCCCCGTTTCATCATCCCCCCAGATACCCCAGTGCCCCCTATGAACCCACCCCCCTGCAGGCCCACCCCCTAGCAGATCCGCCCCCCCCCCCACCCCCCAACAACGCCGCCCCCCCTCGCCAGTACCCCCCAGACCAGCAACCCCACACTCACCCATACGATAAATTTTGAAGCTCACAGAAATTTTAAAAAAATAGTCAGTAAAACAGCTGGGGGTTCTCATTGCCACATTGCCTCTAAAGGATAGAATTCTCACTACAGCTATTCTCTTGCAATATACACAACTCAACCCAAAACATGAATCAGGCATTACATTTATATTAACAAACTCAGAAGAGTTATACTGTTTAACCACATACTCCTATCTAAAACACACTCAGACAAAGACTAATTACTAGACCATATCTTAGAGAACCAACCTGAAAGCTGAAGACCACATTAAAAAATCAAACCCCGCGGTTTAGTTTAATAAAAGAAAATATTCTTTGTTAAGGTAACAAAATAAAACACAAAAGGGGTAAGAGGTCCTGGCCAACACCTCCTTAATGAAATAAAAAAAATAACAAAACACCTGCAAATGCAACACAGAAGTACTAGCTTACCCAGAGACTCCTCAAGGATATAAATATTTATAAGCAGAGATGAATGAAGTGGGGGAAAAAACTAAAATTATTTTGTTTTGTTAAAAAAATACCAATAAACTTTGGTAAGACAAAGAAAGAAAAAACCTTAAGGGCCTATGAATCTTACAACAAAGTGAACAAACAGGGTAGCTGAAGGCATCTCATAAGAAAAATAAAAACAAACAGTTTTGTATGGTGAATAACAATTTAAGATATAATTCCTATCTATTTTCTTACAAGTTTTCATCGTATCTGGTAGTTGTGTCATTGAATTAATGATTTGGACCCACTCGCAATTTTTACCAGCATACACTTCATCCCTGAAATGTCAATCCCTATCCCTAACTATTGTGCAACAAGTTCAGGACTGGTCCCAAGGCCCAAAGTATTGTCAGTACCCCGGGTTTCTGGTTATGAACATCAGGTTTTGCAGTAACCTTGCTGTAGGAACACAGTTTTGGCAATGTACCCTTTTTTTGTAGTAACCGGGGGCCATTTTGCAGTGCCTAATGTCAGGAACCCAATTTTTGGCACTTACCTCCAGCTGGAGTTTAATGTGGGTGTCGCATCATTACTCAGGAATCATATGGTGATATTACTCAGGTCATCTGGTTGACAATTGGGTTTGGGATTTTGCCAGGGATAATTAGAACGCTAGTACGCTGCCCATGAAATGTCGCGGAATTATTTTTAGTTACATTGCCTCTCAGAAACGAACCGTTGCCCTATCCTCCCCAGCCAAACGCACCCCATAACATTATACTCAGTAATGCCGCTTACACTCACCAGGGACACCCGGCGCAACCTCACGGACAGCAATCACTAGAATTTATCAGCACCATCATTAATTAGAATATTATAGTGGGTAATATGCAGTCATTGCACATGTACCACTCTTCCAGGAAACATGGGTCCATCCTATACCACATGACTCTTTTCCCAAGCAAACTATTAACGTATAGCCTACATGGTAAACCAGTTTGTAAGGTATACACACCGACATGGTTTGGGATTAATGTAGTGATTGGTTGTTGACAAGCTACTGCAAAAATAACAACCGATTAAAAATATAACCGATTTAGTACCTACTTTAAAACACTAAGTCCTCTGCCCATAATTGAAACTGTAGTATAATTTCCCTGTCTTCTAAGATACTACCCAATAATAGCATAATAGCATTGATTCTAACACTGAAGGCCACTGTAGGTATGTAATTAATAACATCCCCGATCCTAGCCCGGCCAGTCCTGTACCCAAGCCATCACCCAACCAATAACCCGAAAAAGATACAGACCACTTTTGCTTGTCCCCACTCCACTTAAACCTGGTACCCGTACCTAATTACAATTACCATTACCAATACGAGAGACTCATATCACTACACGAACCCCACAATACCCTGTGCAATATACAAAACTGTCAGACTACCACCTTACAGCTACGTACATGGAGCCATTCACATCAAACTCCGTCCCCCCTCTTAGCAGGAAAGTGGCCTGCAAATCAATCATGGTCGACAAGCTCCTTGGACAGTTGGGGGGTTGTTTTATGTGGCAATTTTGGATCTTAAATGATGAGAGTTTCCATGCCAATTCCTCACGGAACAAAACTTCAAAATAGGAGTCTTCTTACACGACATCCCAGAGCGAGATGTAGTAGTCCCTTATTATTTCTTTATCTCTTAAGAGACACCACATGAAATACAATGGGTCGATATTTTAACATGTTGGTTCTCTGTAAATTTTTGGTTTTAGCAATTTCAGTTCTCAATGTAAACTCGAAACTTAGTTAACCTACCTCATCGGATTATTTTGTTATTAGTTTCTCACTATACTCCTTATTTGTCTATAGACATTATTTTCCCATCTGATGTCCAAAATTTGAACTTTCCATCATTTTTCATCTAATTTCCAGCATTTCAATGTCACTTTATCATGATTTAAACTATGATAAATTAACAAGTCAAATATTTCATTAAAATGTTTTTTTAGAGGAGGTCAGTTTTCAGTTTGGTGAGTGTCTTTTTTTTTTTCTTTTTTTTAACATGAGTGCCATACATTTTATTTTATATTTTGTTGAGGGTCTGTAATTGTTTGAAGAACAGTTTTGTATGTATGTTCAGCTCTGTTTTTACTGCCATGACTGCTGCAAAATCTTAATACAAGCTGTAAAATAGTATGGAATCTTTCTTTATATGTACGAGCTGGTCTGTATATTTAATATTCTTACCTCTTGTAATACTCCATTTTCTTAGATGTTTCTCTAAAATGTAATAACCTTCTTTTGTACATCATTCATTTTTTCTTAGCTCAGTTCTCTAAAATTACCATATCTTCCTTTTTACTATCTTCCATTTTCTTAGCTCAGTTTCTCTAAATGTATTTATCTTCCTTTTGTACTATCTAAATGTAGTATTCATTTTCTTAGCTCAGTTCTCTAAATGTAGTATCCTTATCTTAGGCTCTTTTACTATCTTCCATTTTCTTAGCTCAGTTTCTGTAAATGTAGTATCTTACTCTCTTGTACTATCATTCATTTTCTTAGCTTCAGTTCCCTAAATGTTAGTATCTTCCTTTTTTGTTACTATCTTCCAGTTTTTTCTTAGCTCAGTTCTACTAAATGTTAGTATCTTCCTCTTGTCTACTATTTTCACCATTTTCTTAGCTCAATTCTGTAAATGTAAGTATCTTCCTCTTATACTATTCTTCCATTTTCTTAGCTCAGTTCTGTAGATGCAGTATAATTCCTCTTGTACTATATTCCTTTTTTTTAGCTCAGGTTCTGTAAATGTAATAACATACTCTTGTACTATTCTTCCATTTTCTTAGCTAAGAGTCCTTACAAGTAGTTTTTTCTTTCTATTATATAGATTGGCTTTTTGTTTTGTTAAAACTAATACTATCCGATGTAACATGTCCCTCCAACTGTTTTTGTTTCATTGATTTAGCATAATCTTTTTATTACCATAATCTAGTTTTTATCGAGTTTGCGTTATCTTCTGGGGACTTGTGCAATAATCAAAGGTCCTCTCTTCTTACTTACAGGTGTTTACTCCCATCAAACCCATCACTAATCCTCTAAGTCCATTCTTCACAACGTTCTGTGAGGGTTATACCAACTTTTATAATTTTAGTCACTTTTACATTTATCTCAAAATTTACTCTATAGGAACTGATTTTTTTTGACTGCAGCATTCATTTACTTAAGTTTTAGAGTTATCTTGTAATTCTTTCATTCTTTTCTTGTTGCGAATAATCTCTAAATAAAATTCTCACTAATTTTTATACCCAGACATTAAGTTCACTTTAATTTACCTTGTTTGAAAGTTAGGAATAACTATGTTCTTGTTTACAAAATTATGTAGATAGTCCCCCTTTTGAACAGATATATTTACATAAAAACAGAGAATAGGTTATTGCATCTTTATTGAAATTCTCATACATTTCTTCTTTCAGGTTATACGCAGAGCTGCTTCCGAAAAGGACAGAAGTTATCTTATTTGTTTAGTTCTACCTCAAGAATCACCCTAGTACTGAAGTAAAATTGTATATGAAGTTTTACTCCTTTATTAAAAAATATTATCGTCTAAACTATGTACTTAAAAAAATATAAGGATCCATGTTTATATAAATAATAAAATAAATAAAATGTGTAAATGGAATTTTCATTTAAACAATTACCTGTATGATTTGTTTTCCTTTGGGTTCAAATATTAACACAACTTATCTATAAATCCAACCAAATTTTTCCCTCCTCTAAACTCATTTAAAGGAGTGTAAATATCAATTAGCTTAAAACCAAGTTTTTAATATCCAGATGTTATTACAAAACTATACTGAGAGAAATATTTGGGGTTTCCATGTAACAAAGGAACTGTCATACAGTTCTTCTTCTTGAACTTCTTCAAATGATTGCGAAACATTTATACAGTCTTAGAACTCTTAAAGGTCGACTAGGTCAATTTTTTGAACTGATTTTTCCCATGGCGGTCTTGATGTGAGGGAACCAAGTTTTTCTGGGTAAATATATTTTAAGTATAAGGTTTTCTTGTTTTGTTTGCTGGTTACCAACTTACATTATTTTAATTATTCCCCCACTTGAATTTTTTTTTTACAAGTCTGTATATCTTTAATAAACACCTCTCTTCTTCTTACTTTGATCACTTAGCTTGCCGTCCTCTGTCAAAAGCAGCTCACGTTCGGCCATTCATTTCTCCTGCATGGTGGCGTCTTATTGCCGGCAGAAACAAATTGGATTCCACTTTTGGCATTGGTCGGTTGTGCCCAATCCTTTGTACCAGGTGTCACAACATATCGGTTCATTCTTGAATGAACTCATCAGCCATCCACTCCTGTTCCTCCATTCTGGAATCACACGTTGTTTTGTTCGTCAGGCCTTCTCTTTTGTTTTTCACCTTCAGGGGTCCAAATATCATAAGCTGTTCTTGTAGATGGCTTTCAGTCGGTCTCTTCTGAAGACTATGGCCAAAAACAACAACTCTCAAAACGTCTCAGTGTCCCTCGGTAAAATCTACTCTAGAATTCCTTGAAGCAGAGGACTCCGACGCCCTAGCAGAGCCACAATGGAAGAAGGTCCAGTGCGGATTCCGAGCAAACCGAAGTACTCAATGACCTAATCTTCACACTCAACAGATTGAGTGAAAAGGCCCTTGGAGTAAAGAGTGAGATCCACTTTGTTTCATAGATCTGGAAAAGCGTGCAGAGTCCTCTGGAGCAAAACTTTTTGACTGTTTGGCAAGGAAGAATATTCCAGCACCTCTGATTCATGCTATACAGAGCTTCTACAAGTCTTGCAGAAATTATGTGAGGACAGCAAACCATAAGTCAGAAGAGTTCAGGACCACCACTGGTGTAAGACAAGGTGATATCCTATCACCTTACCTCTTCATACTCCTTATGGACGATGTCATCAAGGCATGTAGGAGAGAACAAGAAAGTATTCAGTGGGGTACTGGAAGATGAGACAGGTCTATATTTCGGAGCTGGCATTTGCTGATGATGTTGCCCTGATTGCTAAATCAGAGGCACATCTCCAATCCAACCTGCAAGTCTGGAAGGAAGAGCTGGAGAAGAGAGGGATGGTCATAAGCAGCTCTAAAACAAAATCCATGGTGATATCACGAGAAGAAAGAAAACATCAGATTAAGTTTTGGGAGAACAGGTCCTGGAGCAGGTCGACCACTTTAAATATCTCGGAGCTATTATAGACCGAAAGGGAGGCATCAAAGAAGAGTTGGCCACTCGAAAAGCAGCGGCTGGGAGACTTTTTCAGGCCATAAATCGTGGATTCCTCAGCAAGAAAGAGGTTGGTAAGAAAACGAAGATGGCTGTATACCGCTCCACCTATGTCCCAGTCTTGACATATGGATGTGAGTCGTGGGCAATGACTACAACCCACAAAAGCCAGATCCAAACCTCAGAAATGAGGTATCTGAGGAAAGTGGTTGAAGTAACAAGAAGAGACATGGTCCGCAACCAGACGATCCGTCAAGGCCTAAAATCCCATCCGCTGCAGACCCAAGTAGAACAGTCCCAACTAAGATGGTTTGGCCATGTCTGCAGAATGGGGAGAAGATCGGCTACCACGACAAGCATGGGAAACAAAGAGCCAAGGATCCAGACCCCGAGGACGACCCAGAGTCCGCTGGGAGGACAACATTAGACAATCATTTGAAGGACCGAGGACTAGAAATGGAACCAGGCCAGGAAGTAATGACAGCTGAAAGAATGGTCTGGCGCTTCTCTCTCGAACCAAACCTCTACACCTCACGGTAATAAGGGAACGACTAAGTAAGGTAAGTCTTATAGGGCAGCAACAAATTTGATTCACTTGCTTGGGTCTTTGCCATCTTTGCACAGTGCCCCAACTCTAGTTCATTCTTTGCAACTCAGCCTCCACAGTCCTCCGACAAGTTGTTTTTGGTCGGCCTCTCTTTCGTTTTCCTTCAGGGGTCCATAGCATAGCTGTTCTTGTGATGGCATCGGGGTCTCTTCTGAGGACATGACCAACACAACTCCATCGTCTGCCAGCTATGATAGTGTCCATGTCCTCTTGCTTGCTCCGAGTAAGCAGATCTTGGTTGGTGATGGTATTTGGCCAAAGATTCGGAGAATTTTTCTTAGGCATGTTGTGTGAAAAGAGGACAATTTCGACATTTCCTTCTCTGTAACTCTCCAGCATTCCGCACCATAGAGAAGCACAGAAAGCACACAGCTCTGATATAATCTTAATTTGTGCTTGTGCTGTATTGAGAGGACTTCCAGATGTTGTTTAGGCTAAAAAAGGCTGTTCTTGCCTTATTCATTCTGATGTTGATGTCTTTGCTTGCTCTTGCCTCATGGTGTTACTATGCATCCTAGGTATGTGAAGGTGTCTGTCTGTTCCATTTGTTGATTCCTTACTGATATGGGCTCAAGGTTGCTCACATTGAGTGTTCATGACATCTGTCTTCTTTAGATTGATAGTTCAGGCCCACCTGCTGGCTATACTTATTAAGTCTATCCATTTTTTTCCTGGATGTGTTGATGTGAATGTGCTAGTAGTGCAATGTCATTTGCATTATTCTAGATTCTTCCAATGATTAAAAAACACCTTGGAAGACCAATCCTGAAACTTCAAAGGAAATTCCTAGTGATATAACATGGAAAAAAGCACCACACGGTTAACAATTGATGATAATTTAGTTAATGGGATTTTAAATCTTAACAGGACCCGGGTCTCATGGTAAATTTTCCCAGGCACGTGACAGTAAGCCAGTTTTTTGGGACCAGTATATCTGAACTAAAATTTTTGTGTCCTTTTTTACATTTTATTAATTTCCTCAATTCAATTCTCCTTTACAACTAACAAAAACATTACCATACTTTTAAAAATCTTGCCTAAAAATTATGACCCTTAAATTTTATAACTATATGAAAAACTCATTGAGAGTTAAACATGGGAAAAAAACCACATCCTTTGAGAGTTAATTACCAATAAATATAGTGCAGGCAGTGAAAAAAAATAATGTTTGAAAATAAAAAAAGGTGCCAGAATTTTCAAAACATTCGCAGTGATTCATTTAAATAGAGATTAGCTTCTAGTTATTTCTTTCCAGTGATTAAGTTGTACAAAACTGAAATATGTGTATTTCAAACCTTCAGGTACTTGATACTTCTCGTTCACATTTCTTCATCTTTGTATTTTCTCATTTAGAGCTGCTGTCATAGCAGTTGTTTATTTATAATCGAGTAGACTCTGAGGAGGATGCCTCTGGATCAAATTTGGAACATATAGGTGAACCCAAATCAAATGGGAAAAAAAACATTCAGGCACTATGGTAATATAGTATTTCAGGCCACACTGGAGATTATCTGCCTGGGACTCACTTGGGTATATATGCCAAATTGGTTGGTTGGAAAAATCATCAGGGCCAACACAGTGAGACATACTGCAGGTCACCATGGGAGATTATCTGCCTGGTCCAAACTGGAGAACATTGCGAGACACTTATGAGAGGATTTATGTTATCAAGGCACACAGTGATAGTAATGTTGTCCGGGGTCAGGAGCGCACTGAGGAGTTTGTCCATTTTGAGGAGTTGGTGAATAAGGTCATGCCTAGGGAGTATGTGTCAGCTTCGCTACTATGGAGGAGTCTTCAAGTCATACTGGGGATAGTACATCATGACTGATTGGGATTTAATTGTATGGAATCCAAAGAAGTAAGTCGTTACACACTTGGGGAATGCGTCCAGAACCCTGCAGCATATGAGGACAAGATGCAATAGGAGAAATCATGAGCTAGGAAGCACTGTGGGGGAAATTGAGTCAGCCAGCCTTCTTGAGTAGAAACGTATCAGGAGCACATTTGGGAATGTTTGTTAGAGCACTGCAGTGTATGATACTAAGACTATAACTACAAAACAAAACTGGGGTGGGGGGG